>CM029399.1:16730474-17165474 GCA_017139565.1 Luffa aegyptiaca | reverse complement strand
CTCAAAATGGTTTATTTATCAATCTCATTTTCTAATAAGTCATTTTTAGTGGTTGCCAAACACTATAAATTTTTTCAAAATGATTTATTTTCAAAATTAAACACTTAAAAAGTTAAACCAAACACACCCTTATTCATGGTCTTTCTCCTATAAATAGAACACTAGACCTAATGGTTTGGTAGCCCTCTTGCTCTTAGACTCACAAGACAAGACCCTAGAATTCTCTCTAGCCTCGCTCTTAGAGAAAGACTCCCACAAGTCTTTTGCCTCCTAGACTTAGAGACATACCGGTGTAACCTTTGTGGTTGTTGTATCTTTGAAGAAGAAAATTCCAGCGAAGAAATCAAAAGGGGGCTTCTGCGTTTTTGTTCGTTGAAGCGTCGTTGGCGAAGAATGGTCAAGTCTACAACGATCTTTCCCGTGTCTTTAGAAAAACATGAAAATAAAAGTAGTTTTATTTTCTAGTTATTTTCAGCATGCTTATAACGTTTTACAGCGGCTTTAAAGCATGGTTAAAGTTTTGTTTTGGCTTTTCGTAACGGTATTTTGACATTAATTAATATACGACGTAAGGTCCTATCGATGCGCTTCCGCTGTGTCGGGGCTTTCATCCCCTTCAATCGGCATCAGAGCCTTCGTTGTCCCTATTAATCGATATTAAAATTTGCGATAGGCTCTAATAGGTGGGATTTATGCATAATGTATGTTCGGTTTGAAGGGGATAAAAGCCCCTACGCAGCGGAAGCGCATCGATTGGACCTTACGCCGTATATTAATTAACATTAAAATACCGTTACGAAAAACTCAAATTAACTTTAAACACACTTTAAAGTCGCTGGAAAATTGGTTTAAACATGCTGAAAATAAATCTAAATTTATTTTCATGCTTTTCTAAAGAAAAGGGAAAGAACCGTTACAAACCTTCGTTGTAGACTTGACCGTTCTTCGCCAACGACGCTCCAACGAACGAAAACGCAGCAGCCTCCTTGTCTTTTAATCGTTGGAAATTTCTTCTTGATTGACACAATAACCACAGAGGTTACACCGGTATGACTCTGAGTCTAGGAGGCAAAAGACTTGTGGGAGTCTTTCTCTAAGAGGGAGGCTAGAGAGAATTCTAGGTCTTGTCTTGTGAGTCTAAGAGCAAGAGGAGAGTGTCATGGACCAATTAGGTCTAGTGTTCTATTTATAGAAGAGAGACCATGAATAAAATATTCAATTAAATCAATCTTTTCCAAAATTGATTCAATCTTATTTCTTATTTAATCAATCCATGATCAATCAATTCCATAATTGATTAATCTTTTCCACAAATGACTAATTACTTCCATAAGTGATTAGATCATTTCCATAAATGATTAATCACTTCCTTAAGTGATTAATTATTTCCATAATTGATTAATTCCCGGTTAATGAATTCTTCAATTAATTAACCACCAATTAAATATCACATATTTAATTTCCGGCCTTGAATCAATTAATTTGCCCAAATAGATTTTAGGCCTTAAATTAATTAATTCATTATTTGAACTCTTTCATACTTCCATAAATTTATATTAATATTTGAATTTCTTCAAATATTAATTTCTCTCATAATAATATATCAATATATATTATATTTGTTTTCCTTAGTAAATTGAACATTTTCAATTTACATTTATTACTTAGTTGCCTCAAATTACTTTATGAGCTACCAGTGGGACCTAATGGACCTGCAGATCAGAAGCTCCAACGATATGAGATTAATTGGTCAAACTCATTAACCAAATTAATCAATATCGTTAACTGTGTGTACATTCCACTATAGACTCACAGTTGCACTCTTCTCACTGCAGACATATTTTGTGTCCACGGATATAGACCAATATCGATTAGTTAGTCCTTCACGAGTGTCCGTAACACCAGCTGGGTCAAATTACCGTTTTATCCCTGGGTTACTTCTATTTCCTTAAGTACCAGTTCTCCTCTAATAAACAACCTGTTTGTGGTCCAACCATCAAACAGAAAACCCTCTCGTGCCATTGAGAGGGTAGGGCCCTTTGTTCAAGACTCGGAGTCACCACTTAAGGGAACACTCATCTGCTTCCCTAAAGTCGGGAAGGAGTGAATTCCATCTTGTACGATTATGTTCCCAGCTCCCAATTCGGTCTTGTCCCCAAAATGGTAGGCTTATTGAGTCGGCGTATTGGCCACTCTCACCCATGCAAATCAAAGGACAATCTCTCATGAGCAGGAGTCCATAATCAACTCAGGATTAAGACCAAGTTGTCTAGGTCGTCCTAGTGAAATGGAAAACCAACTAGTTAACGGTGTTATAACCAGTGGTTACTATTTCGCGGTTCGGTCTTATGCAAACTCATTGCATAGGATACCCCCACTCGCATGTCTCCTACACGAACACGTTGGATCGTAGCGTTTGTATCAAATACAAAGTGGGTCGTATCCATAGTGTCACTAGGATAAGGCACCCAGTCTTATCCCTATACTATAGACCCTTTAGGCTGTTTTTTGAACAATGATCCCATATGTCGCTACATATAGTTCAAGACTCATATTACAGCCTAGGATGTCTAGTTTATTGGATCAGGGTTATTTTTAGGCAAAGACAAATATAAAATAACTAATAACATTTAATGGAAAAAATATATCAATATTATTTCATTAATATCCGGTCAACGGTTACATTCACTATCTACGAGTTTTAGGGCATAAAACCCAACACGGTTTGCATTGAACTGTTTAGGTTAATTTTATGGTCGTAGCTTTTATTTTTATGTGATTTTGATCATGTAATGGCCCGGTGTTTCAGGTATTTTATGTAAAATCGAGTCCTATGTAAGTCCGGGTCTAGAATAGGTTTTTATGAGATAAAAATTGGAGTAATCGCGGTTGAAATTGGAGAAGAAATCAAAGAAAAGATGTTGTTTCTGCCCAGATTCTGCTTCCAGACGTAACAGCGTCGGGAAGCTGTTGACAAAGCGTCTCGACTCTGTCTCGATACCGCAGGCGCTGAGTTCAGACAAACCCGTAGCGTCGGGACGCTGAGTTGCAAGCGTCTTTGACTTGGTTCAGCAAGGGGGCGGTCCGGTTCGCTCGGTTCGATTGGGCTGGGACAAATTTGGTCCGGTTCAGCTAGATCTTAACTTGGTTCGTGATTTTGGAGGCCAGTTCGAGGCTGTTCGGGTCGGTTCGTGCTGTCTAGACCAAATTTTGGAGCTGCAGAAGGATTTTAGGATAGAATTTGGCTAAAATTATTGTAATTTAATGCTTTATTTTATCCTAGGGGCCAAAATTAACCAGTTCAATTTCTATTTATATGCTTTATGGATGTCATATAGAATATTTAATCACACCTTAGGTTATAAACATGCTCATGCATTTATTTATATATATTATAAATTGTTATAATGTATGTTTTAAATGCATGGAATTATTTTCATATTTTTTTTAATGTAAGTGTATATTAATTATATGAAAATAATAAAACATGAAGCATGTCATTACTTAGATTAAATATAAATAGTTATGTTTAATGTGATGAATGCAGCATGCTTGATTGATTTTCTTGATTGACTTATGATAACTCTCCAAAAGAGAGTTATTTAGGCCTTAATACTATAGTGTTTTGTGTGTCATTTGTGCTAAATAGGGTTGTTTTTAGATGAATATTATATGTTTTAACCCTTTTGGAAGAATGGATGCTTTGGAAGTTATTTTATGCAGAATATATTACTGAGCGACTTGAGGGAGCAAAATCTGTAATCCAGCAAAGCAGGGAGCAAAACTGCCACGTCACAGCTCGTTATCCATTTTAATGAGCCGAAGTTTGTTGATCTATTCTTGGATTTAAGAAGCTTGGGAAGCCTGCCACGTGTCCAATTTGACCTAATTAGGGCTTGCTATCACTCTATAAAAGGAGAAGCCGTCTCAAGTCAAAAGCATTCCTTTCTTGGGAGGAACATTCCACTCTTGGAAGGTTTATTTCCACTTTTGGGAGCCGAATAGAAGAGAAAAGATTGGAGACTCAAGAAGACCATCAACTACGGGTTTCTTTAAGGGAATTTACTTTTTCTTGTGATTTCTTGTAGTTATGGATGCACATACTCAGATTGTAGCGTGCGTTATCATGAGCTTCATGAACTAAATTTCCTTAGGTGTTGGTTAGGAGTCATGTAGTTGTCGTACTTCATTCTCTATGCAATATATGTTGATTTGAGCATCTTGATTAACTGTTGTGCATATTTACATTTTGTGCCCGCCTGGCCAGCCGGTATGAATGCCACTTCTTAGTTTCAGGGATGATTTGAGAAGTGTACGGCATTTAATCACACTAGATCATTGTGTATTGGTGACTGAGCTAGGGATAGCCAGTTGCCTAGTGCTTGATCGGTAGCACGTCATTGGAGTTGAAACACATTCCAAAAAATCCAGAGTTCCGGGAGGACCCTGCTGATAAGACTGCAAGAGTTTTGCCTAATCAATAATATTGCTAGAGCATCCTTTAAAACAATTACTAAATCCTGACCAACGCCTGTTTCTAATCTGTCTGCTTTATTTGTTTACTTTCTGTTCTGTCATTTCTTATGCTTCAGCATTGTATCAAAATCAATCATTTTAACCACTTTTTGAAACCATTAGAGAATTATACAAAATAGATAAAGTGAGAGTTATTCAGCAAAATCCGCCGCTGGAGCAAAATGGACAGCAAAATAATCAGGCTGAGAATCCTATCTTGGTAGTGAACGATAGGGCAAGAGCCATTCGAGCGTATGCTTTTCCAATGTTTGATGAGTTGAATCCAGGAATTGTGCGTCCTCAAATTGAGGCAACAAATTTTGAAATAAAATCGGTAATGTTTCAGATGTTCAAACCGTGGGTCAATTCCATGGTTTGTCATCTGAAGACCCCCATTTACATCTTAAGTCTTTTCTAGGAGTTAGTGATTGTATCCAAATGGAAACATTTTACAATGGGTCAAATGGAGCAACCCAAGGTATGGTCGATGTTTCGGCTGGAGGAGCCCTTTTGGCAAAAACTTTTAATGAAGCCCATGAAATTTTAGAAAGAATATCAACTAATAGTTGTTAGTGGGCGGATGTTAGAGGCATAAATAAGAAAGTTAAAAGTGTGTTAGAAGTTGATGGTGTGTCTACCATTAGGACTGATATTGCAATGTTAGCTAACGCTCTTAAAAATGTGACAGTGGTTAGTCATCAGCAGCCGCCAGCTGTGGAGCCTGTTGCAGTGGTGAACCAAGTTGCAGAGGAATCAAGTGTCTATTGTGGTGAAGAGCACAACTACGAGTTTTGCCCCAGCAATCCAACTTTTGTGTTTTTTTGTAGGTAATAAGAGGAATAACCCTTATTCTAACTTTTATAATCCAGGTTGGCGAAACCACCCCAACTTCGCATGGGGAGGACAAGGAAGTAATGTGCAAGCACAACAAAAGGTGAACCAGCCATGATTTGCTAAATCACAGGTATTGCCCTAGCAAAATAAGCAGGCTTTGCCCCAGCAAAATTCGGAGAGTTCTCTTAAGGCAATGATGAAAGAATATATGGCTCGTACAGTTGCCGCAATTCAAAGTAATCAATCTTCAATGAGAGCCCTGGAATTGCAAGTGGGCCAGCTAGCTAACGTGCTGAAGGCAAGGCCTCAAGGGAAACTTCCTTCGGATACTGAGCACCCTAGAAGGGAAGGTAAGGAGCAGGTACAAGCAGTGACCCTAAGGAGTGGTAAGCCATTAGAAGAGAGAAAAGAGCCTAGTAAAACCCAGGATGTAGAGAAGAGTAGTGATAAAAATGTTGTTATTGAGAAAGAGTTGGAGTCTGGTCAGGGTGCTAGAGGCAGCAATAATGATGTTGGAGCATCTGGTTATGTTCCAGATGTGGAACCACCTTATGTGCCGCCTCCACCTTATGTACCACCTCTACCTTTTCTACAAAGGTAAATGTCTAAGAATCAGGATGGTCAATTTAAAAAGTTTTTAGAGATTCTTAAGCAATTGTATATAAATATCCTTTTAGTAGAAGTTATAGAGCAAATGCCTAATTTTGCTAAATTTCTTAAGGATATTTTAACTAAAAAGAAGAGGTTAGGTGAGTTCGAAACTGTATCTCTTACTGAGGAATGTAGTGCTATTCTTAAGAATGGGCTACCAACCAAGGCTAAGGATCCAGGGTCATTTACTATACCTGTGTCAATAGGTGGAAAAGAGTTAGGAATAACACTTTGTGATTTTGGTGCAAGCATTAACCTTATGCCTCTTTCGGTCTATCGAAAGCTAGGTATTGGTGAAGCTAGGCCTACCACAGTCACACTCCAATTAGCTGATAGGTCTATCACATATCCAGAGGGTAAAATTGAGGATGTCTTAGTGAAAGTAGATAAATTCATATTTCCTGTTGATTTCATTATCTTAGATTATGAGGCAGATAAATATGTCCCAATTATTCTTGGTCGTCCATTTTTGGCTACTGGTAGGACATTGATAGATGTTCAAAAAGGGGAATTAACATTGCGGGTTTATAATGAGGAAGTAAAATTTAATGTTTTTAAGGCCATGAAGTATCTAGACGAAGTGGAAGATTGTTCTTTCATTAGGATTCTGGAGAACACAATTGTTGAGACAACAATGGAGGATTTGGCAAACAAGAATTTGGAAGGTCATGGAGAGGTTAGTATAGAGGATTTAGAAGTTTGTTCTTTAGAAAGAAAAAGTGAAAAAGTGTCTAGGTGTGAGGATGTTTTTGAGTCTTTAGATTTGGATGAAAGGAAAGCTCCTCCTATTAAGTCATCCCTGATTGAGGCACCCGCTTAAGATTTGAAGCCCTTGTCGGATCATCTAAAGTATGTGTATCTTGGGGAGGGTGAGACGTTGCCCATTATTATAGCATCAGATTTAATGCCAGAGGATGAAGAGACCTTAATAAAGTTGCTTCAGAAATATCGCAAAACAATAGGTTGGACATTGGCTGACATTCAGGGAATTAGTCCGTCTTTCTGTATGCATAAAAACACTCTAGAGGAAGGATCCTTTAGGAGTATTGAGCAATAGAGAAGGCTTAACCCTGCAATGAAAGAGGTTGTTAAGAAGGAGGTGATTAAATGGTTGGATGCTGGGATTATCTATCCAATTGCAAATAGCAATTGGGTAAGCCTTGTCCAATGTGTTCCTAAGAAAGGAGGTGTCACGGTGGTGTCTAATAAAGACAATGAGTTGATCCCAACCAGGACAGTGACTAGCTGGAGGGTTTGCATGGATTACAGGAGGCTCAATAAAGCCACTCGTAAGGACCATTTCCCTCTACCATTTATTGACCAAATGTTGGATAGATTGGCTGGTCAGGCCTACTACTGTTTCTTAGATGGTTATTCTGGGTATAACCATATTACCATTGCTCCTGAGGACCAGGAAAAAACCACTTTCACTTGTCCTTATGGGACGTTTGCTTTTAGGCGAATGCTTTTTGGCCTTTGCAATGCTCCAGCAACATTCCAGAGATGTATGTTAGCAATTTTCTCTGATATGATTGAGTCCACTGTTGAGGTATTTATGGATGATTTTTCAGTTTTTGGAGAGTCTTTTCAGAGTTGTTTGGATAATTTAGGTAAGGTGTTAAAGAGATGTGAGGATACCTATCTAGTTCTTAATTGGGAGAAATGTCACTTCATGGTGAAAGAGGGCATAGTGTTAGGTCATAAGATTTCAAAGAAAGGTCTAGAGGTTGACCGAGCAAAAATAGAGGTTATTGAGAGACTAGAACCACCGAGTTCAGTGAGAGGGATTCGGAGCTTTTTAGGTCATGCTGGATTTTATAGAACGTTCATAAAGGATTTTTCAAAAATTAGTAAACTTCTTTGTAACTTATTGTGTACTGATCATGTTTTTTACTTTAATGCAGATTGTAGGAAGGTTTTTGAGACTTTAAAGGTTGTTTTAATCTCAGCACCTATTTTGTGTGCACCTAATTGGAGTTTACCATTTGAGGTAATGTGTGATGCGAGTGATGTTGCAGTAGGTGCCATGCTGGGGCAAAAGCAGGGAAAATTTATCCATCCTATATACTATGCAAGCAGGGTTCTGAATGAGGCACAAATCAACTATACAACTACTGAAAAGGAGTTGTTAGCTGTTGTGTTTGCTTTCGAGAAATTTCGGCCATACTTGGTTGGATCTAAAGTCACGGTTTTCACAGATCATACAGCAATAAGGTACTTAATGTCTAAGAAAGATGCTAAGCCAAGATTGATTCGTTGGGTTTTATTATTGCAGGAATTCGACTTGGAGATAAAGGATAAGAAGGGATCAGAGAATGTCATTGCAGATCATTTATCTCGTCTTGATCCAACATCATCTTTGCTGAAGCAATCTGCCATTTCAGATTCTTTTCCAGATGAGCAGCTCTTTGCTGTTGAGGTAAAGGTAGTCAAGGATATCCCTTGGTATGCTGATATTGCCAACTTTCTGGTAAAAGGAGTCACTCTTATTGATATGGATTGGACGCAGATGAAAAAGTTGAAGCATGGTGCGAAATTTTTCTATTGGGATGAGCCATTTATGTCTAAACAATGCTCTGATGGTGTTATTCGTAGGTGTGTTTCAGGTGATGAAGGAAAAGAAATCCTGGAGCAATGTCACTCTTCGCCGTATGAAGGCCCTTTCAGTGGCCAGAGGACAATTATAAGGATTTTGCAATGTGGATTCTTCTGGCCTTCTTTATTTAAGCATGCCCATTGGTTCTACAAGCAATGTGATGCTTGCCAAAGGAGAGAAATTTAGGGCCTAGAGATGAAATGCCTCTTACTTACATTTTAGAATTAGAATTATTTGATGTATGGGGTATTGATTTTATGGGGCCATTTCCCCCTTCTAATGGTAATGTTTTTATCTTATTGACAGTTGATTACGTGTCCAAGTGGGTGGAGGCCATTGCATGCCATCAGAAGGATGCTAAGACGGTATCAAGGTTTCTCCAATCACACATTTTTGCGCGGTTTGGGACGCCTAGAGCTTTTGTGAGTGATGAGGGTACACATTTTGTTAATAATGTTTTAACTAAGCTTTTGGCAAAGTATGGAATTAAGCATAGGATAGCTACCCCTTATCACCCACAAGCAAATGGTCAAGCTGAAATTTGTAATAGGGAAATTAAATCTATCTTAGAGAAAGTAGTCCATCCATCTAGGAAAGATTGGTCTTTTCGATTGGATGAGGCTCACTAGGCTTATAGGACAGCCTATAAGACTCCTCTAGGTATGTCTCCCTATAGGTTAGTAAATGAGAAAGCTTGTCATTTACCGTTAGAACTTGAGCATAAAACGTTTTGGGCTTTGAAGAAGTTGAATTTTGATCTGAGTCGTGCAGGGGCAATAAGAATGCTGCAGCTTAACGAATTAGAGGAATTTCGCCACTTTTCTTATGAAAATGCGAAAATTTATAAAGAAAAGACTGAGCAGTGGCATGATAAGAAAATTAAACCTAAAGAATTTGTTAAGAGTCAGAGAGTCTTGCTTTATAACTCTAGATTGAAATTTTTTCCTGGGAAACTAAAATCTAAATGGTCTGGGCCATTTGTGATGATTGAAGTTTTTCCTCATGGAGCAATTACTTTGCAAGATGAAAAGGATAGGAGAGTGTTCAAAGTTAATGGACAACGAGTTAAACATTATTGGAGTGAGGAGTTCCAGTCGAAATATCCTTCCATAAAGTTGGTTGATGAATAAGAGAGCGAGAGTTTTGCGGGAGCATTTCGTATAGCAATATTTTTAAGCTCCCAGGATTTTGTTGCGATTTTTATTTTTCGCTGATTTGATTTGATTTTAATTCGAATTATTTTGAATTAGATTTGGTTTGTGTAAATCCTATCTGATTTATTTTAATTCATGGTTATTTTTTAAAATTTCATAGATTTTATTTTATTCTATTTTCGCCAGTTTATCTTATGTTTAATTTAATCTGATTAGTTTAGATTAGATTTGGTTTAGTTGTTTTTATATTTCTGTTTAGATTAGGTTTAATAATATTTTTCCTGATTTATTCGACTAAAGATAATATAAAATTAGATTTGATTTTGGAGGTTTGAATTTGAAATTTCCCGTGTGAAAAGATTCTTCTAGAAGGAGATTTTGTTGCTTAGTTTGTTTGTGCAATCTTTTTGTTAGAGCAATCGTCAGAATATTACGGGATTTGGTTAAGAATTAAATATTTTACCGTTTGGATTTGAATTTTTCGTGGGCAGGTAACTTGCAGGTGAGATCTGGCGATTACACGTGTCGCGCAGGGAGATCTAACGGTCTAGCCGTTGGACAGCACAACATGCATTTAACCGGCGATTTACTTTTACCGTTTTGGAATTTAATCTCCCATGATTACATGCAGGTAAACGGTAACTTTTCGATTAATGAAGGAATTTAATTCGGCCAGGATATAAAATGCTGAAGCTCCATTTAAATCAAAGACTGGTACGCGTCTCTTCTCATTTTTCCTTTTCTATCAAACTTTCTTTCTGTTCCCTCCCTGTTCTTGCGAGTGCAAAGAAATTTCCTAGTCTAATGGCAAAAACGAGAGGAAAGAAAGAGAGCGAAGTGGAGGAGAATGTGCCTACTACGCCTGAAGTTCTGAAGAAAAAGGCAAAGAAGAAAATAACGTCTGTGGAAAGGGAAGCAAACCGACGAAAAAGGCTTCAAGAAGCTGAGGTTTCCGCAGTGTTAGAGAATGTAATAGAAGACATTGCTGAGGAAGTAATCACGGAAAATGAACCGAAAGATTCTAAGAAAGAAAAAGATTTTGAAAAGATTTACGGAACAGGGTAAGAGAATCAAGAAAAGGCAGCAACAGGTTTGCAAGGGCCTGATTTGACCAATGGAGTAGGAGATTCTGGAAGAGATAGTGAAGGACCCGCCACGCCGCCGTCGTAAGCAAAAAGCAGGCCGAGTAAAAAGGGTACGGACCAACACTTCATCTCCTCCTTCAACTGACTCAGAGAAAGAAGAACCTGAAAATCAAGAAGAGATTGGAAAAAAGATTACAGAAGATGGAACCGAGAGGAAGAATGGTGAGGATAAGGGCAAAGGTATTGCAGGAGAGAGGTTGAAACAGAAGTGGCTCGCCCAGAAGAAAGGGGGTTGCCTTATGAGCGCTTTCTCAATCATTTTGCTAGGGCAAAATATATTGACACGTTGAAGAGAGATTTCCTGTTCGAGAGAGGGTTCAGTGGTGATCTTCTGCATTTTCTGAGGGCTGGCATCACAAACCTTGGCTGGGAGTTATTCTGTTCCAAGTCAGATCCTGTGAATTCACAAGTGGTGCGAGAATTCTATGCAAACATTAACGAGAACGAGGGTTTCCAAGTTATCGTTCGTGGTGTAGCCGTCGACTGGAGTCCTGGTGCCATCAATTCACTGTACAACCTTCAAGACTTCCCGCATGCAGGTTATAATGAGATGGCAGTAGCGCCATCTAACGAGCAGTTGAATGCTGCAGCTCGGGAAGTTGGAATAGAAGGTGCACAGTGGCGACTGTCAAAAACCGAGAAAAGGATTTTTCAGGTTGCGTATTTAAAGAAGGAAGCCAATACTTGGATGGGGTTCATCAAACAAAGGCTGTTTCCAACGACTCATGACTCCACGGTCTCTCGGGAAAGAGTTCTCCTGGCTTTTGCAATATTGCGGTCCCTTAGCATCGATGTGGGTAAAATTATTGCTGGTGAGATTTTTGGATGTTGGAGAAAGAAGGTTGGAAAATTGTTCTTTCCAAACACAATTACAATGCTTTGCAAGAGAGCAGGGGTTCCAGAGAGCGCAGAAGACGTGCTCCTATTGGACAAGGGAATAATCGACACGTCTAACTTGGCACAGCTTCAGCGGACACAGGAAGTATGTCACGGGGGGCTAGTCTGTAGCATTCACCAGATCTTAGAACAACTTGCACTTTCAGCCAGCAGGCAAGAGTTCGCCGAAAGGCAGGCTCATACTTTCTGGAATTATGTTAAAAGACGTGATGTTGCATTGAGGAAAGCACTTCAAGCTAATTTTTCCAAACCCTATCCAGCCTTCCCCTTATTCCCTGATGATTTGCTGAACCCCTGGATCACACCACCACCCGTTGAGAGAGAAGAGGAAGATGATGATGCTGGTCAGGAGGACTAGAACAAAATTGCCAAGCGAGCTTTTCTTTTGTCTAATCATTTTTGTTGCTTGATCATTTTCCTGACCATGTTTGTCTGTTTTTAATGTTTTCTGTCTTTTGCTGGCCTGTCAAAAATATGATCTGATCATGTAAATTTTTCTATGTTTTTTTAATGAAATTTCCAATAATTTTTGTTCTATAAGCACTGAGCATTCCTAACTTAACTCATTTTCTTCTGAATTTTTGAAGCTTGGACTAGTTAGCTTAATTAGATCTAGGTGTTCTGATCTCCAGAAACCTTTTGCTTGAGTATTTCTTCTAGCCTAGTCATCACTGCGGCAAGAAGATCCTGAGGTAGTGTTGATTTATTTGATCCACCTTAAGCTTAATTCTAGTTCCACGCTTAGTTTTAAATTCAGATAGAAAAAATTAAGTTTGGGGGTATAATTTCAAATGTTAATGATTCATTGAGGACAATGAATAATTTAAGTTTGGGGGACTTTTGGCTACTCCAATTGTTTTGCTTGAGCATTCCTCTCCTTCATTATTATTATTATTTTTCTAGGTTATTGAGTAACCAGGGACATTTGTGACACCCACAGTTTGTCTTTGAGTCAAAAGATGACCTAGGAAATATGAAAAAATGAGAAAAATTATTTGTTGAAAAATTTATTGTGAAAATTTTGCTGAAAAAATTCATAGAGCAAAAGTTTTGAAGGATGAATGATAATCTAGCAGTTCTTCTGTCTCCCAGGACTTAGGTGAGCTTCATCGTAAAATGTTGCCATTCTGAGGAGCAAGGGATAGAATAACTAAGGATTTTTGAGCTAGCAATGAGTATTTAGCCTAATTGGTGATGAGTTTGAGGCAAGGGTATACTGCACCATAAAGTGGGTCATCCCATGCTTAAGAGCTTATGACTGTATGGCTGCTTTAAGTCTGAAAAACAAAAATATAAACCCCTTAAAAATATGTTTTAAAATGTCTGATAATAGAGTAAGGTTGTGGTAAGTTCTTAGGATTGAGTTAAAGGTGGTGATTATTTGTCCATGATTTTGTTGCAGCAGATCTTGGTTTTCCAGAATGCTCAGGTAAAGGTTGAAGGTAGTGTTGGATTATCTGTTTTGGTTAAGTTATGCTTTGTCTAATGTTTTGAATTCTTAAGGGAAGGTTGGTTAGTATTGCTCGGGACGCGCAATAGTTCAAGTTTGGGGGTATGATAACTCTTCAAAAGGGAGTTATTTAGGCCTTAATTCTATAGTGTTTTGTGTGTCATTTGTGCTAAATAGGGTTGCTTTTAGATGAATATTATATGCTTTAACCCATTTGGAAGAATGGATGCTTTGGAAGTTATTTTATGCAGAATATATTGTTGAGTGACTTGAGGGAGCAAAATCTGTGATCCAGCAAAGCATGGAGCAAAACTGCCACGTCACAGCTCGTTATCCATTTTAATGAGCCGAAGTTTGTTGAGTTATTCTTGGATTTAAGAAGCTTGGGAAGCCTGCCACGTGTCCAATTTGACCTAATTAGGGCTTGCTATCACTCTATAAAAGGAGAAGCCGTCTCAAGTCAAAAGCATTCCTTTCTTGGGAGGAACATTCCACTCTTGGAAGGTTTATTTCCACTTTTGGGAGCCGAATAGAGGAGGAAAGATTGGAGACTCAAGAAGACCATCAACTACGGGTTTCTTTAAGGGAATTTACTTTTTCTTGTGATTTCTTGTAGTTATGGATGCACATACTCAGATTGTAGCGTGTGTTATCATAAGCTTCATGAACTAAATTTGCTTAGGTGTTGGTTAGGAGTCATGTAGTTGTCGTACTTCATTTTCTATGCAATATATGTTGATTTGAGCATCTTGATTAACTGTTGTGCATATTTACATTTTGTGCCCGTCTGGCCAGCCGGTATGAATGCCACTACTTAGTTTCAGGGATGATTTGAGAACTGTGTGGCATTTAATCACACTAGATCATTGTGTATTGGTGAACGCCAGTGACTGAGCTAGGGATAGCAAGTTGCCTAGTGCTTGATCGGTAGCACGTCATTGGAGTTGAAACACATTCCAAAAAATCCAGAGTTCTGGGAGGATCCTGCTGATAAGACTGCAAGAGTTTTGCCTAATCAATAATATTGCTAGAGCATCCTTTAAAACAATTACTAAATCCTGACCAACGCCTGTTTCTAATCTGTCTGCTTTATTTGTTTACTTTCTGTTCTGTCATTTCTTATGCTTCAACATTATATCAAAATCAATCATTTTAACCACTTTTTGAAACCATTAGAGAATTATACAAAATAGATAAAATGAGAGTTATTCAGCAAAATCCGCCGCTGGAGCAAAATGGACAGCAAAATAATCAGGCTGAGAATCCTATCTTGGTAGCGAACGATAGGGTCATAGCCATTCGAGTGTGAAGCATGAAACATCCATAGTAATTCATATAATTGTTATATTATTTTTCCATGCGATGCAATATGTATGGTTTAATTATTTAATTTGAATGAGATTGTTGAATGAATTAAACCCTAGATTCTTGATTATAGGATTAATCATTAAAATTTGAAATAGTTTTAATATTAATGATTAGAAACCGTCAATCTATAATCAAGAATTGCATGCCAACATAAGATCATAGGATAAATTGGATTAATTTTAAATTGTTTAAAATTAATTAGACCTAGATCAGTTTCTAATAGGATTAGAATTATTTCTTACGTAGAATTAAAAATAGTTTTTAATTGACTAAGTAGGAAAAACGTTACTATGATTATATGGGAACTCCACCGGTTAAACTCTGTCTAAGGCTGGGGGTATTTAAGTTGACGGTTTACGGAACACCTCCTACCTGGGAACTGACCCGGAATATTGGAATTGAATTAATCATAGTCAAATGTTAGCATGCAATGCCACTAGGTTTGTTAAAAGAGTTTAATGCACCTAGATCTTTAGAGTAAAGACTTTACATTACTATGGTTATAAAGGAACTCTCTCGGTGAAGTTCTGTCTAAGGCTGGGGGTATTTAAGTTGACGGTTTACGGAACACCTCCTACCTAGGAACTGACCCGAACCTTGAGTTGAATTAACCATAGTCGTGTTGACTTGCAATGTTACTGGGTTTATTAAAGGAGTTTAATTCACCTAAAACGTTGCGGTTGAATCCTTTCCATAACTGTTATAATAGGATTAGACTTAGATAGATTGACTTAGCCGAATTTATCTAAGTTAAATAACCCTAAATAAACCTTAGGACATTTTCAGTGGGAGGAAAATTACAAAACGGATTTAAATCAAGTTTTGCTCCTACGTCCCTATATTCACAACATGAGGTTCATGCTCGGCTTCGTGTCGCCTTAGGAGCGGCCTCCCTTCGAAAAGTGTTTGCATGGATCAATAACAAGGTGAATGGAAAAAATGTCTATAGTAAGTGGGAGCGGGACACGTGTCAACGTTTCCGTCGGTCTCCACCCATAGTTCGCACCGTGAGAGTCCTATGATCCGCCTGCGTGTTGTCCTGGCGCAACCATCCCTTCGGAGGGCTTGATCATAGGATTCGGAACACCGTGAACTCCTGAATAGGATAGGAACTCTTAGGCTAATTACCAACAGTTGTCTTACCCTTCGGTAGCCTGTTGGTGCGTGCCTCTGAGGTCTGAAAGTGGGAGGGTTACACTTACGAGGATGAGTTAAATGTGTTAACAAATCTTTGACCGAACAACGGTGGCTAATGTCTATAGGAATATGAGTTATTCTGGAATTAGAATTGGCTGAGAAATGTCTCATTTTAGAGGAGGAGTAGCTGATCACCCTTCGGTGGTTGATATTCTAAACCTCTGAAACATCGTTGCAAAACTAAATCAATAGTTTTAGGGTTCTGTGATTGCTTGTTTTGCTAAATTGATTGGATTGTGTGCAATTGTTTGCTTGTATGATGGGTTAAGGCAAAAATAACTAATACGGTCATTGTTTGTTTAATTTCAGCTATGTCTTCCTCAATAGTCTCTCTACTTAAAAATGAGAAATTAACCGTCAAAAATTGCGCTACGTGGAAGTCGAACTTGAATACGATTCTTGTGGTCGATGATCTGCGGTTCGTCTTAACGGAGGATTGTCCTCCAGCCCCTGCCCGTAATGCATCCCAAGCAATTAAGGATGCTTATGACCGCTGGACAAAGGCCAATGATAAAGCCCGCGTCTATATCTTAGCCAGCTTATCTGAAGTTTTGGCTAAGAGACATGAACGCATGGTCACAGCGAGGGAGATTATGAACTCTCTCCAGGAGATGTTTGGACACAACCGTCCTACCAACTCCACCATGACGCTCTCAAGTATGTTTATTCCTGTCGCATGAAAGAAGGCACATCTATTTAGGAACATGTCCTGGATATGATGGTCCAATTCAACGTGGCAGAAGCAAATGGAGCGGTCATAGATGAGCGTAGTCAGGTTGCATTCATCTTAGAATCTCTTCCGAAGAGTTTTCTATAGTTTCGAAGCAATGCAATGATGAATAAAATAGTATTCAACCTGACTAGTCTCTTGAATGAGCTGCAACTCTATCAATCTCTTCTTAAGAACGAGGGACAGGTAGAAGGAGAGGCAAATGTTGTCCACTCTAAAAGAAAGTTTGAGAAGGGTTCATCCTCTGGAACTAAATCTGTAGCCACTTCGAAGAAGAAGATTCAGAAGAAGAAAGGAGACAAGGGGAAGGCTCCCGCTACTGCTGCTAAGAACAAGAGAAAAGCCAAAGCTGTGGCTGACAAGGGCAAGTGTTTCCACTGCAATGTAGATGGACACTAGAAGAGAAACTGCCCAAAGTACCTTGCTGAGAAAAAGAAGGAAAAGGAAGGTAAATTTGATTTACTAGTTTTAGAAACATGTCTTGTAGAGCATGATGAGTTTGTCTGGATACTTGATTCAGGAGCAACTAATCATGTTTGCTCTTCTTTTCAGGAAAATAATTCCTTTCGGCAGTTGAACGATGGTGAAATGACGCTCAGGGTCGGAACTGGAGAAGTCATTTCAGCTAAAGCAGTGGGAGCTACGAAGTTATTTTTTAGAAATAGATTCTTACTTTTAGAAACTTTGTTAATTGTTCCCAAGATTAAGAGGAACTTAATTTCTATTTCATGTTTGATTGAACAATCGTATACAATTACTTTTAATATGAATGAAGTGTTCATTTATAAGAATGGTGTACTTATTTGTTCAGCCAAATTAGAAAATAACTTGTATGTATTAAGACCATCCGGAAACAAAGCACTTTTAAATCACGAATTGTTTAAAACTGCTGAAACTCAAAGAAAAAGGCAAAGAATTTCTCCAACAAGTAACAATATTCATCTTTGGCAATTAAGACTTGGTCATATAAACGTCGATAGAATCGGTCGTTTGGTAAAGAATGGACTTCTAAGTGAGTTAGAAGATGATTCACTACCACCTTGTGAATCTTGTCTCGATGGCAAAATGACCAAAAGACCCTTTACTGGAAAATGTTATAGAGCCAAAGAACCCTTAGAGTTAATACATTCGGATCTCTGTGGTCCAATGAATGTAAAAGCTCGAGGAGGGTACGAATATTTCATCTCATTATTCAAGATATGGTTACTTATACCTAATGGGACATAAGTCTGAGGCCCTTGAAAAGTTTAAGGAGTTTAAGGCTGAAGTTGAAAACCTATTAGGTAAATCTATCAAAACACTTCGATCTGATCGAGGAGGGGAGTATATGGATCAAGGATTCTAGGATTATATGATAGAACATGGAATCCAATCCCAACTCTCAGCCCCTGGTACACCTCAGCAAAATGGTGTATCAGAAAGGAGAAATAGAACCTTGTTAGACATGGTTCGATCAATGATGAGCTATGCTCAATTGCCTAGCTCGTTTTGGGGGTATGCAGTAGAGAATGCAGTACACATCTTGAACAATGTTCCCTCGAAAAGTGTTTCTGAAACACCTTTCGAATTATGGAAGGGACGTAAACCTAGTTTGCGTCACTTTCGTGTCTGGGGTTGTCCAGCACACGTGCTTGTGACAAATCCTAAGAAATTGGAACCTCGTTCAAAACTGTGCCAATTTGTTGGTTACCCTAAAGAAACGAGAGGTGGTTATTTCTAGGACCCACAAGAAAATAAGATGTTTGTATCAACGAACGCCACCTTCTTGGAGGAAGACCACATGAGGGATCATAAACCACGTAGCAAATTAGTATTAGGAGAAGCTACTGAAGAATCACCAAGAGTTGTTGACGAAGCTGGACCTTCAGCAAGGGTTGATGAAGGAACTGGTTCTTCAGATCCATCCCGTCCTTCTCAAACATTGAGAATGCCTCGACACAGTGGGAGGATTGTATTACAACCTGATCGCTACTTGGGTTTAACTGAAACTCAGGTTGTCATACCTAATGATGGCATTGAGGATCCATTGTCCTTTCGACAGGCAATGAATGACGAAGATAAGGATGAATGGGTCAGAGCCATGGACCTAGAAATGCAGTTAATGTACTCCAATTCTGTATGGGAACTCGCAGATCTACCAGATGGGGTAAAACCCATAGGGTGCAAATGAATCTATAAGAGAAAAAGAGATGCAGCTGGGAAGGTACAGACCTTCAAAGCTAGACTAGTGACAAAGGGTTATACTCAAAAGGAAGAGGTTGACTATGAAGAAACCTTTTCTCCTGTAGCCATGTTAAAGTCCATAAGAATTCTCTTGTCCATAGCCACATATTATGACTATGAAATATGGCAAATGGGCGTCAAGACTGCCTTTCTTAATGGTAATCTTGAAGAGAATATCTTCATGTCTCAACCCAAAGGGTGCGTAGCACAAGGTCAGGAACAAAAGGTTTGTAAGCTAAATCAATCCATTTATGGATTGAAACAAGCGTCCAGATCTTGGAACATTAGATTTGATACTCCAATCAAATCTTTTGGTTTTGACCAAAACGTTGATGAGCCTTGTGTGTACAAGAAAATCAACAAAAAGAAAGTAGTTTTTCTAGTACTTTATGTAGACGATATCCTACTCATTGGGAATGATGTAGGATACCTCACTGACATTAAGAAATGGCTAGCAGCCCAATTCCAAATGAAAGATCTGGGAGAGGCCCAATATGTTCTTGGAATCCGAATCATTAGGGATCGTAAGAACAAAACACTAGCACTGTCTCAAGCAACGTATATTGACAAAATGTTGACCCGATATTCGATGCAAAACTCCAAAAAGGGATTATTACCCTTCAGACATGGAGTACACCTATCTATGGAACAGTCTCCTAAGACACCTCAAGAAATTGAGAATATGAGACACATTCCCTACGCCTGAGCTGTAGGCAGCTTAATGTATGTTATGCTCTACACTAAGTCTGACATATGTTATGCAGTGGGAGTAGTCAGTAGGTATTAGTCTAATCCAGGGTTGGACCACTGGGGAGCGGTTAAGAATATCCTCAAGTATCTTCGGAGAATGAGGGACTACATGCTTGTGTATGGAGCTAAGGATTTGATTCTTACTGGATACACTGACTCTGACTTTCAAGCTGATAAGGATTTAAGGAAGTCCACATCAGGGTCAGTATTCACCCTCAATGAAGGAGCAGTAGTTTGGAGAAGCATCAAACAAGGATGCATAGCAGACTCAACCATGGAGGCTGAGTATGTAGCAGCTTGCGAAGTAGCTAAGGAAGCATTCTGGCTTAGAAAGTTCTTGACTGATTTGGAAGTTGTTCCAAATATGAACGTGCCCATAACACTATACTGTGACAACAGTGGGGCTGTAGCCAACTCAAAAGAACCTCGAAGCCACAAACGAGGTAAACACATCGAGAGGAAGTATCACCTGATACGGGAGATTGTGCAACGGGGAGATGTGATCGTCACTAAGATCGCTTCAGAGCACAACATCGCTGATCCATTTACGAAGGCTCTCACGGCTAAAGTGTTTGAGGGTCATCTAGAGGGTCTGGGTCTATGAGATATGTATGCCGTCTAATCTAGGGCAAGTGGGAGAAATGTATAATGTTTATAAGGATGCCCTAGTTCATTGTATTATTATAATATATTTACTTTATGAAATATACAATACACATGACATTTCCAGCTTTAGATTATTGCATTTACATCCCACTAACTAGTATTTTAGTTCAAGTGGGAGTTTGTTGGGTTTTATGCCCTAAAACTCGTAGATAGTGAATGTAACCGTTGACCGAATATTAATGAAATAATATTGATGTATTTTTCCATTAAGTGTTATTAGTTATTTTATGTTTGTCTTTGCCTAAAATAAATCTAATCCAATAAACTAGACATCCTAGGCTGTAATATGAGTCTTGAACTATATGTAGCGATATATGGGGATCACTGTTCAAGAAACAGCCTAAAGGGTCTATAGTATAGGGATAAGACTGGGTGCCTTATCCTGGTGACACTATGGATACGACCCACTTTGTATTTGATTCAAATGCTATGATCCAACGCGTTCATGTAGGAGACATGCGAGTGGGGGTATCATATGCAATAAGTTTGCATAAGACCGGACCGCAAAATAGTAACCACTAGTTATAACACCGTTAACTAGTTAGGTTTCTATTTCACTAGGACGACCTAGACAACTTAGTCTTAATCCTGAGTTGATTATGGACTCCTGCTCATGAGGGATTGTCCTTTGATTTGTATGGGTGAGAGTGGCCAATAAGCCGACTTAATAAGTCTACCATTTTGGGGACAAGACCGAGTGGGGAGCTAGGAACATAATCGTACAAGATGGAATTCACTCTTTCCCGACTTTAGGGAAGCAGATGAGTGTTCCCTTAAGTGGTGACTCCGAGTCTTGAACAAAGGGTCCTACCCTCTCAATGGCACGAGAGGGTTTTCTATTTGATGGTTGGACCACAAACAGGTTGTTCATTAGAGGAGAACTGGTACTTAAGGAAATAGAAGTAACCCAGGGGTAAAACGGTAATTTGACCCAACTGGTGTTACAGACACTCGTGAAGGACTAACTAGTCGTTATTGGTCTACATCCATGGACACAGAAAATATGTCTATAGTGAGAAGAGTGCAACTGTGAGTCTATAGTGGAATGTATACACAGTTAACGAATATTGATTAATTTGGTTAATGAGTTTGACCAATTAATCTCACATCGTTGGAGCTTCTGATCTGCAGGTCCATTAGGTCACACTGGTAGCTCATAAAGTAATTTGAGGCAACTAAGTAATAAATGTAAATTGAAAGTGTTAAATTTACTAAGGGAAACAATATAATATATATTGATATATTATTATGAGAGAAATAAATATTTGAAGAAATTTCAAATATAAATGTGAATTTGATTCATATTAAATTTATAGGAATTTGAAAGAGTTCAAATATGAATTAATTAATTTAAGGCCTAATATTAATTTGGGAAATTAATTAATTCAAGGCCGAAAATTAAATATGTGATATTTAATTGGTGACTAATTAATTAAAGAGTTAATTAATTGAAAATTAATCACTTATGGAAATAATTAATCACTTATGGAAGTGATTAATCATTTATGGAAATGATAAGTTATGGAAGTAATTAGTCATTTGTGGAAAAGATTAATCAATTATGGAATTGATTGATCATGGATTGATTAAATAAGGAATAGATTAAATCTTTTATGGAAATAATTGATTTAATGTGAATATTTCATTCATGGCCTTTCTCCTATAAATAAAACACTAGACCTAATGGTTTGGTAGCCATCTTGCTCTTAGACTCACAAGACAAGACCCTAGAATTCTCTCTAGTCTCCCTCTTAGAGAAAGACTCCCACAAGTCTTTTGCCTCCTAGACTTAGAGACATACCGGTGTAACCTTTGTGGTTATTGTGTCTTTGAAGAAGAAAAATCCAGCAAAGAAATCAAAAGGGGGTTGCTACATTTTTGTTCGTTGAAGCATCGTTGGTGAAGAACGGTCAAGTCTACAACGAAGGTTTGTAACGGTTCTTTCCCGTTTCTTTAGAAAAGCATGAAAATAAAAGTAGTTTTATTTTCTAGTTATTTTCAGCATGTTTATAACGTTTTACAGCGGCTTTAAAGCATGTTTAAAGTTTTGTTTTGCCTTTTCGTAACGGTATTTTGATATTAATTAATATAGGCGTAAGGTCCTATCGATGCGCTTCCGTTGCGCCCGGGCTTTCATCCCCGTCAAAACTAATATTCCATTAGCTACTTGGAAATCAATTACGAGCTGTGAGTTAGGGCGTCAATCTAACCTACTGGACATGCTAATAATACAAACTGAGTCCAAAATACAATAGCAATATGGAATTAAAGAGACATTCAGAACATGAAACTCACAAAGAAATACATTCTATAACCCAAAAATCATCCAATCGGCGTCAACGGGTTTAGACGACGGTGAAGCCGACTAAAACCCGCGACCCAACGCTACAATAGCAAGAAAATACAAAGGAAATCAAAAGGAAAACTTACACCTCTTAATTCTGGTCTTCTAGGACATAAAGAACCGAGAGAGGAAGCAAAAATAAAACCCTAAAAACTCATCCATTCGGCGGAATTAAAAGGGGGGATTTTTAGGAAAAATTGTCGTGGCGTCTCGATGTTGGGCATGGTGTCTCGACGTCGTGCCATATGGGCCACGGGCCGAAAACGTGCTGGCATCGAGACGTCGTGCCTTATTCTAGCGTGCTTCGACTTTAATCCTCGTCGTTTCTTGCTCTCGCTTTGGCCTCGAACCTTTGACTCCTTGGAACTATTCTTCAGGCTCGTCACGATCCTCCCGGTCTTCTCACCTCCTCGAGATCCATGGCCCTCAAGTAAGCTTGAAAACTCCTTAAATTGCCCGAATTAACTCCAATTTGTGTGGTTCGACCCTGATACCTTCAATGCATAAGTTATCTACAAAACAGACAAATAAAGCGTAAAGTGCACCCTAACAAGTCTAAATTAACAACAAATAAATAGGACTATTTTGGTCTTATCACTGTGCCTTGGCGTCTCGACGCCGGCGTGTTTTCTATATATATGTAGTCTCGGTTTAGTCCGCCGTTAGGTTAGAATTTTGGTCCCTTTTACGATTTCTTTGCCTCTTTTACATTCCAGCACTTTTGTAGACAATTTTTGGTCATTTACTATGGATTCTTTCATGTTTATTATCGCTTTTACTTCATCTATGCGTAGCTAAACTCTTTTAGATCGTTGGATTGAATTTATGTCTTGATTCTAAGTAATATTGGTTGAGTTTTCTGGTTTATATTTTCTGTTATTGCTGTATTTTCATTGAGTTTTGCATGTAATCCCGTTTAAACCAATACATGAGGCTAGTCAATTAGGATTGACGCCCTATGCGATTACCGCTTGTGTATTCTATCAGTTATTTGAGATAGCCACTAGCTTGAGGCAAGCCACTCTCTACGCGAGACGACCCTTGATAGGCCTAGAATGCATGTTAAAGGTTGTAGGAATTAGATTTAAATTGCATTTGAATTTAGTTCTTATGATTCCGGACCCACAATCCCAAAGCGGCTAGTTTTAATAGGTGGTTGTAAAATTGTTTGTTAATAAATTAGTTAGATATAAGTAGAAACCGTTGCAGAGGTCTCGGATGGTTGCTACATTATGCATAAGGGGTGGCGAGCGATAAAGTCCATATTAATTAATCTTGTTAATTGTCAAATTCATGATTAGCGAGTTAATTAGCACAAGTTAGTGTAGGGGGGTCCTCCGAGTTACCCAGAAGGCGACCGGACTAATGAAATCAGTTTAGAACAACCATTAGAGAAAACTAGGAAGCCAATGAATTAGAATCAAGCATAATAAATCCTAATCCAACGATCCCCTTTTATGTTATTGATCCCGTCTAATTTCTTCTTCGCATGTTTAGTTTTGTGCCATTTAAAATTCAGCATTCAGTTATTTTATTTTATTTTTCTTGCTTGTCTTTCATCTAAAAAATCCCCCTTGTTTTTATAAGCACGAAATTCTACACTTACTAGATCCCCCTTCCCTGTGTTCGACCTTGGCCGCTATTGCTACAAAATTAGTAGTAGAGTCGTGGATTATAAATTTTATTTGACGACTTAGGAAGAATTCGACACCCTCATGGCGGTCCCGTCAGCTATGAAGTATCCAGATGAACTGGAAGATTGTTCTTTCATTTAGATTCTGGAGGGATTATGGAGGAATTAGTGTAGAGGATTTAGATGTTTTTTCTGTAGATAAAAAAAAAAAAAAAAAGAAAAGGAAAAAGAGGTGCGTAGATTAGAGAGTGTTTTTGAGCCGTTAGAGTTGAATGAGAGGAAGTCTCCTCCCATTAAGTCATCCCGTATAGAGGCGCCTACTTTAGATTTGAAGCCTTTACTGGATCATCTAAAGTATGTGTATCTTGGAAAAGGTGAGACGTTGCCCATACGTATTTGTTTGGACTCTTTTCTACCCTACCGCCATGGTTAATGATTACGTTAAATTCCTCCATGCTCACTGAAAATACACATAATTAAAATTTGATTAGATGTTTAAACATACACATGCTATAAAGACAAAATATTTTGTGTACATGTCACAACTGGAAGTAGAAAATGGAGGATGAAATTCACTCACCACCACTGTCAGTTTATACTCACTCACGATCACAACACTGACTACCTTCTTAAATTGTCTCAATGTTTCAATGCTTCCTAGCAAGAGTAAAAGAAAGGAAATACTAATTTAAGTAGTTGAGGCAAAGATCCAAGTAATTTTTGTCTTTCTTAAATAAAAGAGACTCATTCAATTAGTTGTTATCTAGAAAGGGTAAAAGTTGAATTTCTTACGTTTTTGTTGGATTTTTATCTGGTTCTTTTAGTTTCAATGTAAAATCCTGTTTAACACTGGGAGATTTGAAATCGAAGGACTTGCTTCATGAGGAAAATCTTCATCAGACTACAGAGGCAAGCTATGTTCATATACTTTTCACATTAACATATACGTGGGACATGATTTAAATATTAGGAGAAGTTGAATTAGTCCGAGAAGTTTTCAATTGTGCATAACATTCCGTAAAAGATCTGCTGTCATATTTTAGCAAACAACAAATTTTTGATTTTGTAGTCCCAATATAATATATTAATAACATTCTCTCTGTTTTTTTTTTTTACAAAACAAATAATTTAGTTATTCACTGATGGTTTATAGGAAGGAGAGCAAGGGTAGTTAAATTGATTTTTTTTTTGTGAAATGCATTATGAAATTTTCGATTTTGGAGTCTGCAATAACAATTGATATCATACAAAAATTATATTGAAGATCACTTTCACTGTGTTAGCAAAGAAAATACAAAGAAGCACTAAAAAAAGGACAAAGAAAAAAAAAATCTTTTTTTACCTTCAACATCATCTTCTTCAACGGAACGTCAGCACCCTCAACTGTGAATTCTTCAACGAGAATCGTAGGGGCGTCTTCTTCGATTTAACGTTCAACAAGAATCGTGAGTCAACGACGTCTTCTTCGATTTACCATAAAGTCTCTATCGTATTCTTCTTCTTCAATTTTACCAAAGGATTTTAACCCTAACTTGTTGAACGGTGTTGATTTTATGGGGAGAGAAAAAAAGACTGTTGAGAAGTGAGGATTTTACCAGGTGAAACATGCCGTTTTGATGAAACCCTAACCCTTCATGTTAATGCGTTGGTTTGAGATGAATATTTTTTAAACAAAAACATTTTAATAAGGGTATTTTTGAACAAAGACCAAAATTTAAGTTGGAAAGCCACATATACATGCCAGGTATTTTTTTTTAAAAAAAAAAAAATTAACTGTCCATTTCTGTTAAGTTGGAAAGCCACATATAAGTGCCAGGTATTTTTTTTATTTTTTTAATTTTAACCGTCCATTTCTGTTAGGTGTTATAATGGTTGGGAGAGTTTTGAAACGTTTTTGAAAGTTTAAGGGTATTTTTGAAACTTTTTAAAATTCAGGGGTATTTTTTAAACAAACTCCATAGTTCAGGAGCATTTTTTATAATTTAGCCTTTTTATAATGGGTTAACTACATAAATAGTCCAAATTGGAACTAAAACTTCACAAATGTCTAATTTTGAAAAAAAAATCAACTTTGTCCTAAGCCAAGCCAAAATAGAGGTTAATTTACATCATTGTAAATTGTATTATATTTAAATAAAAATAAACTTGGTTAATTAAAATAATCCATATATTTTCCTAAAATATCTTCCCATGATAATTAAAAATATTTTCACCTCCTCTCTCCCAAAATAACTCCTTGATTCTCTCAAAATTTTCCTTTCAAACTATCAAAATCAATCTCACGCCGGTCAAAAATCTTTCAAGCTCATTCTCGCTTTTGCCATTGACGCTCACACCGGTAAGTTCAAGCTCATGTCATCGACGTTGTTCTCGCAGTCTCATCCTTCCAACGCTGTTGACGTTGACGCTTCTGTTGGTTCACGTCTCATCCTCCTCAAATCACAATTCGAGCACCATTGACGTTGAGCAAAGGTTTGTTAACTATAGACATCCAAGCGGTTTTCATCCATCAATCTGTCAGCATTTCGTCTTCAGTTCGTACACTATCTTGGTTGTTTCTAGTTGAGTTCATTCACGGAAGGTATATTTTGGGTTTGTTATGTGATTTATTAGGTTATTGTTTACTTAATTGTGGGTTTATAAAAATCATTCTGCGTTTGTACTCCAATAAACAATGGCTTATATATAATGAATTGTGTGTCATTGGGTTTATATATAATCTGGTTTATATATAACTATCAGTGTTTATATATAACACTGAGTTATTATGTTATTGTTAATTTAGTTGTGTTATTGGGTTACTATTCTCTTTAGTTGGGGGGTTGGGGGTTTATATAATATATTAGATGGTTTAAATTCAATGAACTGATGGTTATATTTCAATTACACAAATTAGGAGATTATATTTTATATGTTTGTTATATTCGAATGTATGACTTTCATGTCTTATTAATAATCACAAACTAAAAAACAAATTTATGTTCTATAGTAATGACTATATAGAGTTGTGCATTTTTGTTATAATTTGAACGACATTCCAATAATAATTTGAGAAACTTGATAATCAATATAGTTATTAATCTCATTCCAACGACCGTCATACACCATCCATATGTGAATGAGATTATTACCTACAAAAACCTATGTGAATGAGATTATTACCTACAAAATATATGGCAAATATTTAATAAGGTTTATATATTATACATCTAAGTATATATTTATAAATAAAATTAAATATACTGCATGACCTATATTTATAATTCAGAAAATTCACTTATGAACTTTATAAACCATGTCGTATATATACTATATATAAAGAAGTTTATATTTATCATACAATATACAACCTAGTATATATTTATCATTATGATGTTTTACTTATGAACTGAATAAAGAATGACGAATATATATTACATAATGGGTTCAATATATTGATTATATATTATAATGCACGGTATACATTTATCGTTTGAAGAAATATCATACTCTACAATCAATTGAATAATTAGATGTAAATAAGGGTTAATGTGAACAAATAGATAATTAGAAACATCTTATGTCATTAGATATTAATAAAAACATTAAAAAAAAAAAAAGAAAAGAAAAATGCACACCATATATTTGGGTGATCTAATATGGAAAAAAAAAAAAAAATACAATTTTTTTGACCAAATAAAACAAAAAAATGAAAGAAAAATTATAAACATATTGATTAAAATAAAAGATTTCTATTCAAGTTGCTTGCTTATGATTTGACACTAGATTCATAAGGAAAAAAAATACTCCTGCTTGATCAAATAAAACAAAAAAAAAAAAAAAACAAAGAGAAAAAAGAGACACATATTCATATTGCAACCAACATGATGAAATTTAGATTGAATTTTTCTTTTGACGGGGGGCAACGATAATGGACTGGAGAAGGTCTTCAATTATGACGATAATTAGTTGATTTTTTTTTAAAAAAATGTATTTGGGGTTAGGGTTGAGTATTGGTGCTTTAATTAGAAGTTTTTATTATGGAAAGAATCAATACAAACCAAATTTTAATGTTCAGAATTTTTAAGGGGCAGAATAGAGAAGATTTAGTTGGAAAATCTTTAGCCAAGACAAAGTTGAAATTTTTTCATAACTGGACATTTGTGAAATATTTGGTTCCGAAACGGTCTAATTCCCATAATTTCTGTATAATTTAGCAAAGAAAAGGAAAGAAATGAGAAGGAAAGGAAAAAAAAAACCAGTCTTTCATCTCTCACTCTCTTCCCATGCGTGCAGCCGCTAGGCCCCCCTCATCTTTGGGATTTTTGTGCGGATGACCCTTTTCGCTGGGCGATAATGGAATATGATCTGCCGCTTACAAAACAATGATAAATGACCTTCTATCGACGTCACCACACGCTCGAACAACCCCCGCTGCCCCCCGTCTAACCGCCCAACCTCGATCGATGCCAGCCCACCCCTTCAGGCTCTAGCCATCCACTAGCGACCCGTCGCCACACGTTTCTAACAACCTCGCGAGCTGGGAATTCCCAACCCGCTGCACTGGGGAACGACAATGAACAGTAACCTGACCAAAAAAATTTACGAAATCAAAGATGAAAAAAAAAACAAATAGAAAAAAAAATTAATTTCCAAAAAGTCACCTTTTTGACGGGATGCGGATCAACTTGTGTTGGGAAACTGATCAACTTGCCCTCATCATCGTGGATCACAAATAGTGATTAATCCAATGAAGAAGCAACAAGAAAATCAGTTTTCCGACGAAGTACGAAGTCACGGGAAACCGGCGAGGACGTTCATACAAATACGTACCTCTGTCGGGAAACTAATAAACTACTCATCCTCATCGTGGATCACAAACAGCGAACCATCAGGATGGGGTGGAACGTCAGTTTCCCGTCGAGGCACGCATTTGTAAACCGACATGGTCGTGGAAGTAACTATAAACCGACAATGACGTCTAGAGCTACATACCGCTGTCGGAAAACTGACCAACTTGCCATCCTCATCGTGGATAACAACAAACACTGAAGCATCCGTTGAAGGATGAACAAGGAAGTCAATCTCCCGACACGGTACAGAGTTCAGAAGACGGATGAGCATGGAGACATAGTCGCTCGATACTTAAATCAGTCGTTGGGGACGGTTGGACTGCCTACAATAGTCAATAAACTTCCATAATGGACAACTGTACTGCATGTATTCGTTTCCCTGGGCACGCGAGATTATTTCGTTTGAAGATTGCGTAGGTCATAGCACCTGGCAGCCTGACGTGTTCCCCCTATCTCCCGACCCGCAGTGGTTGCTCTTCGACCCCGCTGTGGGAATTATAAGCCCAATGGGGGCAACGCGTCGAGCCGCTCAGACGGGTAGTCAACCCCGTGAGCTACGATTGCAAAGTTCGGTTGACTGGATATACGAACGGTTTCCATCCCGTGGTTTCGACATAAGGGGTTCGGCTCGCGTGGTTGGATTTTTCCCCATTCAGGGAATTCCGACCGTTTGGACTAAATTAAATTTGAAGTCCGCTCCATTGTATTAAATCGAAGAAAACCAACCATACTCCTATATTCCCACTCATCACTCAGTGTGAAGAAACGCGATTTCTACTGTCTGTCTGGCCTTGAACGAACACAATCCGAACGACTCGGGAAGGATAACGCAAAACGAAATCGACTATTCATCAGATCTTGGTAAGCATTCACTGACCAATATTCTAGTTTACTTTCTTTGTGTCAAAAAAATATGTATTCGGTTGAAATGAATTTAGGGATACCGTTGTTCATTGTCTCCAATTGGATATGTGGGGTGGGGCGGGGGGGAGGGGGGTCAGACGATCGAGATATCCAATGATAGGTGAGATAACCGTAGGAAAAGGGAAAGGGGGACATTATATACAAGAAATTTCTAGTTTTGATTGCATTGTCGTTCACTCTAGTCGTATTCGGATAGTCGCTATGTTTCGTCGTCGGTTAGGTAGAATTGTGCAGATGTTTTATATGTGCACGACTTTGGGTATAGTTGTAAGCCATAATTGTAAGCCCAAATGGTTGTGTATAGTTGTAAGCCATAATGGTTGGGATAATTGATAGGTAGAATTGTTGGGCATAATTGGAAGCCCGAATAGCTGGGTATAGTTGTAAGCCCCAATCGTTGGATTTTTATTATCATGTCAAAATCAACATGATGATGGCACCCACATGGAAGATTAAACCCATTGATCGCTTCCCCTGTCAAGGTACGTGCCTGTCTCACATAAGAAGTGTCGACCAGACCGTGAAAAGCAAGCTGACCGCGACTCAATTAGAGTCGTTCAAAACTGGTACTATATTCAACCACCTACTTGATGTTGATCTTGTCTTCAACAGTCAGGTCGTCCATCACATATTGCTGAGGGAGGTAGACAACGATAGACATGAAGTAACGAGCTTCAATCTGAAGGGCATGGTTGTGTCATTTTCGAAGGAGGAATTCATGTTGATGACTAGGCTGTGGGGGAGTGGGAGTGGTGAATCAACTGTAGGTGATGTGCAGAGAGGTGAATCCACTGTGGACCTGCGGGCCAAATACTTTGGATCGTGCCCGACTGACATGAGCCTTTCCACCTTCTAGAAGGAGTATACAGACAATGTGGTATTCGACAATGACGAGGATGCAGTTAAGGTGTCATTGGTGTACTACACGGAGCTAGCGATGTTGGGAAAAGACAAACAGAAGACATCGATCGACGAATCGTTGTTCTGGGAAGTGGAGGATTTGGCACACTTCAACAGCATTGACTGGGGTACCAGAATATGGAAGAGGATGATCAAGGGCTTGCAAAATGCCCTGAAGGATAGAGTAGGCGCTTTTAAGAAGAAGGCAATGGAGAAGAGTGACCACAAAGTGAAGTACAGTTTAAGTGGCTTTCCCCATGCTTTCCAGGTAAAAGTATGATCCCCGCGATTAAAGTGGTGGACAAAATTCAATTTTCCTTATTTTTACTTCTTTGTATAGGCATGGGCATATGAGACCATGTCCACTATGGAGGAGAAGTTCGCGGATAGAGTGAGGTGCGATGCGATCCCCCGCATCCTTAGATCGAAATGCAGACAGACTGCAAGCTACAAAGCCTTGGAGAAAGGCGTATTCGAGTATCCGAAGGTATTTCTGTGTCTACTTGCACGTGTTGAGGGGCTTCCAGGGGGAAGCAGACATTGGAGTGGTGACCATGCATACTGACTCTGTTGTACCGGACATACAACCCGACACAAACACTGGCGTCGATACCGTGGATGTCCACCCGCGCGAACAGGACATTCAGTCCGAAATGGAGACTGGCAGGTTGACCATGGATGTCGCATCGCACAGACCAGACATCCAGCCCGAAATTGAGACTAGCGGGTTGACCATGGATGTCGCCATGCGCAGACCGAAACATCCAACCTGAAACGGAGACTGGCGTGGTGACCACGCATGCCAACTTGCATGGACAGGACATCCAGTCCGAATCAATTACTGGCGTGGAGACTAGCGAGGTCGACTTGCGCGAACCAACCATCTACGGAGATGGAACTGATTTCAACCGATCCAATCGTGTCTTCCACGTGCCCTGGCCACATGGAAATGTATGAAACGTCCATTCCGATGGACAGTAATCCAACTCAGCTACCGCACTCTCAACCACTCCCGGCGATCCCAGTGACACGATTCGGACAGACAACCTAATTGGAACAACACAATCCACGATCCGTATAGTTAGGGCATATGTGGAATATTTATTGTGTCGAGTTTGAATTTTAATAAGTTTGACTTCTTATTTGCAGAGTTTGCCCGCTAAACGTGTCACCCAACGGAGGACCGGTCAGAAGAGGGTTGGAAAGAAGTTGTATACTCCCCCCACGACGGGGGAAAAAGAGGAAAAATGAAGACTCCAGCGTTCGGTATGATTGGGAACCTATTTTGAAAATCGAAGACTGCATGTATCCCGTGCCAGGTGTGCCCTTTGATGGGGATCCATCGCCGGCTGTCAGATTTTTGGGTTTTATGTCCTAAAACTCGTGGATAGTAAATGTAACAAAATTAATCGATAAAGTGTTATTGAGTTTATTCAATAAAGAGTTATTGAATGGTTGTTTAATTGTGCATTAATTAACCCAAATCCAATAAACTAGAATCCATGGCTATATAATGAACACTTGAACTTATGTGTAGACATAAAAGCGGATCAAGTTCAGGTGATAGCCAAAACGGTCTATAGTATAGGGATAAAGGTTGGGTGCCTTATCCTGGGGACACTATGTGACGCGGCCCGCTTTGTATTTAATACAAACGATGTGATCCTGAATCGTTCATGTAAAGACATGCGAGTGGGGGTGTCCTATGCAATGAGATTGCATAAGACCAGGACCGAGAAATAAGTCACTTTCTTTTATAACACTGTTTACTGTGAAACTGACTATTTCATGCGATGACCTAGGTAACTCAATCTTAATCCTGAGCTAACTATGAACTCCTGTTTATTCAGGATTATCCTTTGATTTGCATGGGTGAGAGTAGCCCAACATCGCCGACTCAATAAGCCTACCATTTTGGGGATAAGACCGGGTAGATAGTTGGGGACATAGTCTTGCAAGATGGAATTCACTCCTACCTTGCCAATAGGGATAGTAGAGGTTGTTCCCTTAAGTGCTGACTCCGGGTCTTGAACAAAGGCGCGTTAATTCTCTCCTAGCACGAGAGGATTTTATGTTTAATGGTTGGACCATAAACAAATTGTTCATTATAGGATCAGTGGTACTCAAGGAACAAGATGTAACTTCAGGGGTAAATCGGACTTTTGACCTACTGTAGCTACGAACAACCTGTGAAGGGTCGACTTACTAATTATGGTTGTATCGGGTGGACAGAAATATATCTACAGTGAGGGGAGTCCAACTACGAGCTATAGTGGAGTGTCCCATTAGTTAACGAATGTTGGTTAACTAGCCTAAAAAGTTTAGACAAGTTAATCTCGGATCATTGGAGCCCATGATGTGTAGGTCCATTAGGTCCCCCTGCTAGCTCATACGGAATCAACCTTAGAACAAAAGTGATGAAAGAGTTTGAAACGTTCAAATTCAATAAAGGGAATTAACATTAACTATATACGATGTACTTAACGTGTCATAATTTAATTATGAATTAAATTATGGAGAGAGTTAGAAATATATTTAAATATGATTTAAATATCGTTAATATGTATAAGTTACATATTTCAATTTGAATTTGAATAGGTGATTCATATTCATCGGTTTTGAGAAAAGTCGGGTTTGGTGTAATTATTTAATTTAGTATTTGATATTAAATTAAATGATTATAATTAATTAAAATGTTTAATTAATTATTTAGAATTAATTTTATTTAAAATTAATTATCTAAATTAATTATAATTAAAATTAAGATTAAAGAAAAATGAAATTAAGAATGGAAATTAGTTTCATGCAAAATTTCATTACAAGCCACCAAATCCCATTAGTCATTAAAATTCTCATGTGTTGTCTGCATGTGGTGAATTTTGAGTGCATGTTCATTTGCTTTAAAAGCTTGAAATTTTCATTCTTGAAGTGATGATGGACATTTACAGAATGTCACATGCAAAAGAATGAAAGAAAATTCTCTCTAAAAGTCGTGGCATTCAAGCTCTCAAACCCACATCATTCTCCCTCTATTTCATTGATAGCGAGCATAGCTAGCTATGTGTCCCTAATTAATTAAGCTAGTCTTTTATATTTAATTGGCCAAAATTATGCATTTTTATGTTCTTTTTGTTGGAATCATGTTTCGGAGTTAAATCGAGAAATTGGAGCTAAATACGTGTTCAAGACATGAAAATTGGCTAAAGAACGAAAAAGATTCAACCAAGAAGAAGTCAAAAGAGAGCCATCCGTAGGCCAGCGTCGGGACGCTGCTCTTAGAGCGTCTCGACGCTGCCTTTCCTTTTCTGATTCAGGCGGCAAAGGTCATAGCGTCGCGACGCTGTGACCATAGCGTCTCGACGCTATCGACAGATTTCCTATTTAATCTTCTTTTCATGCTACGGCCAAGGGGAGTCCAATTGGTGAGATTTTAGCCCTAATTTCGACTAGAGACCTTTTGTGGGAGCTAAAGGCAAGGCCAAGGAGCGGGAATCAAGCGAGAAGACGTGGAGATCGTGACGGGGACGTGCGGTGTCGGCGGATTCGAGTTTTCCTTTCTCTTTCCCTTAATTCTTGTAGTTTTTATGGCTTTTCTTGCAATTAGTGTTTGTGGTTTAAAGACTATGAATTGCTAGTTGTTTGTCTTAGGGATTGATGTAGTTGTTTTAGGTTGTTGGATTGATTTGTGGTATGAATATGCATTTATTTTACCTATGCAATTATGGTTAAATGCTTTCAATTACTTGATCACTAGTTGAATGATTTGAGTGTTGAATCTTGCTCGGGAGAGGGGATTTGGCCTAAGACTTACTTTATTTAATTGCATGACTAAAGTAGAAATTCTAAGTTTGTGACGGGATTTGGAATAACTTTAGAAGTTGCTTGAAGAACTAAACTCAAAGCCTTGCATGTTAATGAACTTAGATAGGGATATCAAGTTGGTTGCATGCATGAGAATCAATTATGCTCGGGAGAGATAGTTGTGATAAAAGGTTCCTAGACTTGGTTGAATAATTGCATGCTAAATTCATCCCATTAATTTATCCTCAATCTCAACAATGAAATCAATTCTCTAAGAGTCTTTCCATTTGAGTCTCCACCTTTATTTTATGCTTTTTGTCTTTAGATTTATCTTTTATCATTGAGTTTTGCTCCCTAAATAAAATTGGACAAAAGTATTCACGATACTTAATTTGCTAGAAAACCAATCCAGAGGACGACACTCGTTTTACACGAAAACACTATATTATTACTTGACCCGTACACTTGCGGTAAGCAAATTGCGCATCAAGTTTTTGGCGCCGTTGCCGGGGATTGGCACATTTAGTTAATTTAATATTGTGGAAAAATTGTTCGGTCTTAATTTAGGGTGTATTTTTACTTTGTAGATAGATTGCATTTTTTTTTCCTTATTTGTTGCATTCATATTTTAGTGTTTTCTTTATTTGTTTGATTTTTTCCTTATTTGTTTTATTTCCTTATTTGTTTTCCTTTTGTATTTAGTTTTCTTTGTTTTTTTTTCTTTCCTTTTTTGTTTGAGTCTTTGTCATTTGTTCTTGTTGGGTTATTGTTTGATTGGAAGCCTAATTATCATTGTTGCTTTAATTGAATGGCTTTTTACTCAACACCATATTCCAATTTTTCATCTTCAAGTTATACCCCTTTAAATGAAAATTCTTCCTTGGAAAGCATAGTTCAAAATTATATTGAGGAGTCTAAAAATTGATGAAATCATAAGAGGACTTCAAGCTCCACAGGAAGTTAGTGAGGTGGGATCCACTTCCATAAGTTGTCTAGTGAGTCATGTGGCCGATGATTCATTGGCACCCATTCATGAGCGTAGTTCTTTCGATCTTGATGAGGATGAGCAGTTAGGAGTGAGTTGCATGAATAGTGGGGATGAATTGGAGAGTTGGAGCACCTATCAAGAACATGGTTGTGAGGAAGAAAAAGAAAATGAGCTTGTAGTGTCAGAGGAAGTTCAGGAGGTAGAGTTTGAAGTTGAAAAGCCTTCGTCTGTTTTATCTTCTCCATCCTTTGTATATTTTGATTATTCCTTTTTCTATTCTCACGAGTCAGTTTTAGAGTCAGAGTCTCTTTATTTTGATCTTTCTCCTTTTATGTTTATTTTAGTCAAAAATACCAAAAATAATTCTGTTTCAGGGGCCCATGAGAAGCTAGTAAGTTTGCTAGCAATAGTGAGTTTTATTGATTCAAGAAAGAAGGGTCCAAAGAAATACGAGAATTTTTATGTGCCTTGACAGACTGCACGAGCACGTCGAGCTAAAGACGATAAACAAGCGCTTATGGGAGGCAACCCAAGTTACTTTGTTATTGTTTTTTATGTCTTGTTGTTTTTGTTTTGTAGAAGTTCTCGTGCTCTTGTCTTTGCCAAGCAATCATGAAAAGGTCATCATTCCAGGGCAGTATCGTTCACTCCTCCTACTCTTTTATTGTTCTCATGATTGATTATGCTTTATTTTCTTTATACATTGAGGACAATGCATGTTTTAAGTTTGGGGGTGGAGTAGCATGTTTGTGGAGCCCTTGAGCATCTGAGTTCGGGCTATAGTTTTGAGCTTTCTTTGAATTGAGCATATGGTTGTTTTCTGGATGTTATTTTTGCATGACTATGATTTCCTAGGATAGGCTTTCTTGTCAATCTTTAAGCTTTCGATGAGTTGTAAGCATGAGTGCCCAAAAAGGGAGATTTTTTAAACTTTTTCTCGGAGATGTCTTGCATGAGTAGAGTATTTGTCTTGGCTAGATTTGGATTTGAATGCTTAGGAGCGAATTATTGGGTTCATATGCTTGTTGTCACCTCGATAGGTGTAGGGTAGAGCTAAAGAGTTAATTTTTTGCAAATTAGCATGTTTGATCTTGCTTAGGAGGAAAGAAAAGAATATATGCTTATTATGCTCATAAAGAAAAAATCATTCTTGTTGTTACAATTTTTTTTTTTTTTTGAAAAAGAAAGAAAGTCACGCGCGATGCAATGATTAATAAAGTTTAGGCAAAAAGAGCTACCCCTGTTGTGATCAGTTAGGCCAACCAGAGAAAACTCAGGTTAAGGGTCCCTGCAATAGGTGTGTGAAAGCTAGTGCCACATATAAATGCTTGATTTAATTTTCACTTATAAGCACCTAAGTATGGAGGAAAACAAACTAATTTGTTCCATTGACTCGTTAGTGAATCCTTAGTGCCAGTGTAGAGGGAAGATGAGTTGAGAGTTTAATAATCCAATCCCGGGCTAGTAGAGTCTGGTCTCGTTGAGTTAGATCTCGCTTGTGCAAGTTAATTTTGGAAAAAATTTAATTTGTCTCCCTCATTGGTCCTTATGTGCATGTCTCTTGCTTGCTTGACTATTGACTTTTGAGCCTGGAGGACTGAGTCATGATTGTTGCATCCATTCTTCTACCATAATGTTGATTTGTAGTTTGCTCGAAGACTAGCAAAAGCTTAAGTTTGGGGGTATTTGATAGCGAGCATAGCTAGCTATGTGTCCCTAATTAATTAAGCTAGTCTTTTATATTTAATTGGCCAAAATTATGCATTTTTATGTTCTTTTTGTAGGAATCATGTTTCGGAGTTAAATCGAGAAATTGGAGCTAAATACGTGTTCAAGACATGAAAATTGGCTAAAGAACGAAAAAGATTCAACCAAGAAGAAGTCAAAAGAGAGCCATCCGTAGGCCAGCGTCGGGACGCTGCTCTTAGAGCGTCTCGACGCTGCCTTTCCTTTTCTGATTCAGGCGGCAAAGGTCATAGCGTCGCGACGCTGTGACCATAGCATCTCGACGCTGATAGCGTCGCGACGCTATGACACTAGCGTCTCGACGCTATCGACAGATTTCCTATTTAATCTTCTTTTCATGCTACGGCCAAGGGGAGTCCAATTGGTGAGATTTTAGCCCTAATTTCGACTAGAGACCTTTTGTGGGAGCTAAAGGCAAGGCCAAGGAGCGGGAATCAAGCGAGAAGACGTGGAGATCGTGACGGGGACGTGCGGTGTCGGCGGATTCGAGTTTTCCTTTCTCTTTCCCTTAATTCTTGTAGTTTTTATGGCTTTTCTTGCAATTAGTGTTTGTGGTTTAAAGACTATGAATTGCTAGTTGTTTGTCTTAGGGATTGATGTAGTTGTTTTAGGTTGTTGGATTGATTTGTGGTATGAATATGCATTTATTTTACCTATGCAATTATGGTTAAATGCTTTCAATTACTTGATCACTAGTTGAATGATTTGAGTGTTGAATCTTGCTCGGGAGAGGGGATTTGGCCTAAGACTTACTTTATTTAATTGCATGACTAAAGTAGAAATTCTAAGTTTGTGACGGGATTTGGAATAACTTTAGAAGTTGCTTGAAGAACTAAACTCAAAGCCTTGCATGTTAATGAACTTAGATAGGGATATCAAGTTGGTTGCATGCATGAGAATCAATTATGCTCGGGAGAGATAGTTGTGATAAAAGGTTCCTAGACTTGGTTGAATAATTGCATGCTAAATTCATCCCATTAATTTATCCTCAATCTCAACAATGAAATCAATTCTCTAAGAGTCTTTCCATTTGAGTCTCCACCTTTATTTTATGCTTTTTGTCTTTAGATTTATCTTTTATCATTGAGTTTTGCTCCCTAAATAAAATTGGACAAAAGTATTCACGATACTTAATTTGCTAGAAAACCAATCCAGAGGACGACACTCGTTTTACACGAAAACACTATATTATTACTTGACCCGTACACTTGCGGTAAGCAAATTGCGCATCAAGTTTTTGGCGCCGTTGCCGGGGATTGGCACATTTAGTTAATTTAATATTGTGGAAAAATTGTTCGGTCTTAATTTAGGGTGTATTTTTACTTTGTAGATAGATTGCATTTTTTTTTCCTTATTTGTTGCATTCATATTTTAGTGTTTTCTTTATTTGTTTGATTTTTTCCTTATTTGTTTTATTTCCTTATTTGTTTTCCTTTTGTATTTAGTTTTCTTTGTTTTTTTTTCTTTCCTTTTTTGTTTGAGTCTTTGTCATTTGTTCTTGTTGGGTTATTGTTTGATTGGAAGCCTAATTATCATTGTTGCTTTAATTGAATGGCTTTTTACTCAACACCATATTCCAATTTTTCATCTTCAAGTTATACCCCTTTAAATGAAAATTCTTCCTTGGAAAGCATAGTTCAAAATTATATTGAGGAGTCTAAAAATTGATGAAATCATAAGAGGACTTCAAGCTCCACAGGAAGTTAGTGAGGTGGGATCCACTTCCATAAGTTGTCTAGTGAGTCATGTGGTCGATGATTCATTGGCACCCATTCATGAGCGTAGTTCTTTCGATCTTGATGAGGATGAGCAGTTAGGAGTGAGTTGCATGAATAGTGGGGATGAATTGGAGAGATGGAGCACCTATCAAGAACATGGTTGTGAGGAAGAAAAAGAAAATGAGCTTGTAGTGTCAGAGGAAGTTCAGGAGGTAGAGTTTGAAGTTGAAAAGCCTTCGTCTGTTTTATCTTCTCCATCCTTTGTATATTTTGATTATTCCTTTTTCTATTCTCACGAGTCAGTTTTAGAGTCAGAGTCTCTTTATTTTGATCTTTCTCCTTTTATGTTTATTTTAGTCAAAAATACCAAAAATAATTCTGTTTCAGGGGCCCATGAGAAGCTAGTAAGTTTGCTAGCAATAGTGAGTTTTATTGATTCAAGAAAGAAGGGTCCAAAGAAATACGAGAATTTTTATGTGCCTTGACAGACTGCACGAGCACGTCGAGCTAAAGACGATAAACAAGCGCTTATGGGAGGCAACCCAAGTTACTTTGTTATTGTTTTTTATGTCTTGTTGTTTTTGTTTTGTAGAAGTTCTCGTGCTCTTGTCTTTGCCAAGCAATCATGAAAAGGTCATCATTCCAGGGCAGTATCGTTCACTCCTCCTACTCTTTTATTGTTCTCATGATTGATTATGCTTTATTTTCTTTATACATTGAGGACAATGCATGTTTTAAGTTTGGGGGTGGAGTAGCATGTTTGTGGAGCCCTTGAGCATCTGAGTTCGGGCTATAGTTTTGAGCTTTCTTTGAATTGAGCATATGGTTGTTTTCTGGATGTTATTTTTGCATGACTATGATTTCCTAGGATAGGCTTTCTTGTCAATCTTTAAGCTTTCGATGAGTTGTAAGCATGAGTGCCCAAAAAGGGAGATTTTTTAAACTTTTTCTCGGAGATGTCTTGCATGAGTAGAGTATTTGTCTTGGCTAGATTTGGATTTGAATGCTTAGGAGCGAATTATTGGGTTCATATGCTTGTTGTCACCTCGATAGGTGTAGGGTAGAGCTAAAGAGTTAATTTTTTGCAAATTAGCATGTTTGATCTTGCTTAGGAGGAAAGAAAAGAATATATGCTTATTATGCTCATAAAGAAAAAATCATTCTTGTTGTTACAATTTTTTTTTTTTTTGAAAAAGAAAGAAAGTCACGCGCGATGCAATGATTAATAAAGTTTAGGCAAAAAGAGCTACCCCTGTTGTGATCAGTTAGGCCAACCAGAGAAAACTCAGGTTAAGGGTCCCTGCAATAGGTGTGTGAAAGCTAGTGCCACATATAAATGCTTGATTTAATTTTCACTTATAAGCACCTAAGTATGGAGGAAAACAAACTAATTTGTTCCATTGACTCGTTAGTGAATCCTTAGTGCCAGTGTAGAGGGAAGATGAGTTGAGAGTTTAATAATCCAATCCCGGGCTAGTAGAGTCTGGTCTCGTTGAGTTAGATCTCGCTTGTGCAAGTTAATTTTGGAAAAAATTTAATTTGTCTCCCTCATTGGTCCTTATGTGCATGTCTCTTGCTTGCTTGACTATTGACTTTTGAGCCTGGAGGACTGAGTCATGATTGTTGCATCCATTCTTCTACCATAATGTTGATTTGTAGTTTGCTCGAAGACTAGCAAAAGCTTAAGTTTGGGGGTATTTGATAGCGAGCATAGCTAGCTATGTGTCCCTAATTAATTAAGCTAGTCTTTTATATTTAATTGGCCAAAATTATGCATTTTTATGTTCTTTTTGTAGGAATCATGTTTCGGAGTTAAATCGAGAAATTGGAGCTAAATACGTGTTCAAGACATGAAAATTGGCTAAAGAACGAAAAAGATTCAACCAAGAAGAAGTCAAAAGAGAGCCATCCGTAGGCCAGCGTCGGGACGCTGCTCTTAGAGCGTCTCGACGCTGCCTTTCCTTTTCTGATTCAGGCGGCAAAGGTCATAGCGTCGCGACGCTGTGACCATAGCATCTCGACGCTGATAGCGTCGCGACGCTATGACACTAGCGTCTCGACGCTATCGACAGATTTCCTATTTAATCTTCTTTTCATGCTACGGCCAAGGGGAGTCCAATTGGTGAGATTTTAGCCCTAATTTCGACTAGAGACCTTTTGTGGGAGCTAAAGGCAAGGCCAAGGAGCGGGAATCAAGCGAGAAGACGTGGAGATCGTGACGGGGACGTGCGGTGTCGGCGGATTCGAGTTTTCCTTTCTCTTTCCCTTAATTCTTGTAGTTTTTATGGCTTTTCTTGCAATTAGTGTTTGTGGTTTAAAGACTATGAATTGCTAGTTGTTTGTCTTAGGGATTGATGTAGTTGTTTTAGGTTGTTGGATTGATTTGTGGTATGAATATGCATTTATTTTACCTATGCAATTATGGTTAAATGCTTTCAATTACTTGATCACTAGTTGAATGATTTGAGTGTTGAATCTTGCTCGGGAGAGGGGATTTGGCCTAAGACTTACTTTATTTAATTGCATGACTAAAGTAGAAATTCTAAGTTTGTGACGGGATTTGGAATAACTTTAGAAGTTGCTTGAAGAACTAAACTCAAAGCCTTGCATGTTAATGAACTTAGATAGGGATATCAAGTTGGTTGCATGCATGAGAATCAATTATGCTCGGGAGAGATAGTTGTGATAAAAGGTTCCTAGACTTGGTTGAATAATTGCATGCTAAATTCATCCCATTAATTTATCCTCAATCTCAACAATGAAATCAATTCTCTAAGAGTCTTTCCATTTGAGTCTCCACCTTTATTTTATGCTTTTTGTCTTTAGATTTATCTTTTATCATTGAGTTTTGCTCCCTAAATAAAATTGGACAAAAGTATTCACGATACTTAATTTGCTAGAAAACCAATCCAGAGGACGACACTCGTTTTACACGAAAACACTATATTATTACTTGACCCGTACACTTGCGGTAAGCAAATTGCGCATCAAGTTTTTGGCGCCGTTGCCGGGGATTGGCACATTTAGTTAATTTAATATTGTGGAAAAATTGTTCGGTCTTAATTTAGGGTGTATTTTTACTTTGTAGATAGATTGCATTTTTTTTTCCTTATTTGTTGCATTCATATTTTAGTGTTTTCTTTATTTGTTTGATTTTTTCCTTATTTGTTTTATTTCCTTATTTGTTTTCCTTTTGTATTTAGTTTTCTTTGTTTTTTTTTCTTTCCTTTTTTGTTTGAGTCTTTGTCATTTGTTCTTGTTGGGTTATTGTTTGATTGGAAGCCTAATTATCATTGTTGCTTTAATTGAATGGCTTTTTACTCAACACCATATTCCAATTTTTCATCTTCAAGTTATACCCCTTTAAATGAAAATTCTTCCTTGGAAAGCATAGTTCAAAATTATATTGAGGAGTCTAAAAATTGATGAAATCATAAGAGGACTTCAAGCTCCACAGGAAGTTAGTGAGGTGGGATCCACTTCCATAAGTTGTCTAGTGAGTCATGTGGCCGATGATTCATTGGCACCCATTCATGAGCGTAGTTCTTTCGATCTTGATGAGGATGAGCAGTTAGGAGTGAGTTGCATGAATAGTGGGGATGAATTGGAGAGTTGGAGCACCTATCAAGAACATGGTTGTGAGGAAGAAAAAGAAAATGAGCTTGTAGTGTCAGAGGAAGTTCAGGAGGTAGAGTTTGAAGTTGAAAAGCCTTCGTCTGTTTTATCTTCTCCATCCTTTGTATATTTTGATTATTCCTTTTTCTATTCTCACGAGTCAGTTTTAGAGTCAGAGTCTCTTTATTTTGATCTTTCTCCTTTTATGTTTATTTTAGTCAAAAATACCAAAAATAATTCTGTTTCAGGGGCCCATGAGAAGCTAGTAAGTTTGCTAGCAATAGTGAGTTTTATTGATTCAAGAAAGAAGGGTCCAAAGAAATACGAGAATTTTTATGTGCCTTGACAGACTGCACGAGCACGTCGAGCTAAAGACGATAAACAAGCGCTTATGGGAGGCAACCCAAGTTACTTTGTTATTGTTTTTTATGTCTTGTTGTTTTTGTTTTGTAGAAGTTCTCGTGCTCTTGTCTTTGCCAAGCAATCATGAAAAGGTCATCATTCCAGGGCAGTATCGTTCACTCCTCCTACTCTTTTATTGTTCTCATGATTGATTATGCTTTATTTTCTTTATACATTGAGGACAATGCATGTTTTAAGTTTGGGGGTGGAGTAGCATGTTTGTGGAGCCCTTGAGCATCTGAGTTCGGGCTATAGTTTTGAGCTTTCTTTGAATTGAGCATATGGTTGTTTTCTGGATGTTATTTTTGCATGACTATGATTTCCTAGGATAGGCTTTCTTGTCAATCTTTAAGCTTTCGATGAGTTGTAAGCATGAGTGCCCAAAAAGGGAGATTTTTTAAACTTTTTCTCGGAGATGTCTTGCATGAGTAGAGTATTTGTCTTGGCTAGATTTGGATTTGAATGCTTAGGAGCGAATTATTGGGTTCATATGCTTGTTGTCACCTCGATAGGTGTAGGGTAGAGCTAAAGAGTTAATTTTTTGCAAATTAGCATGTTTGATCTTGCTTAGGAGGAAAGAAAAGAATATATGCTTATTATGCTCATAAAGAAAAAATCATTCTTGTTGTTACAATTTTTTTTTTTTTTTGAAAAAGAAAGAAAGTCACGCGCGATGCAATGATTAATAAAGTTTAGGCAAAAAGAGCTACCCCTGTTGTGATCAGTTAGGCCAACCAGAGAAAACTCAGGTTAAGGGTCCCTGCAATAGGTGTGTGAAAGCTAGTGCCACATATAAATGCTTGATTTAATTTTCACTTATAAGCACCTAAGTATGGAGGAAAACAAACTAATTTGTTCCATTGACTCGTTAGTGAATCCTTAGTGCCAGTGTAGAGGGAAGATGAGTTGAGAGTTTAATAATCCAATCCCGGGCTAGTAGAGTCTGGTCTCGTTGAGTTAGATCTCGCTTGTGCAAGTTAATTTTGGAAAAAATTTAATTTGTCTCCCTCATTGGTCCTTATGTGCATGTCTCTTGCTTGCTTGACTATTGACTTTTGAGCCTGGAGGACTGAGTCATGATTGTTGCATCCATTCTTCTACCATAATGTTGATTTGTAGTTTGCTCGAAGACTAGCAAAAGCTTAAGTTTGGGGGTATTTGATAGCGAGCATAGCTAGCTATGTGTCCCTAATTAATTAAGCTAGTCTTTTATATTTAATTGGCCAAAATTATGCATTTTTATGTTCTTTTTGTAGGAATCATGTTTCGGAGTTAAATCGAGAAATTGGAGCTAAATACGTGTTCAAGACATGAAAATTGGCTAAAGAACGAAAAAGATTCAACCAAGAAGAAGTCAAAAGAGAGCCATCCGTAGGCCAGCGTCGGGACGCTGCTCTTAGAGCGTCTCGACGCTGCCTTTCCTTTTCTGATTCAGGCGGCAAAGGTCATAGCGTCGCGACGCTGTGACCATAGCATCTCGACGCTGATAGCGTCGCGACGCTATGACACTAGCGTCTCGACGCTATCGACAGATTTCCTATTTAATCTTCTTTTCATGCTACGGCCAAGGGGAGTCCAATTGGTGAGATTTTAGCCCTAATTTCGACTAGAGACCTTTTGTGGGAGCTAAAGGCAAGGCCAAGGAGCGGGAATCAAGCGAGAAGACGTGGAGATCGTGACGGGGACGTGCGGTGTCGGCGGATTCGAGTTTTCCTTTCTCTTTCCCTTAATTCTTGTAGTTTTTATGGCTTTTCTTGCAATTAGTGTTTGTGGTTTAAAGACTATGAATTGCTAGTTGTTTGTCTTAGGGATTGATGTAGTTGTTTTAGGTTGTTGGATTGATTTGTGGTATGAATATGCATTTATTTTACCTATGCAATTATGGTTAAATGCTTTCAATTACTTGATCACTAGTTGAATGATTTGAGTGTTGAATCTTGCTCGGGAGAGGGGATTTGGCCTAAGACTTACTTTATTTAATTGCATGACTAAAGTAGAAATTCTAAGTTTGTGACGGGATTTGGAATAACTTTAGAAGTTGCTTGAAGAACTAAACTCAAAGCCTTGCATGTTAATGAACTTAGATAGGGATATCAAGTTGGTTGCATGCATGAGAATCAATTATGCTCGGGAGAGATAGTTGTGATAAAAGGTTCCTAGACTTGGTTGAATAATTGCATGCTAAATTCATCCCATTAATTTATCCTCAATCTCAACAATGAAATCAATTCTCTAAGAGTCTTTCCATTTGAGTCTCCACCTTTATTTTATGCTTTTTGTCTTTAGATTTATCTTTTATCATTGAGTTTTGCTCCCTAAATAAAATTGGACAAAAGTATTCACGATACTTAATTTGCTAGAAAACCAATCCAGAGGACGACACTCGTTTTACACGAAAACACTATATTATTACTTGACCCGTACACTTGCGGTAAGCAAATTGCGCATCAAGTTTTTGGCGCCGTTGCCGGGGATTGGCACATTTAGTTAATTTAATATTGTGGAAAAATTGTTCGGTCTTAATTTAGGGTGTATTTTTACTTTGTAGATAGATTGCATTTTTTTTTCCTTATTTGTTGCATTCATATTTTAGTGTTTTCTTTATTTGTTTGATTTTTTCCTTATTTGTTTTATTTCCTTATTTGTTTTCCTTTTGTATTTAGTTTTCTTTGTTTTTTTTTCTTTCCTTTTTTGTTTGAGTCTTTGTCATTTGTTCTTGTTGGGTTATTGTTTGATTGGAAGCCTAATTATCATTGTTGCTTTAATTGAATGGCTTTTTACTCAACACCATATTCCAATTTTTCATCTTCAAGTTATACCCCTTTAAATGAAAATTCTTCCTTGGAAAGCATAGTTCAAAATTATATTGAGGAGTCTAAAAATTGATGAAATCATAAGAGGACTTCAAGCTCCACAGGAAGTTAGTGAGGTGGGATCCACTTCCATAAGTTGTCTAGTGAGTCATGTGGCCGATGATTCATTGGCACCCATTCATGAGCGTAGTTCTTTCGATCTTGATGAGGATGAGCAGTTAGGAGTGAGTTGCATGAATAGTGGGGATGAATTGGAGAGTTGGAGCACCTATCAAGAACATGGTTGTGAGGAAGAAAAAGAAAATGAGCTTGTAGTGTCAGAGGAAGTTCAGGAGGTAGAGTTTGAAGTTGAAAAGCCTTCGTCTGTTTTATCTTCTCCATCCTTTGTATATTTTGATTATTCCTTTTTCTATTCTCACGAGTCAGTTTTAGAGTCAGAGTCTCTTTATTTTGATCTTTCTCCTTTTATGTTTATTTTAGTCAAAAATACCAAAAATAATTCTGTTTCAGGGGCCCATGAGAAGCTAGTAAGTTTGCTAGCAATAGTGAGTTTTATTGATTCAAGAAAGAAGGGTCCAAAGAAATACGAGAATTTTTATGTGCCTTGACAGACTGCACGAGCACGTCGAGCTAAAGACGATAAACAAGCGCTTATGGGAGGCAACCCAAGTTACTTTGTTATTGTTTTTTATGTCTTGTTGTTTTTGTTTTGTAGAAGTTCTCGTGCTCTTGTCTTTGCCAAGCAATCATGAAAAGGTCATCATTCCAGGGCAGTATCGTTCACTCCTCCTACTCTTTTATTGTTCTCATGATTGATTATGCTTTATTTTCTTTATACATTGAGGACAATGCATGTTTTAAGTTTGGGGGTGGAGTAGCATGTTTGTGGAGCCCTTGAGCATCTGAGTTCGGGCTATAGTTTTGAGCTTTCTTTGAATTGAGCATATGGTTGTTTTCTGGATGTTATTTTTGCATGACTATGATTTCCTAGGATAGGCTTTCTTGTCAATCTTTAAGCTTTCGATGAGTTGTAAGCATGAGTGCCCAAAAAGGGAGATTTTTTAAACTTTTTCTCGGAGATGTCTTGCATGAGTAGAGTATTTGTCTTGGCTAGATTTGGATTTGAATGCTTAGGAGCGAATTATTGGGTTCATATGCTTGTTGTCACCTCGATAGGTGTAGGGTAGAGCTAAAGAGTTAATTTTTTGCAAATTAGCATGTTTGATCTTGCTTAGGAGGAAAGAAAAGAATATATGCTTATTATGCTCATAAAGAAAAAATCATTCTTGTTGTTACAATTTTTTTTTTTTTTGAAAAAGAAAGAAAGTCACGCGCGATGCAATGATTAATAAAGTTTAGGCAAAAAGAGCTACCCCTGTTGTGATCAGTTAGGCCAACCAGAGAAAACTCAGGTTAAGGGTCCCTGCAATAGGTGTGTGAAAGCTAGTGCCACATATAAATGCTTGATTTAATTTTCATTCTTGTTGTTACACTCGTTTTACACGAAAACACTATATTATTACTTGACCCGTACACTTGCGGTAAGCAAATTGCGCATCATTCATCATGCTCGGGTTCCCACAAGCCCGTTCTAGGGCTGGATAATAGCGGGGATGATATCAGTGGTAGTCCACAACGTGTTCGTGTGAAGAATCATCCATGGAGTTGCAAGAAATCGAGCTTCAAAGGTAAGTTTTCGTTTCTCTGTTTTTCGGTTTAATTACATGCTTTTAATTAGAGAAATTAATGAAATTAAACGCCCAAGATCGTCAATTGCTTCCACACGAGTTATGTAAACTCCTACACAGATATTCTCCGCTCCACAGCATCCCGGCTGCATTGTTCGAGGAGTTTCACCAATGGCTCTCAAATCCAAACAACGAAGATGACAGGCGGCCGTCGTTCGTGTCACACGAGGTTGCTACTAAGAAGCGGGCCAAGCTCGATAAAAAGTTCTTCTGCAATGTTGCCCTCCCAAGTCAGTGGATACTTCATGACGTACGTTTCTTGTACTCGTTGTAGACACCGTATTTAGTCCGGCTTGATTTTTAATAAAGTTTATGATTTCTCCAAATTAATCCCGAATTTGGGGCCTTGATCGGAATGTATTTTATTGTAATGTAATTCATTAGATTTTTTTATATAGTTTTGTTTATCTTTTTTTTTCCTTTTCTTTCTATATTTATTTTATTTTATTATTCTTTGTTTTATTTTATTTTATTTTATTTTTTATTTTTTATCTCATTTCTTTTTATTATTATTATTCTATTTATTCATTTATTTTATTCTTTTTTTATTGTATTTTTATCTTATTTTTTAGGTTTTATTTTTATTTATTTTATTTTATTTTATCATTATTATTATTTTCTTTTTCTCCCTTTTTCCTTTTCCTTCTCTTTCTTCTTCCTCTCCCTTCCCCCACATTTTTCTTTCTCCCATACAACCCCATTTCCCTATTCAAATGTCACCTTCATGAGAAGAGGCTTAAAAGTCTCTCCACCATCTTCCCAATTTTGGCATCCCCTTCAAGTATAAAAGGGGGGGGAGATGGAGGATGAAGAGGGGACAACAAAGGGAAAAAGGTGAAGGAGTAAAAGTGAACTTGAAAGAGTGAAGAAATTTGAGAAAGAGCCTAGAGAGAGAAAGTGAGTTTGAGAGGGAAAAACAGAGATTTTAGAAGGATTTTCAAAGAGCTAAGCTCATTGTCGCCGCCACTCACTGCCGCACCTCGTTGCGCACCTGCCCGTTTATTCCGACGAGGTTTCTATGTGAAGTTTAAGAGAAAAGAGGGAGGAAGGTGGAAGAGCTAAAAGGAAAAAAGAGGGAAGGAAAAGAAAAAAAGAGGGAAGGAATCGTGAGGAAGAAGAAGAGGGTGAAAAAAAGAGAAAGAGTAAGTGATGGATGGGTTCCAACCTTGTTTTGTCTTTTCCCTTTTATTTTTATTTCTTTTTTATTTATGATTTTTTATTATTTATTATTATTATTACTTTCATTAAAAAACAAAAAAAAAACCTGAGTATTTTTTTTCTTCTTTTTTTTTGTTTTATTTTGTTTTTTTTTCCTTTCTTTAGTCTTGTTTTGCAATTTTCAATTAAAGTTCTAGTCTTGTTTAATTGGTGATAAGGGTAAACAATATACCTATTTTACCCTTATATTTAGCTCATTATCTTGTCAAAACTATATGTTTTAGATCAATTTTACTGTTCCTGAGCTCAAAATATGTTAAAGTTGATAAGTTAGGGTGTTGAGATTCACTTTTGTCAAATTATGCTCATTTGTGCTTAAAAAGACTTAATTTCAAGGGAATTTGACTAAGTTTGTTACTGTGAAGAAAAACAGAGAAAATACTGGAATCTGCCCAGAAATGCGACCGCATTTCTGGGAAGGCTATTATGAAATGCGACCGCATTTCTAGAAAAACAGAGACAGTTCCGAGTCGTCCGCGTGTCGTTTTTTACGAGTCTTCTTCGCACTTAACCGGCTGTTTTGACCACGAAACCGACTGGGCTACCTACCAGCACCTATTTCGCAACTCCTCAACCATTTCCCACACTATATAAGCTCGAGATTTGAAGTCAAATTCAAGCAGAACTCATTTGGAAGAAGAGGGTGGTGACAGAACCCTAGTTGACGCCTATGAGTAGGGATGCCCGAGGTCCTTCTTATATGACTAAATTCTAACCTTAGTTAGACATCAAACCTTAGGGTTTGTAGGGATTTTCACCCATTCCCACTTGTAAAAGTGAGAGAGTGGAGTGTCTAAGCAAACTCTAGAAGGATTGGATAAATAGAAAAAAAAAAAAAAAAAAACCCATAGTATTTGGCTACTTCCATTATTTCCAGTTTTTGATACTTTTCATTTATTTATATTCTTTACATCTTATTTTCAATGGAAATGTATTCATTTGCACTTTATCTCACCATGAGTAGCTAAATTCCGTTGAATATGGTGAATTCCTTTATGGTTCAATAGCTTGAAAGTGTTTTATTTGCTTAAGTTTTGTTCAATGCATGTCATTCTTTATTGAATATCATTCTGATCTTGCTAAGTTTAAATTGATCACTTAGACTTTGCATGCTATGTGAGTTTGATCTCGAAAGGGACAGACGATATCGATTCTCATAAAGGTGATATAGGAGAAAAAGCTTGAAAGAGATTGTTCAGCGGTATAGGGCAAGCTGCCTAAGGCACCCTATATCGACTATAGGGTTATAGATTGCATTAGTGAATTATCTATGTCGGAGTCGAATTACAGAAATGTGCATAATGGTACACGTTTAGCCTTCTAACGGTTCTTGGGAGCAAGGCCAAATAGAAGTTAAATCTAACCCAATGCATTGAGTAGGCTTAAGTTAAATAATCCATGATTAAGGTTGTTGCCCTTCAGATGAATCCATGTTGAATACCTCGTTTTATTTTATTGTTATTCTTTTATTTATTTGCTTGTTTTATTTATTTCTCTAAAAACCAATCATCAATCTTATTTCTTTGGTTACCTATTTTTAAGCAATCAAGTTGAGCAATTTCTCCATCAAATCTGAATTTCCAATTTAGTCCTCGTGGGATCGATACCCTTGGAATACTTCTAAGGTTTTGTTATTACTACGTGCGACAGTGTATACTTGCACTAAGGTTGGCTAGATTATCTTTATTAATATTTATCATCTTATCTCACATGCATCAATTCAGCCGACGACGCACCAATTGGCCTAAAATTTGAAATTCATATTAAAATTTCGATTTGGAATTTTAAGTTGACTCATGAATCCCAATTTTTTTATTTCGAATTATCTTTTAATTTGACATTATTGCCTAAACAAATCTTAAATTGGATTTGAATTTGGAGGGTTTATATGATTTTCATATTAGATTTTGATTTGTATGCTCAAACTAATGTCAAATTGAATTTAATTTGGAGTTTCAAATTAAATTACCTTTCACTTTCCAAGCTAATTTCAATTTTTTTTTTTTGGACAAAATGACAAGAGAGAAAAGAAAGAACATTGATTATTAAACTCTTAGCCTAAAGTTTTGAAATTAGCCTAAAATTTTGGTTTGAAATTAATTTCAATTTACTTTGCTTTGGGAGTTTCCATTCAATTTCTTTTCAAAATTGAATTTCATTTCATAAAGCGAGATTGAGTTTAATTTGGAAATTGAATTGAATTTGACATTTTGGTTTTAAATTAAAATTTCAAAAAGGCTTCAAAATATTAGATAATGTTTTTCCTAATTGAATGGTTTTACCACTCATAATTGTTAATTTACATTTTGTTGTTAAAGTGTAAATTAATAAATATGAGACAAAATAATTCATGTAGAACCTATGATGGAGTTGAAATAATTTTCAAATTCTTGAGGTAAAGAATTTCCTTTAATTTAGGAAATTCTACATGATAATAAAGTCATGGGTAACCCCACTCACAAAATTAAATCCTTACTTTATTTAAAGATAAGGTGAAATTAGTGAGACATTTAGGCCCCGTTTGATAACCATTTGGTGTTTGGTTTTTGGTTTTTGAAAATTAAACTTATAAACACTACTTTTACCTACAAGTTTCTTTGTTTTTCTAATACCCTTCTTTCCATGTTTTTAAAAACCAAGCCAATTTTTGAAAACCAAAAAAAGTAGTTTTCAAAAACTTGTTTTTGTTTTTGGAATTTGGCTAGGAATTCAACTGTATCCTTGACAAGGATGAAAACCATAGTAGGGAAATTGGGAGAAAATAAGTCTAATTTTCAAAAACGAAAAACCAAAAATCAAATGGTTATCAAACGGGACCTTAATTTTCAATTTTTTTTAAATTTTGATTTGTGTATTTTCATTAAGATATGGACCTTTGATTAATGAATTTGAGTAATAAATAAAATGTTTTCAGACGGATGTTGTAGGGTGTTAATACCTTCCCTACACACAACTGACCCCCGAACCTAATTTTGGTTTCTAAGACCAGTTTATTTTTTAAAATGGGTGACCAATCACACCTCAAGATAATTGGTGGCGACTCCAAACCTTCAACCTCGAAAGAGATCCTTAGGAAAGGACGTCGGCCTCTCCGCGTCACGATGACGTTGCCATAGCTTGGCGACTCCACTGGGGACTTTTCTTAAGAGGGTCAAAGCCATTTTCATTTTTTTTATTATTGATTCATTTTGTTATTTATTTATTTATTTATTGTGTGGTCCATCTTATTTTCTGCGTAGTTATGGTTGGAGTGACTTGTGTGAACATGTTTTGTGCTTTAATGAATGCATTATTAATTCATATTATAAATTGTCATGCATGTCACACACAACCACAACTCTATACCCGAGCGTTACCTTTAGGATTAGGATCGAGGATGTAGTAGTGTCGACCATCGAAGGGACATAATTGTCCTCGTGTAGGCGCAGGAAAAATCCTCACTCAAGTTAGTTCATTTGTTATTTTGTAACATTTGGATTAATTTGGGGACCTTTTTTATCCATTAGAGTTAGAATTTCTCTACCCTCACTTCATACTCATGTCATCACTTTGTATATATTGTCATTATTAGTTTGAGTAAAAGGGTTAATCATGGAAAATAGGTTTCAAAGTCTACTCTTCTTAGTGTCACTGAAGGTGTTCATATAACACATGCGGAAGTAATTGAAGATCGGGAGCACCTAACTACATCAATTTTACTCCTAAAGCATGCTTGTTTTACAAAAACAGAACAGAAAGAAAGAAAACACCAACCTCTTTGTAGCTCACTTGGGTGATCCTCCTTGTGGTGTTTTCTTCTTCAATCCTCCTTGGACAACCTCTAGAGTCTTCCCTACTATTCTCCGGGCCAAGAACAACGTGTGGGAGTCTATAAAGATAGGGAATGGGAAGGGAATGCTTGAAGGATCAAGCTATAGAGAAGTATGTGAAATGAGAGAGTTTGAGTCCAAATTCCAGCACATAACAGTAAGGAAAAATGGCTCTCTTGCTTTGAATCTGATTCATGCTTCATTTATAGAGAGTTCTCATGCAAGGAGAAGCCTTATGAAGCAAGACAAATGGTAAATTTACAAGTTTAAGTGGATTCTAGGTGTTCTTATCACAAGACATGCAACAATGCATGAGGTGAGTTGTTTTCCACTTTGTGTCTTCATGCAAGAGTGGGAATCCAACTTATTCCACTAACTTCAACTTTGAAATCTGATTTCAAGCTTGCAAATTTACCCCAATTTCAATTCTAAATTGAAATTAATTGCTTGGTAATTAATTTGAAACATTTCAAATTAATATGATATGATTAATCTAATTAATCTTTGTTACCTTGTGCAATTCAATATATATATGATTCCTAATACATATATATAGTATTCAAAACACTTTTAAATACTTTATCTCTCATTTTCTAATTAAATAATTGTGTCAAACACAATTTACGATATCACCCTTTTTCCCGATTTTGAACGATTCAAAGAATCCTATCAATATGTTCTAGGCTTTAATCCGATATGAGCTAGTAGGGGGACCTAATGGACCTATAGATCATGGGCTCCAACGATTTGAGGCTAACCGACTAATCTCATTAACCAAGCTTAACCAACATTCGTTAACTACTAGGACACTCCACTATAGCCCGATAGTTGCACTCCCCTCACTATAGATATATTTCCGTCCACTTGATTTAACCATGATTAGTAAGTCGATCCTTCACAGGTTGTTCGTAGCTATAGCTAGGTCAAAAGTCCGTTTCACCCCTATAGTACTTCTAGTTCCTTAAGTCCCACTGACCTTCTAATGAACAATTGGTTTATGGTCCAACCAATAAAACGAGTCCCTCTCGGGCCAATGAGAGGGCGGGATCCCTTTGTTCAAGCCCCAAAGTCAGCACTTAAGGGAACAACCTCTCTACTATCCCTAATTTGGGTAGGAGTGAATTCCTTCTCGCACGACTATGTCCCCAGCTATCTACCCGTTCCTATCCCTGAAATGGGAGGCTTATTGAGTCGGCGATACTGAGCCACTCTCACCTATGCAGATCTAAGGATAAGCCCGAATAAACAGGAGTTCATAGTTAGCTCAGGATTAAGATCGAGTTACCTAGGTCATCGCATGAAATAGTCAGTCTCGTCAGTAAACAGTGTTATAAAGCGAGAGTGACTTATTTCTCGGTCCTGGTCTTATGCAAACTCATTGCATAGGACGCCCCCACTCGCATGTCTCTACACGGACGATTTAGGATCACATCGTCTATACCATCTATAAAGTGGGCCGCGTCTCATAGTGTCCCCAAAATAAGGTACCCAGCCCTATCCCTATACTATAGACCGTTTTGGCTATTACTCGAGCTTGATCCACTTTTATGTCTCTACATAAAGCTCGAGTGTTCATCCTATAGCCATGGATCTTTGTTTATTGGATTTGGGTTTATTAAATGTGCAATTTACTTTATTCAGTAATGACTTTACTGAATTAATCTCGATAACGCCTTTATCGAATAATTTTGTTTAACATTCACTATCTACGAGTTTTAGGGCACCAATCCCAACAGTCACTTGTTTTTTTTTCTTCATTTCTTTTTTAAAAAAAAAAAACCTAAACTTTGTTTTTTTCAAAAAAAAAAAGTTTTTTTTTAAAGAATTTAAGTTTTTTCAAGAATAAAAATTCTTTGAAAACTAAAGCTTAAACTTTGTTTAAAAAAAAAAGCTTTCTTTTAAAGAATTTAAGTTTTGTCAAGAATAAAAAATTCTTTGAAAACTAAAGTTTAGACTTTGTTTAATAAAAAGGGGGGCTTTCTAATAAAGAGTTCAATTTTGTCAAGACAAAGAGATTATTTAAAAAAAAAAAAAAAATTGAAGAGTTCAATTTTTGTTTTTTTTTTAAAGGTGTTTTTAAGAAATTTAAGTCTTGCCAAAACAAGAAACTTTCTTTAGAAAGGAAAAACTTGATTTCTTTCAAAAAAAAAAAAAGTCTTTCTATTTTGTTTAAGTGGAGAAGTAAAAGTTATCCCTACATTCTTTTTTTTTTTTTTCTCGATCTTTATTTTTCCTAAAAAGGAATCTATCCCAAGGAGCGTTGTTCCCCTTTCCTTTTCGATTTTTTTCTTTTCTTTCTCCCTTTCTTACTCCATTTGAAGTCGAATTTAGTATTTAGTTTAGCCATGCATCATGTTTGGAATTAGTAGTGTCAACCTTCGAGGGGATTGTGAATGCTCCCATGTAGGTGCATGAAAGGTCCTCCCCATTTTTTCATAACATTAAAGTAGTTTTCTCACATTTTTTAAAAAATTAAATTCATTTCTCCATGGCATTATCTTACCTTTTTTTAGATGAAGTAATATCGACCTTCGAGGGGATTGCGAATGCTCGCGGGTAGGCGCATGAAAAATCTATTTTAATTTAAAGTTGTAGTTAATTATTCTTTCCTTACATTTTCTTTTCTTCCAAAAAGGAACAAAATGAATGCCAATGTACCCATAGAGTTGATACAATCATCTTCCTCTGAATATGACGAGCTGAGTACTGTGCTACAATGGGCAGAGTAGACACAACTGAAGCATGGGGATAGTTTGCCTTATAAAAGCATCGGGTCATCATCCCTCTCAAGTCAAGTTCAAATCATTCCTAATGAGCTAGGGGAGCTGAAGGCTATTTGGGAAGGTTTAACACCAGAGCGAAGATTTTTGTTTTCAAAGAGATACGACCATATTGCAAACCTCATGTATATCCCGGTTAACTGGTTCACCATCCAGGCTTTATTAGGATTCTGGGACCTGGCCTACAGGTGTTTCGCATTTCAAGATTTTGACCTGGTACCGACCATTGAGGAGTACCACACAATGCTAGATGTTGAAGGGAAAGGCGGAGAGATGATCTATTGTTTCAACCCACAGCTAATTGCGAAGAGAGCTTTATCCAAATTTTTAGCTATACACCTGAGGGAAGTGTAGAAAAATGTGAAAGTGAAGGGGGTTGAAGAGTCTATATCTGTAGATTATCTAACAGAACTTGCTCGCAAACCCATAAATGAGGAAAAGGGTCTGGTTCTGTTAGCTCTGTGCATCTATGGGATGGTCTTGTATCCCAGAGTAAAAGGATATGTGGATGACAATGTCTTAAAGCTCTTCTTCAACATTGAGCAAGGGGTGAATCCAGTCATACCTCTTCTGGCGGAAACAGTTCGGGCGCTCAATTATTGTAAGTCCAATAAAGGCGGGAAACTGAGATGTTGTGTCCCCTTACTGTATATTTGGGTGCATAGTCATTTTAAATTCCCAAAAGATTTTGGCTGCCCAAAAATCAATTTCAACTGCACTTGGAATCTAACACGGAGTACAATTGCAGAATTTGACATGGTCCCATGGAATTCAAGTTTTCCGAAGAAAGAAGCATGGATGTCATTCTTTTCAGATGGCAAATTAGAGCATGTAATTTGGAAGGCACATTGGATGCCCTTAAAGGCCTTAATCTACAGATGCGGGAGCTTCCACACAGTTCCTCTGGTAGGTCCTTGGGGGTGCGTCCATTATGCTCCATTGTTGGCCTTGCAGCAAAGCTGGTTTAAGTAATTCATACCAGCAACTCATAGTCTGGATAAACTAGAATTTTCTTACAACTGCGAGGATTCTAATGAAAGGAAACGACAAGTGTTGGCTTCCTAGAGGGCAGTTAGAATGTTGAATGATAACAGTCATTCTGAGGGAGTTACTCCAGAATACTTGCAGTGGCGCATCAGGAGGTGCAAGATCTCAGTTACAGCTCGTGGTAATGTTGGATAATCTTCTAATAGAGCAGTAGACAAATCCGACTATCTAGCGACAGAACGGAAAGAGTTAGTGGGAAGAAATCAAACATTGAAGCTGGAAAATGAAAAGCTACAGCAAGAGATCAAACGTTTGATGGACCAGGTAACTCAAGCTAATGGCAAACTTGAAGAAGTAGAGAGGGTGTCAAAAAAATGAGCCAAGCGAGAAAGAGAGTATGACATACTGGACGAGGATAATAGAAGGTTGATTAAAGAGAATCATGCTTTGAGGAATGAGAATACTGCACTACGAAGAGCAACTCGTTCACAAGAGGACAGGATCAAAGACCTTTCAAGAGGTAAAGAGACTCTCTTAGAGTTAGTTGCGGAATTAAACGAAACCATCAACAAGCAGAAAACGCAACTTATCGAGTTTGAAGAAGCCAATACTGCTCTACGGCGAACGTTGGACAATCTACGTGTGAATATGCAGGCTCAATCAAAAGTGTTTGAAGCTTTAAAAAGTTATGCAAGCTCGTTAGAACGTCAGCTCCAAGTATTTCAAAGAGCGAGTGAACAATTGTCGCTAGAGAGAGGACAATTAGAAGATAAATACTCCTCATTAAGGGGAGATTATGCCATTTTGAGAGACGACATGCAAATAGTTCTTGGGAAGGTAAACCGAACCATGAACACTATCAAGATCATGGCTAGGAGAGCTCGAGGATTTGCAGAATGGGCAAGGGATCTTTGAGAGAATATGTCACCTATGGCCTCTAATGCGGAGGAGTTGTTTGAGTTTTTAGGGATGATTCGTAGAGACCTTGGGTACTTTGGTCACTTTCATTAATGTTCCCTGTCTCCTCGTTTTCCAATTCTCCAATTGATTATTTTGTAGAAATATTCATTTTTTAAAAATTTCATTCATTCGTGCATCTCATTTTGTTCTTTCTTCTATTTCCTTTCTTTTACTTACTCTAAGAATTTTCTGTTAAAAATAAAAAACAGAACAATAAAACAGCTCGTTCAGCAAGAGTCTACAACGCTTACAACACTAGGCGTAGAACAAGATTATGGAAGAAAGGGTTGAACAAGAGAAGACTAAGCGGGACATTGAGGAAATCAGGGAAAAGGTTGATGCAATCATTACTGCTTTAGAAAAGGGTAAGATGGTGGCAAATACGACTCCACCAGACACTCCGATTGAAAATCCTCAAACTGGCCTACCATTTTCACCCAGTTTTGCTTCACATGTTCATACGACGACAGAAGCATCCATGCCACAACATACTACCTATAACCCCTTATATGACATACCTGTTGGGCAACACCCTTTTCCACTATTTAAAGAAGGCCAAATCCCCCAAATCCCCATGGCTAGCCAAGCTGGTGTTTCTTATTTAAAGCCAGGAGTTTCAAAAATACCTTTTGTGGTCCCTAACTTAGATGATCCGAAAGTGAAGAAGGAGCGAGCTGCAAACTTGAAGTTTTGGAGGAAAGACTGAGAGCGGTCGAAGGCACTAGTGTTTTTGGGAACATGGATGCCACTCAATTATTCTTAGTTCCAGACGTTGTGATCTCATTGAAATTCAAATTGCGAGAATTTGAAAAATATGATGGGACGACATGCCCTAAAAGTCATATTGTTATGTACTGTAGAAAGATGGCAGCACACGTTCATAATGATAAGCTGTTCATACATTACTTTCAGGACAGCTTAAAAGGTCCAGCCGCCCGTTGGTATATGCAACTGGATAGTTCACATGTTGACACATGGAAGAACTTGGTTGATTCTTTCCTCAAGCAATACAAGCACAATATAGATTTAGCTCCTGATCGTCTAGACTTACAGAGAATGGAAAAAAAGAGTACTGAAGACTTCAAGGATTATGCCCAAAGGTGGCGGGATACGACAACTCAGGTCCAACCCCGTTTAACGGATAAAGATCTTTCTGCCATTTTCATCAATACCTTAAGGTCCCCATTCTATGAACATATGGTTGGAAGTGTGTCGATCAATTTCTCTGATATCATGACAATTGGGGAAAGAATTGAGTATTGGATCAAACATGGTAGAACAACCAAAACCGCAGAATCCTCAGGCATGAAGAAGGGCAACACTTCAAAAAAGAAGGAGGGAGAAGTACAGATGATAGGGAAAGTGGATAAGTCTCATCGACAAATCCACCAACCCACGACACAATATCCTTCGAATTATTTACCTGCATACAGATACTATCCGCACCAGGTGAATAATACATCAGTGTAGTACTCCCCATTTTATGGCCAAAATACCAGACCCCAAATGAATCAGAATTTTCAGTCTCGTAGACAACAACAAGCAGTCACTCCAGGTCAACAAAATAATCGAGCGCCTTATACGAAAACCCAATTTGATCCGATTCTAATGACATATACTGAGTTCTTGCCTCAGTTAATCCAGAACCATCAGTTGGCACCCAAGCCTGTTACTCCACTGCAACCTCCTTATCCAAGATGGTATGATCCTAATGCAATGTGTGATTACCATGTAGGTGTTGTTGGGCATTCTACAGAAAATTGCACTGTTTTGCGGTATAGGGTGCAAGAGCTCATTAAGGCTGGATGGTTAAACTTTAAAAAAGAGGAGGGGCCCAATGTTGATAATAATCCTTTACCAAATCATCAGGTGAATGCAATAGAATGTCATGGTATTATCAAGAAAACAGATGTTACAGAGATCATGACTCCCAAGGAGAAGCTTTTTGAGATTCTCCTCGTTAACGGATATGTATTGATCGAGTATGCACATCAGGACCTTGTTCATGAGGAATACGATGATAATCTGACTTGCCTATTTCATGCAGGGGCAAAGGGACATTCTTTGGAACAATGTCATCATTTTCATAAAAGGGTCCAAGAACTGGTGGATTCAAAATTTCTTGTGGTTGCCTAAGCCTATCACCAGGATAATGAAATAGGTGTCGTGGAAGAATTGTTGCCTAAAGAATATTTGTGTCCATCTTTCAAACCAAAGCCACTCACTATCTATTACTGATGACATGCAAAAATGTCATCATTTTCCTATTAATTTTAGCTAGTTTTGTGCATGAATTGTGAGCTTTAATGTATTTTTATGTTAATTTTGTAGAAAACCGAATTCGAGAAGCAAAACTGAGATTTTAAGAGAATTTGGGTGAATTTGGAGACTTTTTGGGCAATTTGAAGAATAATCATTGAAGATCCAAGCCCTAAGGTCCAAGAAAAGAAGACATTTGAAGTGGAGGCCCAAAATGCCCAAAAGAAAGAAGAAAGGGGGCAAAAATTCGTGTTTAAGGCTTCTAGAAGGCCTAGCGTCGAGACGCTAGGACCATAGCATCTCGACGCTAGGCAAGCAGTGAAGAAAAATCCAGAATCGCGGTAGCGTCGCGACGCTGTGACAACTTCTGCTCCAAGAAAACCTGACGTCACAGCGTCTCGACGCTACCGACTTGTTCAGCAAGAAATTTCCAGCCCCTTTCCCCATAAAAAGCCCCCTCTCCCAAGGTGAAAATCATCCCATTTTTTGGGGAGCTCTCCCCTAGCTCAATAGAGAGAAAAAGTGAGAAGAATTGTGAGGAAAAAGGTGGAATTGAGCGAGATTCCAAGGCTCGGGATTCGAGATGATCGTGACGGGAGCTTGGGATCAACTTATCGGTTATTTCTTCCTTATTTCTTTGTAATTTCTTATTTTAGATTGAGTTAGAACCATGGATCAAGATCATTTTTGCATAATTATTTCCATTTGTGAGTAGATCTTGAGACCTAGGGTCGTTATTCTAGTTAATTGGATATTGTAGCGCAATTATGTAATGAATCTCTTCATATTTCATCTATGCAATTCATGATTAATGCCTTTAATCCCTTGATCACGGATTGATTGTTATGTTGGTCTAAATTGATACTCGACAGAGAGAAATTAGATTAGATCCTAATTGCATGGCTAACGATTGCTTGGAGCACGAGAGTGAAAGAGAATTGTTAGAAATTGATAATGAAGTTGCTTAATGTCATACTATGACTAACTAAGGAGATGGACACATAAATTAGTTATGTTAGTATGAGATGTGGAGGAGCTTGAAAGAGAAATCCGCTTATAATTACTTCTAAATTTATGAAATTGAAGATTATTAGTTACATGCATCCATGTAATTGAGCTACAAATCCAAGAAAGCTAGATAACACCCTAGGTCAAGCCCCCTTAATAGGATATTTTCATTTCGTTATTGCATGTTTATTTTTATTAATTCCTTTAAATTTCGCTTCATCATTCGAGTTGGAATTCTAAATAAAATTGAGCATGATGGTTCTTGGTACTTAATGGATATAATTCAAATTCCCTGAGGATTCGATACTCGGAATACTTTCCGTTTTAATATTACTTGGGCAACCGTACTCTTGCGGAAAATTGCACAACAATTACCGCGAGAAGACTACTACTCATGATCAAAAGTCGATCACCATTGAGGTGTCGGCTCCTTTCAAGTACAAGAGTTCCAAGGCAGTACCATGGAGTTATGAGTACAAAGTAACTATTAATTTAGAAACGCCACCACTTTCAGTTGACAACATTTCCGGAACAGGTGTACCACGGAGTGGGAAATGCTACACTCCAGATCAATTATTGAAGTGCTCAAAGAATACAATAAAAGAGAAGAATGAGAAAGTTGAAAATAATACAAATAGCAATGTCAAGCCCAAAGAAACAACAGTGATGAAGAAACCAAGGGGCAAACAGACTGTGTCCGAAGAAGAAACTCGAGAATTTCTAAAGTTGGTTAAACAAAGTGAATACAAGGTAGTGGAACAGTTAGCTCAGACGCCTGCTAAGATCTCCATATTATCTTGTTTCTATCCTCTGATTCGCATCGAGACACGATATTGGAAGCTTTGAATCAAACATATGTTTCCAAGGACATCACTTCAGATGGTCTAGATAATATCGTGGGGAATATAACTGCTCACAACACCATAACTTTCACTGATGATGAGATACCGCCCGAAGGCATAAGACACACGAAGGCACTTCATATTTCAATCAAGTGCAAGAACTTTTTAGTAGCAAAAGTCTTGGTGGATAATGGGTCTTCTTTGAACATAATGCCAAAATCAACGCTGGAAAGATTGCCAGTTGATATATCTCATATGAGACCAAGTACTGTAGTAGTAAGGGCCTTCGATGGGGCATGCAGTCAAGTGATTGGTGACATTGAGATTCCAATACAAATCGGTCCATGCACATTTAACATAACCTTCCAAGTTATGGACATCCCCTCTGCTTACAGTTTCTTGTTAGGGCGGCCTTGGATACATTTTGCAGGAGCTGTCCCATCATCGCTGCACCAGAAACTCAAATTTTCAATTGGAAGGAGCCTAGTAATTTTATCTGGTCAAGAGGATATCTTGGTTTCTAGGTCAGCTTCAATGTCATGTATTGATGCAGCAGAGGAAGCTTTTGAGTCATCGTTTCAAACATTCGAGGTGGCAAGTGCCACGACGCTATATAGGGAAGGCAAGAAATCTAAATCTCAATCTTCAGTCATGACGTTCAAAGAAAGCAACAGACGTTTAGATGATGTTTTAAGCCTATCAAAAAATACAAAAATATTTGGGCTTGGGTATAAGTCGGATAAAGCAGACATGATCAGGGTACAAAAGTGAGAAAAAGAGAGGCGTTTGGCCAGATTTGAAAGTCGTGAACCAGAATATGGAGACAAAGTCTTTCCTCATCTCTACCACTCATTCGAAAGCGTTGGTATAATTCGTCCAGGAGATTTTGCAGTTGCAGTAGTGACTAAAGAAGAAGAAGTGGGTCCATGGATCTACCCGTGCCCAGAAAACTTCGAGCTCAACAACTGGAGTACTATTGAATTACTGTCATTTGTTGTTAAGATGTCAAAGTAATTGACCACTTTTATTGTTTTTTGCAATTTAAATTTTCAATTTCAAGTTAGGTTAGTCATTTTACTCATTTCATTTTTCAGACTTCCTTCTATGTGTTCAAGTACATTTCATCATTCATTGAAGATCTTAGTTCATTTCCCTTTACTATTACATATTACACTCTCCATGGCAAAATATTTACTATTCTTTTCTTCTTTTTTCTCTCTGTGTCAAATTATCAATGTCTTAAGCAGTAATACTGAGATTGAATGTGCAAACGATTCTCAATACGAACTTGATATTCCTATACACAATGTTGACTCTGACAAGAAAGAAGAAGATTCTGAACCTAGTGCTGAGTTGTTAGAAATGATAGAGAAAGAGGAAAAAACGTTGGGTCCCCATGAAGAGTTAACAGAGATAATTAACCTGGGATCACAAGCGGAAGTCAAGGAGGTTCAAATTGACACTAATGTCTCTACAGAAACTCGCAAAAAGCTTATTGATTTGCTCACAAAATATGTTGATATTTTTGCTTGGTCCTATCAGGACATGCCTGGACTAGACACGAATATTGTAATGCATCATTTACCACTCAAACCTGAGTGCAAACTAGTAAGGCAAAAGTTGCGAAAGATGAAACCGGACATGTTAATTAAGATAAAGGATGAAGTCAGGAAACAAATTGATGCTGGATTTTTTACTGTGTCCAATTATCCTGAATGGGTTGCAAACATTGTTCCTGTGCCAAAGAAGAATGGGCAAGTTAGGATGTGCGTGGATTATAGGGATTTAAACAGAGCAAGCCCTAAAGATAATTTTCCACTCCCTCACATTGATGTGTTGGTAGATAACACTGCTAGTTTCTCTACCTTCTCTTTTATGGATAGTTTTTCGGGCTACAATCAAATAAAAATGGCACCTAAAGATCAGGAAAAAACTACATTTATTACATTGTGGGGAACATTCTGCTACAAAGTTATGTCGTTTGGTTTGAAAAATGTTGGGGCCACCTACCAGCGAGCCATGGTTACTTTATTCCATGATTTGATGCACAAGGAGATTGAAGTGTATGTAGATGATATGATTGCCAAGTCGAATGAGGAGGAAGAACATACAACCGTTCTTTGCAAGTTGTTCGATCAATTGAAAAACTTCAAGCTCATTCTCAATCCGAGCAAATGTATATTCGGGGCAACCTCTGGTAAATTGTTAGGATTTGTGGTTAGCCAAGAAGGTATCAAGGTCGACCCTGACAAAGTCAAAGCAATTCTGGAAATGTCGCCTCCGCAAACACATAAAGAAGTTAGAGAATTTTTGGGTCGGATAAATTATATTGCTAGGTTCATAGCGCCATTGACCACAACATGTGAGTCTATCTTCAAGTTGCTTCGCAAAAACAATGATGGCATTTGGAATGAAGATTGTCAAACAACATTTGATAAAATTAAGCAGTATTTACGAAACCCACCGATCCTTGTACCACCAGTGCTTGGACGTCCGCTCATTTTGTATCTCACCGTAACAGAAAGTGCAATGGGATGTGTACTGGGGCAGCATGATGACTCTGGTAGAAAAGAGCGAGTTATATACTATTTGAGCAAAAAGTTCACCAGTTGTGAAACCAGGTACTCCTCGATGAAAAAAAACTTATTGTGCTCTAGCTTGGGCTGCACGTTGCTTAAGGCAATACATGTAGTATTACATGACATGGCTTATTTCAAAAATGAATCCCGTGAAATACATCTTCGAGAAGCCATCTTTATCGGGATGAATTGCAAGGTGGCAAGTTCTTTTATCCGAGTATGACATCACATATGTGACTCGAAAGTCAGTAAAGAGGCGTGCTCTAGCTGATTATCTAGCACAACAACCTATAGAGGATTATGAGCCAATGAAGTTCGACTTCCCTGATGAGCATATCCTCACTGTAGCAACAGAGAAAGACATATCAAATCTTGATATATGGACCATGTTCTTTGATGGGGCTTCGAATGAATTGGGTCACGGAATAGGCACAATATTAATATCACCTCGCGGAGAATTATTCCCTCTCACTGTTAAGCTGTGTTTGATTGTACACACAACATGGCTGAATACGAAGCTTGTTCAATGGGCATTCAAGCTGCTAAGCTGTGTTTTGATTCACTCTTAGCTGATGAATCACTAGCAAAAAGGAGAATGGGAAACCAGAGATGCTAAATTATTGCCTTACAAGCAACTTATAACAAGATTATCTCAGCAGTTTGATCAAATTACTTTTGATTATTCTCCAAGAGAGAATAATCGGATAGTGGATGCATTGGCTACGCTAGCGGTCATGTTCAATGTGGATTTTGATGAAGGGGTCCAACCAATTAAAATCGAAAAGTGAAATGTTCCCACCTCCTGCATGAACATTGAGAAGAAGTCAGATGACAAGCCATGGTTTCAAGACATCAAATAGTATCTGAAATGTGGAACCTATCCTCCTAATGCATCAGAAAATGACAAGCGAACTCTGAGAAAATTGGCAGTGAAATTTTTCTTGAATGGGGAGATACTTTACAAAAGAAACTATGACATGGTACTGTTAAGATGTGTGGATGCCACAAAAGTTAATCGAATTATGAAGGAAATCCATGAGGGAATTTGTGGTACCCATGTAAATGGACATATGATGGCTAGACAAGTTTCAAGAGCTGGCAATTATTGGCTGACTATGGAAACAGACTGCATCAAGTATGCAAGAGAATGTCATAAATGTCAAATTTATGCAGACAAGACTCATGCTCCTTCATCCGAGTTACACATTTTAACTGCTCCGTGGCCTTTCTCCATGTGGGGAATGGATGTGATTGGACCCATTGATCCTAAAGCTTCAAATGGACATCGGTTTATCTTGGTGGTCATAGATTACTTTACAAAATGGGTAGAGGCAGCCTCTTATCGTGATGTGACAAAAGGGGTCGTGATCAAATTCATCAAGAAGGAGATCATTTGTCGATACAGCCTCCCTGAGACCATAATATCAGATAACGCTAGAAACTTGAACAATAAGATGATGAGTGAGCTATGTGAGCAATTCAAGATTAAACATCTCAATTCCACCCCCTACATATCGAAAATGAATGGTGTTGTTGAGGCTGCAAACAAAAACATAAAAAGAATTGTTGAAAAGATGATTGTAACGTACAAAGATTGACATGAAATGTTTCCCTTCGCTCTACACGGCTATCGCACATCAGTTCGTACCTCAACTGGGGCAATGCCTTTTTCCTTAGTATATGGTATGGAGGTTGTCCTCCCAATTGAGGTGGAAATTCCATCACTAAGAGTTCTTATGGAAGCTAATTTGGAAGAGGCCGAATGGGTCCAGAATCGCTACAAACAGCTCAACTTCGTTGAAGAGAAGAGGTTAACAGCATTGAGTAAAGGTCAGCTTTACCAAAGAAGGATGATGAGAGCATACGATAAGAAAGTTCGCCCAAGAAGATTCAGAGAGGGAGATCTTGTGTTGAAAAGGATCCTTCCATTTCAAAAGGATCATCGAGGAAAATGGACTCCAAATTATGAAGGACCATTTATGGTGAAAAAGGCTTTCTCTAGAGGGGCATTAATCTTAACCAATATGGATGGCTGTGAATTATCAAGCACAGTCAATTCAGACTATATTCGGAAGTATTATGCATAGATCGTCTGACTATCTTTCCTTAGAAGACTAGACAAAGTTGCAGAGTATTCAATAAGTGTTTTGGAAAGTTTCATTTCAATTTCAGTATTTTGTTTAAAAAGTTGTTTTATCCCTCACCATCTTCACCCTCAATTTGGAGATGTTTCTTTTTTTCATTGTTTACTTTGTTGATTAATAAAGGATTTGTTTCCTCCATTTTGACCAGTATAGTTGTTATTTTTATGCCAATCACAAATGCAAATTATGCATGTTACACCTCAAGTTTGGGTATTTCATTGTCCAACCTCTCTGCTCTCTTTCAAAAAAGAAAAAAGAAAAAGGAAAGAAAAAAAAGAAGGAAAAAGAAGGAAAATAGATGATTGCACTATAATCGTCGAAGATAGTTTGTCAATTCTGGATTATTTTACCTGTCGCCTGGAAAGTATGTTCGTTTTTACCAACTATACTCTCAATCAACTGCAACCTTTATTTTGACCGTCATTCATGTGCAAAGTTTCATATTACCATACCTCCCCAGACAAGGTTCCAATTATCACACTGGGGGCAAAACACCCCCTCTTGAAGTAAGAATCTAAAATTACTTTCTATAAGACCTTGAGCCTGGCTCACCACATGTGATTTTTGTGGTAAGCCAACTTGAATTATTGATTCACCATCAAACCCTTTGCTAAACTCATCACGTATGACTGCAGTGGATCTTCATATTTGTTTACCCACCTGAGAGCCCTTTGTTAAGCCTATCACACTTGAGTATGTGACAAACATCCAAAATTATCTACCCGATGTTACCAAGAGAGCTTCAATTGTAATGAAATAGAAATAGGACTTTTACGATTTACTGTTTCATAATTAAGACTTGTAGTTCTTTGAGTATTCCTATATTTCAACATTTTTCAATTGCACTCTTCCTACCATTTTTATCTTTTGTCTTCTCTCCTTTTATTAGAAGGTGACTCCAAGACTAAGGACGATAATCTTGAGAAGTTTGACTTAGTTAACTTGAGAAATTGTCTCAAAGTCTCAAATTCTTTCAATGAGTTTCGCTTGAGAAATAACTCTATCATGGTACCAAGGAACATCGACAAAGAAACAACATGGAGTGATTATTGAAGTTGCAAAGGATGGCTTACAGATAATTGATCTTCTATATGTGATTGCATCATATTCTGCTAGTCATGGGGAAAATATATTTGGCCTAAAAAAGTTATGAAAAAGAAGGAAAAGAAATGAAAAAATGAAAAAGGGAGAATAGAAAAAGAAAAGAAATGTACAAGGCCAAGATAATTCTTAAATAACATGATTGGGGCAATCAATATAGATCGAGAGGTCACACCTCCAAATGATTTGAAGATTTTCTTTGTCAATCATCAACTGAGCAAGAACCTTCATTGCTACACTGGGACAAAGCCATCATCACTAGACTGGGGCAAAGCCAACATTTGGAGCAAGAACCTTAATTGCTACACTGGGACAAAGCCATCGTCACTAGACTGGGGCAAAGCCAACATTTGGAGTAAGAACCTTCATTGCTACACTGGGGCGAAGCTTTCATCGTTATGTTGGGGCAAAGCCGTCATTATTAAATTGGGGCAAGGGCCTTCACCACTATACTATAGTAAAGTCATTTCACCATTTATGTAAGTTGTTTTAGACTGCGGCAAAGGCCAAGTTAAGAAAATCACACTTCTCTTATGAAAAATCTTCCAATCTCGAGCGGTTCTCCACATTCAAGAATAGAAAGCTGAACCACATTTTCATAGAAGAATCACATTCAAAGAAAGGACAATCACAGTAACGAGGGTTTTTCACCAAAGATTTCGAGCTGACTTAAAGAAAGAAAAAGATATATGAGATGATCCCTTGAGGAGCTACTCCTTGTTCTCACAGTGGTTGTCCAAAGAATTAGGGTCACCTTAGCAAATATTTTCATTTGAATTATGTTCAATCTCTTATTGCTCAAGAGATTTTTTATAAAGGCATTTGTGACCCATGTTTTCTTCCTTCAGTCCTTTCTCTCTTTCTTTGTTGACTACTGATAACTCTCCAAAAGTTAGTTATTTAGGTCTTATTTCTATAGTGATTTGTGTGTCATTTGTGCCTAATAGGTGTGCTTTTAGATGAAATATTATGTGTTTTAACCTATTTAGAAGAATGGATGCTTTGGAAGTTATTTTGCAGAGAAAATAATGCTGAGCGACTTAAGGGAGCAAAATCTATGATCCAACAAAGCCAGGAGCAAAACTGCCACCTGAGTGATGACATGCAAAAATGTCATCATTTTCCTATTAATTTTAGCTAGTTTTGTGCATGAATTGTGAGCCTTAATGTATTTTTATGTTAATTTTGTAGAAAACCGAGTTCGAGAAGCAAAACTGAGATTTAAGAGAATTTGGGTGAATTTGAAGACTTTTTGGGCAATTTGAAGAATAATCATTGAAGATCCAAGCCCTAAGATCCAAGAAAAGAAGACAATTGAAGTGGGAGGCCCAAAAAGCCCAAAAGTTTGAAGAAAGGAGGCAAAAATCCGCAAATAAGGCTTCTAGAAGGCCTAGCGTCGAGACGCTAGGACCAGAGCGTCTCGACGCTAGGTGATCAGCAAAGAAAAATCCAGAATCGCGGTAGCGTCGCGATGCTGCGACAACTTCTGCTCCAAGACAACCTGACGTCACAGCGTCTCGACGCTACCGACTTGTTCAGCAAGAAATTTCCAGCCCCTTTCCCTATAAAAAGCCCCCCTCTCCCAAGGTGAAAATCATCCCAATTTGGGGGAGCTCTCCCCTAGCTCAATAGAGAGAAAAGTGAGAAGAATTGTGGAGAAAAAGGTGGAATTGAGCGAGATTCCAAGGCTCAAGATTCGAGATGATCATAGCGGGAGCTTGGGATCAACTTATCGGTTGTTTCTTCCTTACTTCTTTGTAATTTCTTATTTTAATTTGAGTTAGGCCTATGGATCAAGATCACTTGGGCAAAATTATTTCCATTTTGTGAGTAGATCTTGAGACCTAGGGTCGTTATTCTAGTTAATTGGATATTGTAGCGCAATTACTTGGAGTATGTAATGAATTTCTTCATATTTCATCTATGCAATTCTTGCTTAATGCCTTTAATCTCTTGATCACGGATTAATTGTTATGTTGGTCTAGATTGATACTCGACAGAGAGAAATTAGATTAGATCCTAATTGCATGGCTAATGATTGCTTGGAGCACGAGAGTGAAAGAGAATTGTTAGAAATTGATAATGAAGTTGCTTAATGCCATACTATGATTAGCTAAGGAGATGGACACATAAATTAGATATGTTAGTATGAGATGTGGAGGAACTTGAAAGAGAAATCCGCTTATGATTACTTCTAGATTTATGAAATTAAAGATTATTAGTTATATGCATCCATGTAATTGAGCTACAAATCCAAGAAAGCTAGATAACACCCTAGGTCAAGCCCCCTTAATTGGATATATTCATTTTGTTATTGCATGTTTATTTTTATTAGTTTCTTTAATTTTCGCTTCATCATTCGAATTGGAATTCTAAATAAAATTAAAACATGATGGTTCTTGGTACTTAATGGGATTAATTCAATTTCCCTGAGGATTCGATACTCGGAATACTTTTCGTTTTATATTACTTGCGGCCCGTGCACTTTGCGGTCAGTGAGCCACACGTGATTGATTAAATGAGGTGGCATTTTATGAATTAATCTCGGATCTAGGAAGCGTGGAGAGCCCTCCACGTGTAAAGTTTGACCTAATTAGGGTTGACTCCACTCTATAAAAGGAAGTAGCAGTCTCAAGTCAAGTCATTCGAGAGAGGAAAGTCTAATTTCATTCTGGGAGACTCACTTTCCATCTTTGGAAGCCGAATAAAGGAGGAACGATTGGAGACTTCAAGAAGACCATTAGCTACGGATTTCTTCAAGGGAAATAATCTTTTCTTGTAAAATTCTTGTAGTTATGGATGCACATACTCAGATTGTAGCGTGTGCTACCTTGTACTCCATGAACTAAATTTACTTAGGTGTTGGTTAGGATCTATGTAATTGTCGTACTTCATGCTCTATGCAATTGATATTGATTTGAGCATCTTGATTATTTGCTGTGTTTATTTCTATTTTGTGCCCGCCTGGCCAGTCGGTATGAATATCACCTCTTTGTTTCAGGGATGGTTTGAGAGGTGTGTGGCATTTAATCACACTAGACCATTATGTGTTGGTGGACGCCAGTAACTGAGTTAGGGATAACTAGTCACCTAGTGCTTGATCGGTAGTACGTCATTGGAGTTGAAACACATTCCAAAAAATCCAGAGTTCCGGGAGGATCCTGCTAATAAGACCGCAAGAGAATTGTCTAATCAATATTATTGCTAGAGCATCTTTTTAAACAATCACAGAAATCTTAACCAACGCCTGTTTCCAATCTGTTTACATTATACTCTGTTATTTCTTTTGCTTCAGCATTATTCTAAAATCAATCAATTTAACAACCTTGAAACCATTAAAAAGTTACACAAGATAGGTAGAGTGAAAGCTATTCAAAACCTCATGGAGACGATAAATTACTTATCACTTTCTGCAGATTGTGTATAATTGCACAGTATTCTAGAGCTTATTTTTATCATATTTTTAACCCAGTCTAGAAGGCAACAACTACCATCCCCATTTGTCTTTAGGCCAAATTCATCTTCTTGTATCCAACTTTCTTGTCCACTACAAGGCTAAGGTTATGAAACAGTTTAATCAAGTAAGATGTTCAATGCTAAGAATTACTATTGATAGTTCTCCAAACTAGCACATGGAAGCACTTCAAAAAGCCTTACCAAGCCATTTGTTCAGCATACATGATCTCTTTCAAGTTGAGCAACCTTGATGACATACAATCTCTTTCAAGTGTTGAAAGCATCGAAAAGAAAAGGAAAAGAAGAGAAAAACAAAAACAAAAAAAAAAAAAAAAAAAAAAGGAAAGAAAAATAATAGAAAAATAATAAGAAAAAAGAAAAAGAATGAAAGGCAATCAAGATCCGAGGATATCTATTGTTATATACTTTGAAAGCTTCCTTGACTGATAAATCTTTATTTCCTCTCATTAGACTCATGGGTAGCTTAATGCTTTTAATGTCAATGCAATACCAATTGAAAGTGTTCGATGTCTGGACGTCTAAAGCAATGACGATTATTCAATAGACTTTGATAGAAGAGAATCCGAAGTGCAGATGGTTTAGTGGGAAGAACGTTGGAAAAGTTCACTCACAAGACGAATTGCTATGAGACGTGGGGAAGTCTTTAAACCAAGACCTCAAAGTGTTTTGGTTCATCGTTAGCGAAGCAGCCTGATTCACTTCGTCTATGTCTCAATCTATAGAGGCAGAGCACAAGAAATGAGTTATTTTATAGTTCTGGTTTTCAAAACTCGCTAATTTAAAAGTTTGTGTTTTTGAAACTTGTGCCTTGCACATTTTTGTGCTGCATGTAAATTTGCATCTCATGCATTTAAGCATACTCTACATTTTGAGATTCTACAACTCTATGGTCAAAGTAAAGTGTCGAAGCAAATTTGGCTGATTATTTATGATTCACTTCTTGGTGGGTTAAATCGAACCCTGCTAGTCAGTAAAGGTCAAAGCCTAGTCAGAGTTAGGTCCATTTTCGTTTCCCTTTGGTTAAATCGAACCCTGCTAGTTAGTAGAGGTCGAAGCCTGGTTGGAGTCAGGTTCATTTCCTGTTTTATTGGGTTGGTTAAATCGAACCCTGCTAGTTAGTAGAGGTTGAAGCCTAATCAGAGTTAGGTCCATTTTTGTTTCCCTTTGGTTAAATCGAACCCTGCTAGTCAGTAGAGGTCGAAGCCTAGTCAGAGTTAGGTTCATTTTTGTTTCCCTTTGGTTAAATCGAACCCTACTAGTTAGTAGAGGTCGAAGTCTAGTCAAAGTTAGGTCCATTTTCGTTTCCCTTTGGTTAAATTGAACCCTGCTAATCAGTAGAGGTCGAAGCCTAGTCAGAGTTAGGTTCATTTTCATTCCCCTTTGGTTAAATCAAACCCTGCTAGTTAGTAGAGGTCGAAGCTGGTTGGATTCAAGTTCATTTCTTGTTTTATTTGGTTGGTTAAATCGAACCCTACTAATTAATAGAGGTCGAAGCCTAGTCAGAGTTAGGTCCTTTTCCTTTTCCTTTTTCTTTTGGTTAAATCGAACCCTATTCCTGTTTAGAGGTCGAAGCCTGATCAGAGTCAGGTTCATTTCCTGTTTCACTTGGTGGGTTAAATCGAACTTTGCTCGTTAGTAGAGGTCGAAGCTTAGTCAGAGTCAGGTTTATTCCCTTTTCTACTTGGTTAGGCGTGAAACCACATTTCTTTTATTTTTAATTAAAAATCTTCGCCTCTCCAATACTTTGTCTTATTCCTTTGTCTACCCTTTCAATCCTTCAAGGATCCACAAAGGGGGGCAAACTGTAGACACTGTATTTAGTGCGGCTCAATTTTTAATAAAGTTTATAATTTCTCCAAATTAATCCTGAATTTGGGGCCTTGATCGGAATGTATTTTATTGTTATGTAATTCATTAGATTATTATTATTATTATTATTTTATATAGCTTTGTTTATCTTTTTTTTTCCTTTTCTTTCTATTTTATTTTATTTTACTATTCTTTGTTTTATTTTATTTTATTTTTTTATTTTTTATCTCATTTATTTTTATTATTATTATTCTATTTATTCATTTATTTTATTCTTTTTTTATTGTATTTTTATCATATTTTTGGGGTTTTATTTTTATTTATTTTATATTTTATTTTATTTTATCATTATTATTATTTTCTTTTTCTCCCTTTTTCTTTTTCCTTCTCTTTCTTCTTCCTCTCCCTTCCCACACGTTTTCCTCTTCTCCCATTCAACCCTATTTCCCTATTCAAATGCCACCTTCATGAGAAGAGACTTAAAAGTCTCTCCACCATCTCCCCAATTTTGGCATCCCCTTCAAATATAAAGGAGGGGTGGGGGGGGGGGGGGAGATGGAAGATGAAGAGGGGACAACAAAGGAAAAAAGGTGAAGGAGTAAAAGTGAGCTTGAAAGAGTGAAGAAATTTGAGAAAGAGCCTAGAGAGAGAAAGTGAGTTTGAGAGAGAAAAGTAGAGATTTTAGAAGGATTTTCAAAGATCTAAGCTCATTGTCGTACGCTACCGCCACTCACCGCCGCACGCTGCCGCACCTCACCGCTGTCTGCCCGTTGATTCCGACGAGGTTCCTAAGTGAAGTTTAAGAGAAAAGAGGAGGGAAGGTGGAAGAGCTAAAAGGAGAAAAGAGGGAAGGAAAAGAAAAAAAGAGAGAAGGAATCGTGAGGAAAAAGAAGAGGGTGAAAGAAAGAGAAAGAGTATGTGATGGGTGGGTCCCACCTTGTTTTGTCATTTCCCTTTTATTTTTATTTCTTTTTTATTTCTTTTTTATTTATGATTTGTTATTATTTATTATCATTAATACTTTTATTTTTTAAAAAAAAAAAACCTGAGTATTTTTTTTCTCCTTTTTTTGTTTTTTTTTTTTTTCCCCTTTCTTTAGTCTTGATTTGCAATTTTCAATTAAAGTTCTAGTCTTGTTTAATTGGCCTAAAATTTGAAATTCATATTAAAATTTTGATTTGGAATTTTAAGTTGACTCATGAATCCCAATTTTTCATTTCGAATTATCTTTTAATTTGACATTATTGCCTAAACAAATCTTAATTTAGATTTTAATTTGGAGGGTTTATATGATTTTCATATTAGATTTTGATTTGTATGCTCAAACTAATGTCAAATTGAATTTAATTTGGAGTTTCAAATTAAATTACCTTTCACTTTCCAAGCTAATTTCAATTATTATTTTTTTTTTTGGACAAAATGGCAAGAGAGAAAAGAAAGAACATTGATTATTAAACTCTTAGCCTAAAGTTTTAAAATTAGCCTAAAATTTTGTTTTGAAATTAATTTCAATTTACTTTGCTTTGGGAGTTTCCATTCAATTTCTTTTCAAAATTGAATTTCATTTCATAAAGTGAGATTGAGTTTAATTTGGAAATTGAATTGAATGTCAATTTTGGTTTTAAATTAAAATTTCAAAAAGGCTTTAAAATATTAGATAATGTTTTTCCTAATTGAATGGTTTTATCACTCATAATTGTTAATTTACATTTTGTTGTTAAAGTGTAAATTAATAAATATGAGACAAAATAATTCATGTAGAACCTATGATGGAGTTGAAATAATTTTCAAATTCTTGAGGTAAATAATTTCCTTTAACTTAGGAAATTCTACATGATAATAAAGCCATGGGTAACCCCACTCACAAAATTAAATCCTTACTTTATTTAAAGATAAGGTGAAATTAGTGAGACATTTAATTTTCAATTTTTTTAAAAAATTTTGATTTATGTATTTTCATTAAGATATGGACCTTTGATTAATGAATTTGAGTAATAAATAAAATGTTTTCAGACGGGTGTTGTAGGGTGCTAATACCTTCTCTACACACAACTGACCCCCGAACCTAATTTTGGTTTCTAAGACCAGTTTATTTTTTAAAATGGGTTACCAATCACACCCCAAGATGATTGGTGGCGACTCCAAACCTTCAACCTCGAAAGAGATCCTTAGGAAAGGACGTCGGCCGCTCCGCGTCGCGATGACGTTGCGACACTCGTCGTTAAGTTGTCAACAGTCATAGAGATTCATGGAAATAATTGATGTCTTATTTGTTTGCACGTTTTTATAATGATGTGCAGAACATGGACCAACTACTCATTTTTGTGAAGAAGAAACTATCCTCAAGACCAGAGGTGTGCATCTACAAATTCACGATCATGCCACTTCCTCTTCTGGTATAACGTACTTGACAAATTAATTACAGTTGTTCGAAGTTACACCTCTGTGTTTACGCTGATGTGTATTGGTTTCCAATAGGACTTCCTGAACTGTACCGAAGGCCTATACCCAGAGATAAAAGATAAGCCATTAGAAGACACTAAATTAAGCTGGCAACGTGAGCAGACATACTTGGACTACGCGCTAGGACTCGACAATGATTTTGCTCCTGCACGGGGGACGTCGACTTTCTGTACATGGTGGCGATGATGCGCGAGCATTACCTCTTGTTGGCGATGGACATGAATCGAGGTGCAATTTACGTCTACGATTTCATGTCGGGGTACATCAAGTGACCCCAAGTAGACAAATTCTTGGAGCCACTTCGTCATACGTTGTCGTCTTTACTGCACGTATGCGGCGTGTATACGCAGAAGCTGGATCTGATTAGAGAACCATGGCGCGTCGTCCACGCGGACACTGGGAAGTTACAAACGAACTCCCTCGACTGTGGCATTTTCTGTTTGCAGTTTGTAGAACATCTAGTGACTGGTCGCAGTAGGGAAAATATCGTACAGTCAAAGATGAATATCTTTAGGACCCAGTATGCGTGTGAGATGTGGCCAACCGAATTGACTGGCTGCACATATGCAGCAATTATATAGTCGACGGAGTAGAACCGACTGCATAGGCTAGACGCGGGGACATTACGATATCATGCGACTGCCATCGCGTGTGAACATGGTAACTCCATGCAATCAAACTTTCTGCACGTGCATTGACGCATGTTAAGGTCGACGAGTCCGTCTAGGAAGCCATCCTGTACATTCAGTCGATAATAGTCTATCGGTACGACCAAATACCTTCTCCCCTTTTCCAGCTCGGATGCCATCTGTTGTAGTGTATAGTCTGAGTGCGTGGAAGTTCGGGATGCCCAGTAGTTGCGCCGCTCATAAAACCACGCCTGTATGATCCCCCGTATTGTTGGGTTTTATGCCCTAAAACTCGTAGATAGTGAATGTAAACAAATTGTATACTTGTTTCAATAAAGTGTTATTGAGTTTCTACAATAAAGTGTTATTGTTAAATATTGCACAATTTAACCCAAATCCAATAAACTAAGATCCAAGGTTGTTTACATGTGACTTGAACTAGTATGTGGGGACATACAGGGATCGGTGTTCAAGTAACAACCTAAAAGGTCTATAGTACAGGGATAAGGCTGGGTACCTTATCCTGGTAACATTATGTGATACGACCTGCTTTGTATTCGATACAAACGTATTGATCCAAGGCGTCCATGTAGGAGACATGCGAGCGGAGGTATCCTATGCAATGAGTTTGCATAAGACCGGACCACAAAATAGTAAATCACTAGATGTAACACCGTTAACTAGTTAGGTTACTGTTTCAATAGGATGACCTAGGTAACTCAGTCTTAATCTTGAGTGTGTCATGAACTCCTTCTCACGAGGGATTGTCCTTTGATTAGTATGGGTGAGAGTGGCCTGCACGCCGACTCAATAAGCCTACCTTCTTGGGGACGAGACCGAGTGGGGGGCTGGGGACATGACAACACAAGATGAAATTCACTTATTCCCACTTCTAGGAGAAGTAGATGAGTGTTCCCTTAAGTGGTGACTTCGGGACTTGAACAAAGGGATCCCGCCCTCTCACTGGCCCGAGAGGGACTTTCTGTTTAATGGTTGGACCATAAACAGGTTGTTCATTAGAGGAGCGCTGGTACTTAAGGAGACATATGTAACATAGGGGTAAAACGGTAATTTGACCCAGCCGTGATTACGAACACTCGTGAAGGATTGACTTACCAGTATAGGTCTATATTTGTGGACACAAAAATGTTCTACAGTGAGAAGAGTTTAGCTGTGGGTCTTTAGTGGAATGACCCATAGTTAATGAATATTGGTTAACCTGATTAATGAGTTTAATCGGTTAACCTCATATCATTGGAGCTTCTGATCTGTAGGTCCATTAGGTCCCCCTGCTAGCTCGTAAAGAGTAATTAGGAACAATTATATCTTGAGAGAATTTGAATATAGTTCAAATTCATATTGAGAATTAAGTTAATTGTATGAGATACAAATTAATATAATGTATAGTGATACATTAAAATGTAAAGTCTAATTTGAAATTAAACTTTATTATTATGAGAGAAATAAATATTTGAAGAAGTTCAAATATTAATATGAATTTGATTCATATTAAATTTATAGGATATAAGAGAATTGGAAGGAGTTCTAATTTTAATATGAATTTGATTCATATTATAAAATTAATTAATTGAAAGCCTGAAATTAAATATATGATATTTAATTGGATAATTAATTAATTAACTAATAGAAGGTCTGAAATTAAATATATGATATTTAATTAGTGATTAATTAATTTAAAGAATTAATTAATTGGAAAATAATCAATTATGGAAATGATTAATCACTTATGGAAGTGATCAATCATTTATGGAAAAGATTAATCAATTATGGACACTACTACAAAAATGACTTTCTATGACACCACAACTAAACCAAATAAAGGGAAGGGAGAAAAAAAAATGTCATAAATGGCTGGGGGCGCGTTTTTGGCGGGAAAAAGCGGACATTTTCGTATTTTCAAAAATTTATGACATTTTTTCTAAGTCATAAATATATGACATTGATTAAGTGTCATTAATTAGAAATAAGTGAAATTGGGCAAACCCTAAATCCACTATTAAAGAAAAAAAAAAAAAGAAAAAAAATAAAACTTCCAAATTTTATCGTGATTTTTTTTTGCCTTCCTCTCGCCTTCTCTCTCTTTCCCTCGTTCCCTCGCTCTCGTGCTCAGTGCTCCAGCGCCGCTTCCACGCTCCAGCGCCTCCACGCTGCTTCCGGCAATATCCCTCTCTCTTTCCCTCACTCAATCGAAACTTTCAGCCGTCTCTCGCTCCAGCGCCGCCGCAGCTAGTCGTCGCTCTCTTTTTCTCTTGCGTAAAGAACCGTCGCAGACTCAACCATCTCCTTCTCTTTCTCGCGCTTCAGCATCGCTAGCTACCGTCGCCGTCAGTCTAGAGGAGAACCAGGTCGCGGCGTCAATCCCAGCTACAGTCACAACTTAGTCTCGTCAGTGGTTCCTCGTCGGTCAGAAGTTCTTTTCCTCGAATCAGTTCAAGTAAGTGTGTTTTTGGGTGAGTTTTTGGTTCGTTTGCGCGTTGGATTGAAGTTAGGGTGAAAATTTTCTTTTAGTTAAGATAACCCACTGTATTCGTTCTAGTGTTAAAAATTCCTACATTTGAATTTTTGGTATAGCTTTTTACTGTCGTGGCATTTGCTATCTGCAGGCACTTCCTATTAATGTTTATTAGTTTACTATTCTTTTCTACGGTTCTCTAAACAAAGGTTTATTCACGAAGAGGAAATATGAAGCTTCTTGAGCTAGAGCTGAAGAGTATTAATGTTTATTAGTTTACAATGTTAATTATTGGCTGGATTTTTCACAGGATAATGTTTTTGTCACTGTCGTGGCTTCTATTCAATACTGAGCCCTAGCAGACAAGGCTTCAGATGCTTTTTATAAGCTTAGCAATACAAGAGAACAAACCCAAGCTTATATCTGTGATGGTATGCTTGTTTGAATTTGTTTTTGTTCTGTTATAGAGTATACTAGCCTTGGTCCTTCAATTATTGTGTGGTATATGAAGTTCTCGTAGGTTGTTTGTTCCTTTGAAAGAAAAAAAATGGAGAATTGATAACATATATATCCAGATAATCCAAAACCCAAAAACTCTACTGGGCAAAACAATGCCAATAACCCATTACAAACAAAAACAAACCCTGGCCCTACACTGATAAACTATAAACATCACATAACGAGATTGTTCTTGAAAGTATTGAATTGCTAAAGCAGTATATGATGTTGTTATATCACCATTAAAATGCTTACTGTATCTTGCTGAGTTGAGACACTAAAATTTATGCCAGTAAAGAGACCAGACAGAATTTGTAGCTCGCCATCCTGTTCATCTTCCATATGGATCATCACCTAGTGCATTTGAAATAAATTAAATAAGCTAGTATCTATATCATGAAGGAAAACATGGAGCGATGTTGATCAGGAACCCAAAAGAAAACAGTCACAACAATGACATTTAATGAAAGCTTTTCCAGAACTTTCATTTATTTGACAAGAAAGAACTATACGGGACAAAAAAGAACTTGCACTGGATATTGAAAGTCCAAGTAAAACTTGATCTTTATAGAGATTACTGAAACTGAAAGGGCTCTAGCCACAATTAAAACTTTTTAGAAAAAGAAAAGGAAGAAGGAAAAAGAAAAGAAACAAAATAATAGCCCTTGATGTTGGAAAATCAAATAGCTGAACTAACAAACCTTGTGCAAGTAAGAATAGCAAAGCATTAAGGCATGCTGAAGAGTGAAGGCAAACAGAGACTAGTAAAACAAGCCTTAGATAAACTCTTAATACTGTAGAAGCCTCTAGTAAAAAGAGACATATTTAAGTGGAAAATTTAGATAAGAGAAATAAATAGTGAGTTGCTCAATACATATAAGTTAAAGGGATTATTCAACTCTAGAACTAGAGCATCCTGAAAATTATACCTTCTTGCTTGGTTGAAAGTCTCCGGTAGAACTCATACAACTTCTTCTCCCACCCAACCCAGTTCAGCACCTGAAGAAATAAATAGGACAACATATTCATATTCATAATGGAATGCCAAAATGTTTGAAGCTTTTACAGTTTTACTACAATACACCAAAAAACCTACGAGTGAAAAAGCTGACATAGTAATATATCTGTGTATCAAGAAACTAACTACAAACAGATTCTTCTAATATTGACATTATCTCTAATTCACATGCAGCATTCACCTATATCAAGCATAGTTTCTTATGTCATGAAATTAGCATTGCCGATTGACCATAAACTTATTGTTCATAAACCACAAAAACAATGAACAAAATCATGAAATACTAAATAAGTATGTGTGTGTGTGTTCATTGAACAAAGTTCAGTAACAATAAGCTGAGATCAAGTTACTTAGGGCTCGTTTGGTAACGTTCTCGTTTCTTGTTTCTTGTTTCCAATTTTATTAAGAAATCTAAGCATTTAATAACTATGTATGTTTCTTGTTTCTCATTTTTTAGAAACACTCCCAAAATTTGTATAGAACTTTTGGGAACAACTAAAACTAGTTTCTCCATTTTTGTTCTTGTTTCCAATTGTTTCCAAACATAAATAAGAATATAGGTTTATTATTATTGAATGTATAGGTGTTAGGGTCATGAAATTCTATTTTTCTTTATTAAAAATGAAGAAACGGAAACAAGAAACGAGAACGTTACCAAACGGGCCCTTAGAGTTATTGCAGAGAACAGGCATGGGTAGAAGTAGCAATGGCAACCGGCACCAGTAAAATAAATGTGAGGCTTATTAAGTTAGCAGCACAAGCAAAACTACCATTGCAGAAGTGGATTGTACAATAGCACATTAGTTCAATAGATTTTGGAAGTCAAATGAATTTGACAAGAGTCACAAGATAGATCACTGGCACATATTCATTCATGATTATTAACAGAAAAGAAATCCTAGCATGCTCTAGTGCCCCAAACTTTTTGTTGATGGAAAAGTGCCCAAAATAAGAAAACCGGAGGTTGAAGGGATACAAATACAGAGGCTTTTGTCCAACTTCATAATGCAGCAAAAATGCCATGCTCGCTCAATCAATATCCATATCTTTAGATCAGTTGGCATTTACACAGGGTGTCAGAGATGTAATAGATAAGCTTGTTGGTACATGCATGTGACATGTATCTACCACATTAGCATGGATGCAGTTTAGCATTCCTGATTTATGCTTTGGTTCTTCACTTGAGAGTTCACATGATTAACTAGGATTGCTTTCTTTATGGTAGATTAACTTCTACATGACAGATATACAACCTCAAGAGTATAAATAAGTCGTGACGTTATTGTCCAAGTGTAGTCTAGGAACTCTTTTACATCCATACTCATTAGTCAATATTTATTTTCAGTTGGAACTCGTCTAAATATTAGACTTCAGTTTTTTCCAAAATTTCTTCCATATTTAATTGCACTTGTTTCTGTTTTGGGTTCTTACAACGAGTTCATGCTCAATTATGTGTAGTTTGATATGGGGGTTTCTGACAATAGTTGTAGACATTAGGGAAATCGTGTTGTTCCCTTTATTTTGTATAATATATAGTTATATACGCTTCTGGATTGTGAAATATCAACTTACTACGCTTAGTTGGGACATGGACTTGGAGGGGTTTTGTTCGGTTTTAATTTATGATGCATTTCTTTTGGTGTCTTGTTTGATAATTGCTTCATGTATGTTATAATTAGTATTGCAAGTTTGTTTTCTCCCAAGCTTTTCTTGATCATGGTTTGATTTTGCTTTTCAACTTCTTGTGAGAGCCCTCAAAGAATATGACCTACTGAATATGGACTCTCTTCTGGTTGCTTTTTGTGGTGCCTTTCCAAATTTTTAATGGTAAAGTGGTGTTGGTACCTCCCATTTTGGTTTATTTTAAACTTGCAAAAGAGGGGAGGTATGCATTTGTATAGAATTGCAGTTTCAGTGCCTTGTCTTCACCATTTTTCTGTGTTCCCTTTGTCTTCACCATTTGTATAGTAAAGCTAGCATTACGACAATATTTTGGAATTATTTGGATCTTCTTAAAATTTTGATCTTCGAATTCTCTAAAAAATATGCGTTGTTTGGATGATTTCTGTTGGTTTGAATTATATTTTATTTGTTTAGTCGGGATGGTTTCAGAGGAAATATGGTTGGTAATTTAGAATTTGAATGTATTTGGTAGAGCAAGTGGGTTCTATTCTTATTAAAAAGTTGGTAGAGCAAGATTAATCTTCCTTACTAGATACCACACCATTAACTTTTTTTTTTTTTGTATAGTACCCTCTTAATTAATTTCTTAATTTGTTGTATTATCTCTCATAAGTAACCTCTTTCTCTTAATTTGTCCATTTTCATAGGTAGACTTATTTTGATCGTACAATGGAAAGCACACAAAAGGGACCCTTCTAACTAGGTATGGATGATTTCTCTAATGTTATAAAATCATTATGAAACTTATTGGATTTATGTGTTTGGTTGTATGTTGATATTGTGTCTTACGTTTAATTATTAACTTGTATGTGTTTAGAAGTTTAGTTTCCTTGGAGCTTCCTTCTTTCTCTACCTTGGTCCATTGCATTATGGGTGATGTGAGGAACATTTACTTTTAAGACTTATGGGTGGGGGTTTGTTCCCTCTACTCTTTGTTCCCGCAATTAAATCATTCATATTTCATGAAGAATCACACTGCGACTGATGTCTTTGACTCTTCAAGAAACTCCCCTTCTTTTTTCTTCAACTTTCATTGTTCGTTATTTGGTAGAGAAATAACAAACATCTTGGCTCTTTTAATACCTATTGGCTCTTCAACTTTCATTGTCGGGAGAGGAGCGATGTTCATTTTTGGATTCCTAATACCTATTGGGGCTTTGTGTAGTTTATTCTTTCAATTCTTGTCAAATCTCTCTTTGGTTAGTGAGTTTGTTTTTTCATGTTTGTGGAGGGCTAAGAAGCATGAACACTATAGTTTAGCTAGCGTGTCCGTGTCCGACACTTGTTGGACACATATCTAGCACTTGTTAGCACAATTGATATGTGGCAAACACTAGTTGTACAAAATCAATATAGGTTCATATCAAACACTCGTTAAGTATACTAAATAGATACAATACCAAATGACAAAAATAATAATTTTTAATAGTAAAAACAAATTAACCTCATTTTTTAAGCATACAAATGCATGAACTTGATTTTAAATTTCTTTCTTATATAAAAATAATATATATTTTTAAAAATGCATATTTTACTAAACGTGTTCATGTCATGTCCGTGTCCTAGATTTTAAAAAGATGATGTGTCATTGTGTCCGTATCTGTGTTTTTTAGGTGGAAGGTGAAAGTCCCAAAGAAAGTTAAGTTCTTTGTGTGGCAAGTAATCCTCGGAAGGGTTAACACTTTCGACCAACTCTCGAGACTCCTTTGTTTGGTCCTTTTTCCTGTATTCTTTGTTGAAAGGCGGAGGAAGAACTTGAATTCTTTCTTTTTTTCTCAATGAAAGTTTGGGTCTATATATGTAAGGCCCTTTGGTACCACCAATAGTAACTCACCCAAAAGGATGTGGATATGGAATGTGGATCATATCAACTCACAAGTCACAATAACATTGTGCCACAAAGCATTAGACTCCATCAAAAATGTCACAACCATTTAGCTTGCAAGGCCTCATTACGTAAACTCAAGCTTCCTATCCCTAGACCCTAGACCACTGACTTAACCACCAGCTCCCACTTAACCAAATGGGACCCCCCCCCCCCCCCCACACACAAACAAGAAATTCCTAATCACTCGCACCATAATCTTACTCATAGAAACTGGCATCCTGAAGAGAGATAAAAAGTAATGAGAAAATCTACCAAACACCGATTGTATAAAAGTCTACCTCTTTTTTGGAAAAAAGCCTTCCTCCAAGTGGACAAATATCTCTTAACCTTATCCAAAACCAGATGCCAAAACACTTTGCTCCTCAAATTTCCTCCTAGCGGAAGCCCAAGATAAGAGGAAGAAAGTCGATCCACCTCACATCCAACCAATAAGGCCCAAGAACGAAGCTTAGAAGGGCAACAATTCATACCAATAATGAAGTTTTTGCCTCTATTGATCTTAAGTCCAGAAATAGCTTCAGACAAACTACCTTGCTAATTAGTATTTTTACGATACAAACTCACGAAACCTCCCAATCTCCAAGGGGCTAAGATCGTCCCTCCCTAGTATTGACACCCCAACAATCGAAAAACCAAAAGGATTAGCATAGGTGAGCTTCACACTTCAAGGATGCTTTCTCAACCTTTGATAATTTCATGGATTTGATTGCTTTGTATGTGTATGGATTTGATTTCTTTTCATGCTTTGTATTGGTGTAAATGTAAACACCCTTTTGTTGATTGTAGTCTTTTTTACTTGATTTCTAATTGGAAAACTTTCTTGTAATTCACCGTTTAGAGTTATTTCTCCTATATTTAATTAATCAATGAAATTATGTTTCTCTTCTTAAAAAAGTAGGTGAGCTTCACACTTCTCTAACTTCAATACTGTTACTTCCTACACAGCTCACTCCCATGCACTATTTTACACCCGAAAAGCTAAAAAGTCTGACTGATATCCCCCCTTACTATTATGTATGCTAAAAGATAAAGATGCACTGGTTCAGAGTGGGCCACTCACAGATTTTTTTTTTTTAAAAAAAAGGCATGCTTAACAATTCTCTAAATATGTTATGAACGCCGAAAATAGTAAAACGTACCCGTTTCTTAGACAATGTATCAATTGGTGACATAACTTCTGGTTGCACATAATCCTTTCCTCGATAAAAGATGATAGTATCATCACCGATTATTTGTATCGGGATTCCTCCACTCAGTCTTGCGATTTCTTGTGCATACTCATGCACTTGGCCAGGTTTACAAGGCTTGCAAAAAACTTTAACTGTTTCGTGTTTCTTCCAATGCATGTGCATGTTTAGAATCACACCTCCAAAAATTCCTCTTCTTCCAATCGGTACATAATTAGACCTCTTTTGACCCATTTTCTTCATATAAAACCGTTCCTCAGCAGTCAGATTGTGTGGTTTCACCATAGGACCTTGAACTCTAGAAACTTCATATCGCTTTAATCTCTCCATTAGCAATGCCTCCTTAATCCTGGCATGTAACAATATCTCTATAACTGTTAATGAAAAACATATGAAAAGTTGCCAACATCCTTTAAGTTGAAAATTATCTGGCTGCAGTTCAACAGTAGAATAAAAGAAATGCGTATGAAATAATTCTTTTTCTTTTGAAATGAGCAAAGTATGCTAATACATTGGTGATACCATAAAATAAGCTAAACATTGACAATATAGACCCATTAAAATCTGAAATGGTTCTTTTTGGCTCACTTTTTCCAGTTTGTGCTTGATTCTCTCTTCGACATTTGAAAATCTTTGCTTTTTTTTCCCCTTAACGCAGTTGACGAGGGTCTTTCTTATTTGCTGCTTTTCTTTTCTGCTTCTCTCTCATTCGCTGCATCTTCAACTTTTTTTTAGTCTTCCACTTATCCTTTTTTGGAGGATCCACATCATTTGTTTCAAACTTTGGTTTCCCTTGGGATATGATAAGATTCACGGAACCATGGCTTAAGTTTCTAAATCCCAACAAAGGTTTTGAGATGCTGGGTAGAGAAAAGTGTTTGAATTGAGAGAATGTGGTGTCAGGGACCCCAAGAATAGGTCTGCAACAGAATATATGGTGGGAACACCGTAAATTTCAACCAGCAAATTCATCAACACTAATACATGTTAAAGACTCTACACTATTTCTATCTTTCAAAGCCAAACACAAGCCATTTTCTTCCCATCTCAAACCTGACTAGAATCATCAAAAGAAGAGGGCACAAATCAACAAAGAAGTTTCATCACTAACTTGGACACTCAAAGTAAAAGGGAATGAAAATGGCTATTTAAAAGTAAGAAACAGCGAGATTCTAGTAAAGAAAATGGAAGAATTTCAGTTGAATAGTACCTAAAAGACGATTGGTTCAGAAATGAAGATCTGAGAAGCAGAGAAGCTCTACGAAGATTACAAAACAAAGATTTTGCCATATATATGATATATCAACTATCTGTCTTATATTATTGCTTGTTGTCCTGATACCATAATTCCATTTGAATATGCTGCAAAAGAAAAAGGAAGTCGTGAAGACAAATTTAAGAAAGTATCTACAACTCATTCATTCTTAACTGAAAACAAATTTAATCAAGATCCTTAAACGATATACAACTTTATCTTGAAAACTTTCAATAATGGAAATATATACATACATCTTATAAATAATTGAATAACTCCATATATCATACCTCCAATGCAATTACAGGCAATACAATTAGACTACAAACAGCTAGGCTTATCAATTCGATTTGCCAAAACTGTTCATACTGAATCAGACACAACCACACTGGCAATCACAAATAACTGGAGTCAAACCAACAACAATTACAAAATTGTAGTTTAGTTAAGTGATTGGGTTCAATCAATTTTTTTCTTTCTCCTATTTCATTTGAACTAAAACGACACTTCAACAGGAAGAAAAATACAAGAGATAATGAAATCCCCTAGGCATTTCTCACTACAAGTTTCAAGACGGTTGTCCTGTTTTGCTAAGAAGCACAGACACTGACACGCGACACGGACACGACACGACACAGACACGACGACACGTCAATTTCCAAAAAAGTAGGACACGACACGTTGGGGACACGTTAATTTTTTTTTTAAAAAAAACATATATATGTGTGCATATTTTGACATATTATGAATATTTAATACTTTTATGTAAATTTTCTCTATATTTAACATTAATCGTCATCATCATCATCTTCACCATCATCAGCACCCTCATATTGACCAACATCCTCACCCTCAGAATCACCCTCCTCATTCCCAACATCTGCTTTAGTTTCTTGAACACCCCGACTACTGTCACCTGCATCATCCCCCTGGTATTCACCCTCCTTGTCCTCATCAGCACCCTCATCGTCCTCATCATCACCCTCATTGTCCCCACCATCCGGTTCATTTTCTTCTACAACCCGACTACTGCCAGCTACATTCGGATTGTTGTTAAGTTTCGTCGTCACTAGTAGTTGTACCTTCGACAGTTTTGGGTGTTGTAGTAGGAATTGAACATCGTCGTCATCGTTAATGTACAACGGAGGTGATTCATACGCCAACTTGTATTTCACTCGCAATACGACATTAAACTACGTCGAACTAAGGTTTGTGGCTGCGTGAACAAGGAATTTCCGTTTTGCATTCGTAACGTTGCTTGTAACGACTATTCCTTTCAAACAACCCACACGATAACAATTCTTATCGTCATCTCACTCACCATCATAACGAATGAATAAACATTTCTTCACCATGTCTACCAGCTGCCTTAACTCTGATTATTCTCAGAAGCAAGATTACTTAGTACGTTATCGTGTTTCATACGTTTAACTAGCCACACAACACCTCAGTCGTGACGAGTTATGTTGATTTGAAATGGTAGACATTAGTGGTTAGATGGTGTTTAATATGATGTTTATTAGGGTTCACTGTACTGGCCTCAACGCATGATCTTCACTCATAATGCAAAATTTTCGTACGTCAAATCAGTCCTCACCAACCGTATCGAGTAGACCGTTGCATGCCTTTAGAGACACCGAACCGTCAAATTGGGTTCTGTATACGCGGGTTGTTTATAAAACACGGTTCACCTGTCGGGCCAGCATTTATTCTCTGCCGACATGACGGGCTTTTTCGCCGGATGCCTGCACGTGTTGTTTGTACGACACGACTGACCTGTCGGGTTGCCAGTTCTTCGCCGCTAACATAACGGGCTTCTTTCACGGGCTAACTCCACAAGACGACTCATGCTATCAAACAGCCCGTCTACTTGTCGACTCGGGTTGCATGTGATTTCAATATTCGTGGTATAAAATAACATAACCCGGCGACCCAACGACACTCCATTCGGGTCAACGTCGCGCATCCACCACGGTTTTCCACTATCGATTTGAAGGTTAAGGGTTTGTTTGGTAGGCAATCCAGATTCTGTTTTATGTTTTCAGATTCACTTAATTCAGTGAGTATGCGTTTGACAGAAGTGTTTTTGAATTAATTAATAATATTGTATATTCAACTTAGTATTTAGTTGATAACTACAAATAATTTATGGTTTATAAATATATTATCAAACAAGTTCTGAATCAATATTAAAATTCAAATCCAATTTCTGAATCTGCTACCAAACACATATCTGAAAACATGAAATACAACTCTGTTTTCATTGAATCACTTATTTTCAAATTTTTGTTTTCAAATTACCAACCAAACGCACCCTAAACAATCACTGAGATGTTATCGACCTTCTTTCGCTAGTTTATGTCGTTCGTTTTTTAGGATTACGGGTTTACTTATCTTTTTATTCGTGTTATCTTCTTATGCGTATCAATTACTAACCATGCATACGTGATCAGTCTTATGCGAAATATACAAAAACTACAGTTGCATTAATCCATAAAATTTCGACAATCTTTTAATACATATATAACAAGAAGTCGAACAATATTATTACTACTAAATGAAAAACATAAAAAAGTAATACAGTTTAAATAAAAAAAAAATGAGAACACGTTTACTTCTAGTCCGAATTGGTGTCATCGATTATAACCAACAGGGGACTCCTCTTCCTCTTCACCCCACTCGGTCCTTCCCCAGCAAAGGGCCAACGTGGGGCATTCGTGTCGTCAGAATTCTCCACCTCCTCATCCTCCAAGTCGACAAACATCGGACTTTTTCCCTTATCGAGAGTCAGTGAGACCCATTGATCAGAGCCCCATGAATCAGAAGGAGAAGCAGGAGAATCGTCATATATATTGGTGTGCGATGGTTGGTTGACACTGGGTTCGGACCCAACAGACGCCTCCGGCCCTGACTCGATATCGTGATGACGATCGTCACTGTCCGATGATATATTAACCACAATGGGTGACGGGGGTCTCAACATTTTTCCTTCTTCGATAGATGTGGGACTAGTAGGAGAATGAGGATAAGAATAACACTGCCTCTTCATTTGACGTGGTCATCATATATACAGACCATGTGAACCGTTCGTCTTCTTATTGTCCAATAAATGAACTCGTCGACAGTTGTAACCCCTGTTAACAAGCCAGCGAAGGGGCGCATGATTGTTTCGTCTGACTAAAACCAACCCTATTTCTTCGTAACAATTCTGGTTAACGGATCCGGCCATGATTTACTTCAAATTAATTACTACTCTTCGAATTTCAATTAATTGTTTACTTACTGTCCATCAGTTCATTTAATGAACGATTGGAGGAAGACACACGATTCCCACGAACGAAACCCTAATGTTCCTAACCATTCTCGTTGACGGATCCAACCACGCTTTAGTTTGAATTAATTACTCCTCTTCTAATATAATAAAGTACTTACTTACTCCTGTCCATCAATGCATTTACTGAACGACTGGAGCCAGAAGGACGGTTCCCACGAACTATTTTAAATTTGAGCAACTGCTTCAAGGTTCAGGTTGTTCTTTGGATCATCAGACTTCTCCAACCAAAGGGTTGTTCTTCTCATCGGCAGACTTCACCAACCGTACCTTGGGCGGGGAACTGACCAACTGGAGGATCTTCATCGTTTTGATGTACGAAGGTGGTGAAACCGACGATGAAGATCCCCAGTTGATCAATTTCCCGTCCAAAAAGTGTCTGGAACAATCTATGAAGATACTCGCATCCCGTCCAAAAGGCGACTTTTTGGAAATTAATTTTTTTTATCTATTTGTTTTTTTCCATCCTTGATTTCATAATTTTTTTTGGCCAGGTTACTGTTCATTGTCGTTCCCCAGCGCGACGGGTTGGGAATTCCCAGCTCGCGGGGTTGTCAGAAACGTGTGGCGGTGGGTCGCTAATGGATGGCTGGAGCTTGGCGAGGCGGGCTGGCATCGATCGAGGTTGGGCAGTTAGACGGGGGACAGCGGGGTCTTTTGCCCGTGTGGTGACATCCATTATTACCCCCGCGAAAAGGATCATCCATACAAAAATCCCCTCATTTTTCTCGTTCGCCGGCAGCCACCCACGACGCCAGCATCCCTCTCTCTCTCGGCTTCTCTTCTCCAGCGTCGTCTCCCACTTCCCTCGCTGTCTCCTCCACGCCGGCGAACAACAGACCCACATCGTTCTCCCTTCAATCCACGCGGTTTTGCTCCTTTTCGGGGCACCTCCGCGAGACCCACGGCTTGAATCTTCTCCCTCTTTTTCTCTCATGCGGTAAGGCCCCTTTTCTTCTCGTTTTCGTTCAGTTTCGGCAAGCAACGATCTCAATCTGTCTCTTTCTCTCGTTCTCAGCCAGGACCCGCGAACAGTAAGCAACCCACGCGGCGAGTCGTTCGTTCCTCTTCATTTTCGGCAATTCCAGCGTGCTCGGCTTCTTCCGGTTGCTTCAATCGGCAGGACCCATACTCGAATAGGTCCCAAATCGAGTTGCCCATAGCCTTTGGTGTTCAATTTGGTGACAGACTCCGGCGAGTCGTATAATTGGGTCTTTAGGTAAGATTTGGCACTGACCCACTTCCGATTGCTCTTGGTTTATAGTGCCCAATCCTTATCGATTCTAAATTTGCAGGTTTAAGCTTCTTTAAACGCCAACCAGCAGCATTTTGGGCTTAAACTTGGCTTTCTTTTAATACTCACAATCCAAACAGCCTTGGAGTTGAACACTCATAGGCTAGGACGTTCGGATTTGTGATTTCAACTTCCTTCGGTTATTGCACAACAATCATTTGAGGCCGTTGGGTGCTGATCGATAAGTTCTAGCGCACCCTAGCCATTCTAGTGTTGTTAATAAGTGCGTTAAATCAATTCCTAATCCTTAGAAAGTCATTGCTTGTAGTTCGGGCTCTTTCAAGCTCTTCTGGTTAAGAATCAAGTTGGTTCCGATAAGAAAACCTTCCCTAAGCGTTCTTTAGATTTAAATAGGTTCTTAGGCTTGGTTTTGTCTCTTTAGTGATTGTCTTGTTATTTAGGAGCTCGGTTGGACTGTTTTAGAATCGCTTAGGAGCGCAATAGGTAAGTAGTTTTGACTTTGATTGTGTGATGCATGTTGCGTGTTTTATCCGTTATACTATGGCTTTTTTAAGAATTGTATATACTTTGAACTAGTTGAGCATGCTTGGATGCTTGTTGTGGAATTGCATGGTAATGGGCATGTTGAACTCCTGTGTGGTGATAGAATTGCATGTTTCATGATCTTGTATGCTTAGTTGGATGAGTCATGGAAAGTATGGTTGCGATATTGCTATATCATTATGGTCATCTGAATTGTTAATGCACATTTGGGTTGTGAGCTTGCTTAGTGAAAAGAGGTCAGAGAACCTTGAGTTGAGTAAAGGAGAGTGCCAGGGTCTCAGGTATAAATGGTCGAGGACTAGCATTGTGATAAAAGGTGTGAGTTAGATATCAGGACCTCGGGTATAAATGATTGAGGGTTGATATTGTTTCGAGGAAAGTAAAGTGATTATCAGGGCCTCGGATATGAATGGTCGAGGTTGATATATCACTATTGGATGTCGAGGCCTCGGGTATAAATGGTCTGGGGTTGACATGCCAATGTTAGATAAAGAGGAGTATCGAGGCCTTGGGTATAAATGGTCAAGGGTTGATGTGATGAGTCTTGAGGCAAGTATTGAGGCCTTGAGTATAAATGGTCAAGGGTCAATACGTTGCTTACTCATCGAGGCCTTGGGTGTAAATGGTCAAGGGTCGATGCGCACTTCGAGGCCTTAGGTATAAATGGTGAAGGATCGAACGCCGAGCTCTGTAGAGAAATGTCGAGGCCTTGGATATAAATGGTCAGGGTTTAGTGCAACTCGAAGGGTCAGTCTTGGAGAGCTTTGCAGAGCATGACACAGAAATCACGTGTTGGGATGTGTTTGCGGAGCGTGATGCAGAAATCATATGTTGAGATGTGTTTGTGGAGCATGACGCAGGAATCATGTGTTGGGATGTGAGTGCGGAGCGTGACGTGGAAATCACGTGATGAGTGTGCGGGCATGGCGTGGAAACCATGTGAGGGTGCGTAGAATGATGTGTGGGTTCATGTTGTCATCCTGTTGTTTTAAACATGTGCTACATTACTTGATTTATCGCTTTAAAAGCATGTTGGATGCGTGTATTGAGCATAATGTTTGTTGGTTGTTTGGTGGTTCACCAGGTGTGAACTACTTATTAGTACTGTGGTTGTACTGATACCCTCCTTTTTTTCCCCCCAATATTTTCAGTTTATGCAAGTGAGCTCACTATGAGGGCGGTGATGCTGAGGAGGAGGCTCGCGAGGAATGACCTTAGTGGCTGAGTTGTTTCATTTACTTGCCTGTTGAGATAGGACATTAGTTGTTGTTCTAGTCGGTTAGGTTGATTTAGGCTACGAAATCTTTTGGAATTGCCTTGAGTATTGAGTTAGTAATCTTTTTCTTGTTTTCCGTTGCGGAAGGTTTAATCAAGTTTTGGCTATTAAAGTCGTCTAATTGAAATGTCCCTTTATGCTTGTTTAGATGTTTAGATTTAGGTTGTGTTGATGCAAGATCTAACTTGCTTATTTTGGTGGTAGTTTGAAGTCTGTTATGTTGCCGTGTAATCTTGTGGAAGTTTGTAGTTGGGTGGTTTATCATTAGAAGTGCGTTTCCCTTGTTGAACAGGTTAAATAAAATTTTGGTTTAGTCCTAGTGTTATGTTGCCAAAATTTTTGGACCACTCGGTCAATTTGGAATAGGAGTTAGTAATGTCGCTACATTAGTTTATAAACAAACTTGGGGTGTTACCGGGCATATTAGAGTTCACTTAATTTTTACATGATTGACCATGGGGTTTCCACTGGAGCTCTAATCACGCACATCATGAACTCACGTCTAGCCCTCTTCTTGCTCTCTCAACCATCATCTTTCATTTCACTCTGTACACTCCTTGAACCGTGCATTGTCAGTGTCGGACATGTGTCCGACACCGACACACCCCGACACGCCTCCAACAAGATTTTTTTTTTTTTTTTTTTTTTTTTTTTTTTTATGTTTTTATCCTTGTAGTTTTTTTTTCAGTTTTTATCCTTTACTGCAGCCTTTGGGGTTTTTTTTTTCTGTTTTTATCCATAGTTCTCTTTTTATCAATAGTTTTGTTTTTTTTTTCTTTTTTTATTTTTCTGTTTTTATCCATAGTTCTGTTCTTTTTCTTTTTTTCTTTTTCTGTTTTTATCCATAGTTATGTTTTTTACTTGTTTTAATGTTAAATATAGAGAAAATTTACATAAAAGTATTAAATATTCATAATATGTCAAAATATGCACACATATATATGTTTTTTTTTTTAAAAAATTAACGTGTCCCCAACGTGTCGTGTCCTACTTTTTTGGAAATTGACGTGTCGTCGTGTCTGTGTCGTGTCGTGTCCGTGTCGCGTGTCAGTGTCTGTGCTTCTTAGCAAAACAGGACAACCGTCTTCAAACTTGTAGTGAGAAATGCCTAGGGGATTTCATTATCTCTTGTATTTTTCTTCCTGTTGAAGTGTCGTTTTAGTTCAAATGAAATAGGAGAAAGAAAAAAATTGATTGAACCCAATCACTTAACTAAACTACAATTTTGTAATTGTTGTTGGTTTGACTCCAGTTATTTGTGATTGCCAGTGTGGTTGTGTCTGATTCAGTATGAACAGTTTTGGCAAATCGAATTGATAAGCCTAGCTGTTTGTAGTCTAATTGTATTGCCTGTAATTGCATTGGAGGTATGATATATGGAGTTATTCAATTATTTATAAGATGTATGTATATATTTCCATTATTGAAAGTTTTCAAGATAAAGTTGTATATCGTTTAAGGATCTTGATTAAATTTGTTTTCAGTTAAGAATGAATGAGTTGTAGATACTTTCTTAAATTTGTCTTCACGACTTCCTTTTTCTTTTGCAGCATATTCAAATGGAATTATGGTATCAGGACAACAAGCAATAATATAAGACAGATAGTTGATATATCATATATATGGCAAAATCTTTGTTTTGTAATCTTCGTAGAGCTTCTCTGCTTCTCAGATCTTCATTTCTGAACCAATCGTCTTTTAGGTACTATTCAACTGAAATTCTTCCATTTTCTTTACTAGAATCTCGCTGTTTCTTACTTTTAAATAGCCATTTTCATTCCCTTTTACTTTGAGTGTCCAAGTTAGTGATGAAACTTCTTTGTTGATTTGTGCCCTCTTCTTTTGATGATTCTAGTCAGGTTTGAGATGGGAAGAAAAAGGCTTGTGTTTGGCTTTGAAAGATAGAAATAGTGTAGAGTCTTTAACATGTATTAGTGTTGATGAATTTGCTGGTTGAAATTTACGGTGTTCCCACCATATATTCTGTTGCAGACCTATTCTTGGGGTCCCTGACACCACATTCTCTCAATTCAAACACTTTTCTCTACCCAGCATCTCAAAACCTTTGTTGGGATTTAGAAACTTAAGCCATGGTTCCGTGAATCTTATCATATCCCAAGGGAAACCAAAGTTTGAAACAAATGATGTGGATCCTCCAAAAAAGGATAAGTGGAAGACTAAAAAAAAGTTGAAGATGCAGCGAATGAGAGAGAAGCAGAAAAGAAAAGCAGCAAATAAGAAAGACCCTCGTCAACTGCGTGTTAAGGGGGAAAAAAAGCAAAGATTTTCAAATGCCGAAGAGAGAATCAAGCACAAACTGGAAAAAGTGAGCCAAAAAGAACCATTTCAGATTTTAATGGGTCTATATTGTCAATGTTTAGCTTATTTTATGGTATCACCAATGTATTAGCATACTTTGCTCATTTCAAAAGAAAAAGAATTATTTCATAAGCATTTCTTTTATTCTCTGTTGAACTGCAGCCAGATGATTTTCAACTTAATGGATGTTGGCAACTTTTCATATGTTTTTCATTAACAGTTATAGAGATAATGTTACAGGCCAGGATTAAGGAGGCATTGCTAATGGAGAGATTAAAGCGATATGAAGTTTCTAGAGTTCAAGGTCCTATGGTGAAACCACACAATCTGACTGCTGAGGAACGGTTTTATATGAAGAAAATGGGTCAAAAGAGGTCTAATTATGTACCGATTGGAAGAAGAGGAATTTTTGGAGGTGTGATTCTAAACATGCACATGCATTGGAAGAAACACGAAACAGTTAAAGTTTTTTGCAAGCCTTGTAAACCTGGCCAAGTGCATGAGTATGCACAAGAAATCGCAAGACTGAGTGGAGGAATCCCGATACAAATAATCGGTGATGATACTATTATCTTTTATCGAGGAAAGGATTATGTGCAACCAGAAGTTATGTCACCAATTGATACATTGTCTAAGAAACGGGTACGTTTTACTATTTTCGGCGTTCATAACATATTTAGAGAATTGTTAAGCATGCCTTTTTTTTTTAAAAAAAAAAAATCTGTGAGTGGCCCACTCTGAACCAGTGCATCTTTATCTTTTAGCATACATAATAGTAAGGGGAGATATCAGTCAGACTTTTTAGCTTTTCGGGTGTAAAATAGTGCATGGGAGTGAGCTGTGTAGGAAGTAACAATATTGAAGTTAGAGAAGTGTGAAGCTCACCTACTTTTTTAAGAAGAGAAACATAATTTCATTGATTAATTAAATATAGGAGAAATAACTCTAAACGGTGAATTACAAGAAAGTTTTCCAATTAGAAATCAAGTAAAAAAGACTACAATCAACAAAAGGGTGTTTACATTTACACCAATACAAAGCATGAAAAGAAATCAAATCCATACACATACAAAGCAATCAAATCCATGAAATTATCAAAGGTTGAGAAAGCATCCTTGAAGTGTGAAGCTCACCTATGCTAATCCTTTTGGTTTTTCGATTGTTGGGGTGTCAATACTAGGGAGGGACGATCTTAGCCCCTTGGAGATTGGGAGGTTTCGTGAGTTTGTATCGTAAAAATACTAATTAGCAAGGTAGTTTGTCTGAAGCTATTTCTGGACTTAAGATCAATAGAGGCAAAAACTTCATTATTGGTATGAATTGTTGCCCTTCTAAGCTTCGTTCTTGGGCCTTATTGGTTGGATGTGAGGTGGATCGACTTTCTTCCTCTTATCTTGGGCTTCCGCTAGGAGGAAATTTGAGGAGCAAAGTGTTTTGGCATCTGGTTTTGGATAAGGTTAAGAGATATTTGTCCACTTGGAGGAAGGCTTTTTTCCAAAAAAGAGGTAGACTTTTATACAATCGGTGTTTGGTAGATTTTCTCATTACTTTTATACAATCGGTGTTTGGTAGACTTTTATACAATCGGTGCGAGTGATTAGGAATTTCTTGTTTGTGTGTGGGGGGGGGGGTCCCATTTGGTTAAGTGGGAGCTGGTGGTTAAGTCGGTGGTCTAGGGTCTAGGGATAGGAAGCTTGAGTTTACGTAATGAGGCCTTGCAAGCTAAATGGTTGTGACATTTTTGATGGAGTCTAATGCTTTGTGGCACAATGTTATTGTGACTTGTGAGTTGATATGATCCACATTCCATATCCACATCCTTTTGGGTGAGTTACTATTGGTGGTACCAAAGGGCCTTACATATATAGACCCAAACTTTCATTGAGAAAAAAAGAAAGAATTCAAGTTCTTCCTCCGCCTTTCAACAAAGAATACAGGAAAAAGGACCAAACAAAGGAGTCTCGAGAGTTGGTCGAAAGTGTTAACCCTTCCGAGGATTACTTGCCACACAAAGAACTTAACTTTCTTTGGGACTTTCACCTTCCACCTAAAAAACACAGATACGGACACAATGACACATCATCTTTTTAAAATCTAGGACACGGACATGACATGAACACGTTTAGTAAAATATGCATTTTTAAAAATATATATCATTTTTATATAAGAAAGAAATTTAAAATCAAGTTCATGCATTTGTATGCTTAAAAAATGAGGTTAATTTGTTTTTACTATTAAAAATTATTATTTTTGTCATTTGGTATTGTATCTATTTAGTATACTTAACGAGTGTTTGATATGAACCTATATTGATTTTGTACAACTAGTGTTTGCCACATATCAATTGTGCTAACAAGTGCTAGATATGTGTCCAACAAGTGTCGGACACGGACACGCTAGCTAAACTATAGTGTTCATGCTTCTTAGCCCTCCACAAACATGAAAAAACAAACTCACTAACCAAAGAGAGATTTGACAAGAATTGAAAGAATAAACTACACAAAGCCCCAATAGGTATTAGGAATCCAAAAATGAACATCGCTCCTCTCCCGACAATGAAAGTTGAAGAGCCAATAGGTATTAAAAGAGCCAAGATGTTTGTTATTTCTCTACCAAATAACGAACAATGAAAGTTGAAGAAAAAAGAAGGGGAGTTTCTTGAAGAGTCAAAGACATCAGTCGCAGTGTGATTCTTCATGAAATATGAATGATTCAATCGCGAGAACAAAGAGTAGAGGGAACAAACCCCCACCCATAAGTCTTAAAAGTAAATGTTCCTCACATCACCCATAATGCAATGGACCAAGGTAGAGAAAGAAGGAAGCTCCAAGGAAATGTCCTTTCAAGGACTTCTAAAAGTGCCTTTGATCCCATTGGCCAATCACTCGAAAGGATGAAAACCATATCTACTCACAATAATCCTAATCCAATGAGAATTGGATTCAAGATGAAATTGTGAAAGTAATTTAGCAAGCAAGACTTTGTTACAAGTCCTTAAGTTCCCCATTCTAAACCCCTACGTAAGTTTTTCCCACGCTTGTATCATCTCTTGAGTAAGAAGTTTCATCTTGTGGCTTTTGTTTTATCTTTTTTGACCCTTCCTTGTCTTTGGATTTTATACACCATCTCTCTGATAGAGAGGCAGTACAAGCTCTACTCGGAGGCTGAATGGTTGAGAAATTTTAGAACTCAAATGTCACCTAGCACATGAACTCAAGTATAAAGTAGTACACCACCAAGTAATACCTGGAGCATTTCAAGGTCAGATCCACAAGAAAATTTCTTTAAAACTTGATATGCTTGAATCAAGGGCAACTATCCTAAGACATGCAATATGGTAACCAACAAAATAGTGAAGGGTTGTGTTGCTTGTGAATTTAAAAGTAAACAAAAATGGTAGATGCTAAACAAATGACAGGTGAAAAACAAGCGGATGAATATGATATGAGGCAGTCAAGACTTGACGACGACTACCTTATGCTACCATTGGTTTTAAGCATTTTGCAAGAGTTGTATGATTTGCATGGTCTTTGTCAGGGAGCCTGGTGCTTAGCGGGCGACTTCAATATGATTAGATGGGCTGAGGACAGGCTGAAAATTCGCAACCAGTCGAGGAGTATGAAAAAATTTAACCGGTTCATATCTGATGTAGATTTAATTGATTCGCCTATGTGTAACGGGAAGTTCACGTGGTCTAGGATGGGGGTGAGAGTGGCAACTTCCCGGATTGACAGATTCCTCCTTTCCAAGCAGTGGAGTGATACTTTCTCAGATTTTAGAGTTTTGAGACTTCAAAGACCCACTTCGGACCACTTTCCTATCCTGCTGTCTATTGGGGCTATTAAATGGGGCTCGTCTCCTTTTCGTTTTGAAAATTCTTGGATGGATATCCCAGACTTTAAAGAGAAGATAGAGATGTGGTGGAATGACTTGAAGCCTGGAGGTTGGGCGGGGTTCAGATTTATGGAAAAGCTTAAAGGGTTGAAACATAAGATGAAATCTTGGAATGCAGATAACCATGCCTTCGCTAGCTCCAAGAAGAAGGAGATTTTAGAGCAAATTGATCATATTGATCGGTTGGAGGAGGCTAACGAGATTCAGGGGCAGAATGTAGAGGATAGAAAGAAACTTAAGATTGAATTACTGGAGATCACGATTGAAGAGCAAAGGGCACTTAGCCAAAGGTGCAAACTTAGATGGTTAAAAGAGGGGGACGAGAACTCCACTTTTTTTCATAGATGGGCCGCGGCTAGGAAGAACAAAGCATTCATTTCAGTTATGGAAAAGGACAATGGGGACATCCTTACTAATGAAGCGGATATTGAGAAAGAGATCTTATCCTTCTTTGACAATTTATATAAGAAAGACTAGGGCCTTTGTGCTGGAAGGGGTGAATTGGGCGCCTATTGATTACTCTTGTAGTGTGATTTTGGAGTCGGAATTTAAGGAGGAAGAGATTTATAAAGCTATTTGTGAGATGGGAAATTTAAAATCTCCTGGTCCGGATGGTATGACTAGGGAGTTTTTCAAAAATTATTGGAACATTCTGAAGTCTGACATAGTAAGGGTGTTCCAGGATTTTTTCCAAAACGGAATTGTTAACAAACGGACCAACGAAACGTATATTTGTTTGATTCCCAAGAAGAAAAAGGCCTCCAAAGTTGGGGAATTCAGAACGATCAGCTTAACCACTTCTTTATACAAGATAATGGCCAAGGTCCTTGCTGAAAGATTAAAGAAGATCCTTCCGCTCACTATTAATGATTGTTAAGCAACGTTTGTTCAAGGTAGGCAAATCTTAGATGCCATCTTAATTGCGACTGAAGCGGTAGAAGAGTTAAGATGCAACAAAGGCAAGGGTGTTCTCCTTAAGCTTGATCTCGAGAAGGCTTATGATATGGTGGATTGGAACTTCCTTGATACTATTCTTTCCCTGAAGGGATTCGGCCATAGATGGAGACGGTGGATTAGAGGATGCCTTAGGAATTCTAATTTCTCTGTTATTGTGAATGGGAGGCCGAGAGGTAAAATTGTGGCTTCCAGAGGGCTAAGACAAGGTGATCCGTTATCACCTTTTCTTTTCACCATTGTTGGGGATGTTGTTAGTAGATTTGTGCAATTTTGCCTAGAAAAAAGAATTCTAAATGGTTGGAAAATTGGGAAGGACGAGCTCGTGGTGTCTTTGTTGCAGTATGCTGACGACACTCTGGTGTTTTGTCCGAATGATGGTGCTGCCACTGAAAATTGGTGGGATATATTGCGCCTGATTTTGATTTGATCGTGCTTATCTATCAATTCGGCTAAGACCTCGATGGCTGGGGTTAATGTGGATATGCTAGATATGGTGAATTGGGCTAAGCATTGTGGCTGCCAAGTTGAGTCCCTTCCTTTAAACTACTTGGGATTTCCCCAGGGTGGTAATTACCATAGAATTTCGTTTTGGGACCCTTTAATGGAAAGATTTAGAAGGAAGCTTGATAACTACAGGAAATTTCCAATATCTAAAGGGGGTAGAGTTACCTTAGCGCAATTTGTTCTTAATAGTCTCCCTCTCTACCATTTCTCCATGCTAAAAGCCCCCAAAGCGGTCCTTAAGGCTATGGAAAAGATTATTGGAGACTTTGTTTGGGGTGGAGGAAGCTACAAACCGGGTGTGAACTTGGTTAGATGGGCGTGGACGGCCTTGCCTACTAGCCACGGGGGATTGGGCATTGGCTCTTTACAGCATAGGAATACCGCTCTCCTGACCAAATGGTTATGGCATTTCTCGCAAGAAAAGGAAGCCTCATGGAGGAAAATCATTGTCAACATTTATGGGTCCTCTTCTTTTGATTGGAAGTCCAGTAAACTCAGTGGTATTAAAGGAAACAGAATTTGGGTGGACATTGCTTTAAACTACCCTATCTTTGACCAATTCTCGGCTTTCACTGCTAGGTGTGGGAAGAATATAAGATTTTGGGAGGACCTTTGGTGTGATAACCAACCCCTTCAATTCCTTTTCCCAAATTTATACTGGGTCTCGCGTAAGCAAGAGGCTTCTATTGATGATTGTTGGATTAGTGATCAGCAAGCTTGGGATCTTTCTTTTCGTTGGGGGCTGCTTGATAGAGAGCTGAGTAACTGGTCGATCCTTGTTGAGAAGATAAACATGGTCAACTTGGTAGGCGGTCAAGACATTTTAAGATGGACCCTTGATGGTTCCGGTAATTTTTCGACCAAGTCCATGTTTCAAAAGCTCATTGGGGTGCCTTCAAAGCTTCCCTCTTTTATCTGTAAAAATATATGGAGTCATATATGCCCGAAAAAAGTGAAAGTCTTTTATGGTCCCTTATGTTTCGCAGTCTTAACACCGACGAGAGACTCCAAAAGAAATTCAGCAATTGGTATTTATCCCCCTCAGCTTGTCGTCTCTGTCTCAAGGCTGAGGAGTTGCTAGACCATGTGTTTCTGCATTGTGACTTTGCAGGTAAGGTGTGGAGCTTTATAGCCAACCGGCTGGGATTATCCTTTTGTGTCCCTAGAAAGATTGATGAGTGGATGTATGAAGGGTTGGTTGCTTGGAATCTTAAGAGTAAGGCCAAGATCATTGCTAGTTGTGCTTTTAGGGCTTCGGTGTGGCTCCTTTGGAAGGAAAGAAACTCTAGAACGTTCGAAGGAAAGGCTACTAGTTTCGATATTTTTTGTGAAAATATACAGAGTACAGCTTCGTAGTGGATTTCGTTATACAGAAATTCTTTTTGTAATTATAGCCTCTCTATGATTATTAGAGATTGGTCGGCTCTTCAGATTTAGTCCTTTGGTTGTTTTTTTGGGCTTTTCATTTGGGCAGGGGTTATCTCCACCCCTGGCCCTAGGCTGTATGTTTCCTTTTGTGATCAATATATAGCCGTTATTGTCTCTTTTCAAAAAAAAAAAAAAAGACATGCATTTTATTGAGACATACTATGGAATCTAAGCAGGGAAACAACATGCTCTGGCTTTCCAATGCAGTGCCTTGCAAACGAGAATAGTTATATTCCTACATACCATTCTTGTTCATTTTAACTCATTCCCTTTCATGCTCACAAGTGGTGGAATTATTCATAAAACAACATAGTGAAATATGATCACTCTTACTCAACTTGAGTTTTTTTTTTGGATAATAAAACCAACTTTCATTGAGAAAAAAAAAATGAAAAAATACAAGGACATCAAAAAAAAAAAAAAATCCCCCTAAAGAGACCCCCTTTAAAGGAAGGGCTACCAATCAAGAATAATAGTACCTAGACAATAATTACAAAAAGACTTGGACCCTGAAACCCAAAGAGAAACATAGAATCTAGTAATGGTCCAAACGTCCAACGGGTCCCTTTGAAGGCCACGAAACATTCTATTATTTCTCTCCCAATGGCCCCACAATAATGCACACACCTCAGCTAGCCATGAAAACCTCCCCTTCTCACGAAACAACAAATGGAGGAGGAACTCTTGGATCATCTACTTGTAGTCTTTGAAACTCCTAGCTTGAATCACGAACGTCTCGTAGAACGAGCCCCACACTGATCGAAAAATCACAAGTCCATAAAATATGGTCCAAATCTTACTTTGCCCTTTGACATTAAATGCAACAAAACGGCCTTACCAACAAAGGCATCTTCCTCAAAAGTTTGTCAATCGAACTTTTTCGTGGATAACTTGCTAGATGAAGAACCTAATCTTCTTCGGAATTTTCACCCTCTATAGAATAAAAAAAAGGACTTACTAGGAGAAGGGTTGACAACCAACGAAAAAGGGATCCACAAGAAAAATCCTCAGAGGGGCTTAGACTCCAACAACAAACATCCCTTCTTTTTGCCCTAAACTGGCAACCCCTATCAAAGACAAGAGATTAGTGACCTCCATCGTTTCCTTATTGGTCAGAAAGTGATGGAAGCCCAACGAATAAGACATATAGCTCCCAACAAGATTAAAAGCACATTGATAATCAAGCGGTTCTTCATCAAAGACAAGCGACAGAAATTAGGGAAAAAGCAATATGTCAATTGGTCAAACAGATAAAAGCAATTTAAACAAGAACTTCCAAGATGAAGATTCACAATATAGTTCATTAAAAGATATCTCCTACATAAAATGCAAGGACTGACATAAGGGCCTTAGGCCAAGTTCTGAAAAGCTAGAAATGAAATAAAATACAACTTTAATATAAAATATTGTCTCTAAGTATAGAGAGAGGCAGAGTGAGAAAATAAGAAAAGCGGCGTGGTGAAATTCTTCGGGCCTCCCATGGTAGACTGTCACTTCACCAACTCAGAATTTCTCGAGAGGATGAGGATGAAGATTGATTAGGGTGGAGCTTGCTTCTTCCCTAATTTTGTGTGTTTCAAAAGTCGCCTAAGGGACATTTATATATTGGCATTCTATCTTCAAGCTGGGACCACTTGTCCAGACAAGGTTACTATCTCTTCAGGAAAAGCAAGCGTGTTGTGGTCCCCCATTTACAGCCTGCTTTATCATCGCCCTTGTGCATTTTGATTGTTGCGTGCCCTTGATTACATATCTCCTAGCTTGGGCTTATTCAGCGTGTATGGGCAAACATGTTAGTTAAATTTAGGCGTCCAAAGTTTTATACACATTTTTTTTCAATCATAGCATAGCAATACCCATTCCACCTCTGCGTTCTGTCTGTAAAGTTAAAATCCCTAGAAAGGTAAATTTTTTTGTGTGGCAAGTTTTACATGGAAAAGTCAACACTAAGGACTATGTTTAGAGACATTCTTCATGTGTTGTTTATATTAGTAAATTTTTTTAGGTAATTTGTTCAGTCCCTTCGGGGTCGTTGGATGGATGCATTTAATTTGTGTTCGACTTGGAATGTGGATTGCTATGCTATGATTGAGGAGGTGCTTTTGAATTCACCTGTTCGAGAAAAGGTCAAAGTATTGCGGCAGGTTTCTTTACTATTATTTTGTGGGGGTTTGGCTTGGAAGGAATAATAGGATTTTGAGTGGTTAAACGGTCTTCTGACGAGGTTTGGGAGATAGAGAGGTTTAATGCCTCATTGTGGGCATCAGTCACTAGGCCTTTATGTAATTATGATCTTGATTTGATTTTGTTGGATTGAGGTCCGTTTTTGTAGTTTTTGTGACCTCCATTTTGTTGGACTTTTTTTTTTTTTTTATTCTTTTATTTCTAAGTGAAAGCTCGATTTCTTATTAAAAAAAAAAATAAACAGAGAGATTTGACATTGAGGGAAGTCTTGGGTGTCCTTGAAGGGCAAGTGATCCCAAGTTCCATGAATCACTAGAAGTATATGGGGGAAGAGGAATAATAGAATTTTTAGAGGGGCCGAGAAACTCTCATCTGAGGTTTGGGCTAATATTAGATCTTTCGTTTCCTTATGGGCTTCGGTGTCTAAGGCTTTTTGTAGTTACCCTTTAAGTCTTATTTTGATTGATTGGAAACCCTTTTTGTAGTCGGGTTCCTTTTGGTTGGGGCTTGGTTTTTTTGGATGTCCTTGTATTCTTTCATTTTTTCTCAATGAAAGTTCGGTTCTCTATAAAAATTAAAAAAATAAAATAAAATTCCATGAATCACTAGTAAGTATCATTATGGATTTTTTTATCTTTAATCTTTAAATACATTTCTCTCTCGTGTGATTCCTATTCCTATCATGCTGTCAGTGTAGATTTTCCATTTTCATGTTTAGACTAGCTAGATGTCCTATTGTGTGTGTATGCATGTATAACTGCCACATACACTTTGTTTGAAAATTTGTTCACCCAGCATTTTGATTTGGCAAGATCAAATATTTTTAAATTTTTTTGAGTATTGACCAACAGGATGAGAGGATAACTTTCTGAAATTAGATTGTTGTGCGGAAAAGCTTTCAATTAACAGCAAATACCAAATGTAGCAAAACTTTGGGTCTGGTCTCTAATGGGAGTTAATAGTTATGCTGTGGATATAGTTGGCTTTTTGTCATCCAATCTGTTTGCAGTGATCTATCTGTTTAGAAGCTCACTGAGAATATTAATATGGATTCAGTTTGTTGGAAATTGATTATAAATAAATCATACAAATGGTTTCCCCCTCCTTGCAGGCACTAGAAAAATCCAAGTATGAGCAATCACTCGAGTCTGTACGCCGATTCATTGCTATTGCTGAAAAGGAACTGGAGCTATATTACAGGCATGTTGCTCTTTATGGTGACCCAAATGATAGGAATCCATTGTCCATCTTAGACTTTCCATCAGACAACTTGAAGAACTCGCAGAAACATCAAGTGGATAAAATGGAAGACTCTCATTCTGCTGCTCTTTGCTTAGCTTCTGATCTTACGAACAAGGGAAATCTCGATTCCTCTGATGAGGAATCGTCAGAGATGGGAGATGGGTTTGCAGATTCCTGCTTAGCATCTATAAGTGAATCAGATTTTGAAAGTGACAAAATATATGATTTTGACAATGGGAGTGTAGAAGGAAGTTTTTCTGAGACAGGAGATATGTCCTCGACGACGACGAACACTTGTTCAACTTTTCAGGATAAATTTGAATTTCATAACCAAAAACTACTGATACACTCATAAAAGTCATAATAATGACATGAGACTGTAATCTGATTTTTTGTTTGGCTTCAATGGATGTATGATCCAATGTAAACATTAGTTGATATGTATAGCAAAGTATTTTCAGAAATTATAATAACTAGCCGTTTCTAAGATAATATCCGCAGGAAGTTTCTATCGGTTGAAGGGATAAGTTTCTATCATTGATAGCAGTTCTATCCAGTGTTTTCGAGGCGCACGCCTCAGGCGATGGGCAAGGCGATTTTGCCCGGGTGCGCCTCACTGAGTGCCCAGGCGAGCGCCTTCAATCGGGCGCTCGCCTGGGCGCGCCTTTGTGCTCCTCGGTGCGCCTGTCGCCCGATGGGAGGCGATCGCCTCGTTGAAGCGAGGCGATCTGCCCCTTTTTTTTTTATTTTTTTTTAAATTCATTTAAAGCTTAAAAAAAAAAACAAAACCCTCTCTCACACCCTAGCCCTTTCCTTTGCCAAAAAAAGCCCTAACCATTCGAAAAAATGAATAAGATTGAAGAAGAAACGAAGAAGAAGAAGAAAGTATAAACGAAGAAAGAAGTTGAAGAAAGAAACGAAGAAGATGAAGAGGTAGAAGTGGCTAGGGTTGGATGTTGACGAGAAGTAAACAGAAAATTAGGGCTTCACTTAGAATTCTATAATATAATTCTATTTATTAGGAGAGAATTAGGTTGGACTAACATTAATTCTATTTACTAGGAGTGAGAAAATTAGGTTGGACTGGCATTAATTCTATTTACTAGGAGAGAGAAAATATAAAGTGAAAAGCCTTCATTAGAAATTAAAAATAAAAAGTTACAGAATTATTTACCTATATATATATATATATATATATATATATATATATAATTTTTTATTTAAATATTAATTAAAAATTTATGTATCTTGTTAACATTTACTATGACACCATTCTGATATTGATTTTTTAAACTATGTTTATTATATAAATTTATGCACTATATATAATTTTTGTTTATTTATTAAGGTGCGACTCGCTTCACTCGGGCGTCGCCTTTTTATCGCCTCTCGCCTTCGAGCGATCAAATGGCTCGTCGCCTCGGGGTGCGCCTTGCGCCTTGAAAACACTGGTTCTATCAGTGATATATCATTTGAAGTTCTATTAGTGATAAGTTTCTATCTTTGATAGAACTTCTATCAGTGGTTTTTATCACTTCAAATGATAGAAATCAATCAATGATAAATTCTATAGGTAGGTGTCTGTTACCAATAAATTTATAGGTAGGTGTCTATAAGTGATAGGTATTTTTTCAGGTTTCTTCAACATGAATTTATAGGTATGTGTCAAAGTCTATTAGTGATAGGTAACTATCAATGATAAGTGTTTGCTATTGATAGATTAGAGATATAAATGATATCATGTGTTTGTTCTTGATATCCATGGTACAAAAAAAAAAGCATGATTGATAGACTAGTTTTGATATATGTTGATAGTAAGGGTGTTCATCGGTTGATCGGAGTCGGTTTTGGGCTAAAATCGGCGTTGACCACCGACATATTGGTTTCGGTCAGTTGGTGGTCGATGATTTTGAGATGCTCAATGAAATCGACCGACCAAATAACACAATCGATCGGTCGGTTTTGTCGATTTTGAGATATTGTCAAAAAATGCTCGATGTAGAAGAAAAAACATTCAAAAAGTTGAAAGAGAAAGAAGAGATAGAGAGTAAATATAAGAGAAGAGAAATAAAAACGAAGAAGATAGAAAGATTTGTAACATGGTAAGGAAAAAAGAGAGGAAGAGAAAAAATGGAAGTTTGGTGAGAAAAAGAGAAGAAAAAGAAAGAGAGGAAAAGAAGAGGGAAGAAGAAGAGAGATGAAAAGAGAAAGGAAAGAAGAAGGAAGGAGAAAAGAGGGAAGAAGAAATGGTTGGAGGAAAATAGAAAGAGAAAGGAAAGAAGAAGAAATCGTGTGGGAGGGAAAGAGAAAGAGAGAAAGAAAAGAAAAAAAAAAAGGTAATATTTAAAAGTCATTATGACTCTTAATTTGAAAGGACATCACACAAGATTAAAAAAAAATAAAAGAAAAGAAGAAGAAATCGATGGGGGAGGGAATGAGAGAGAGAAAGACAAAAAATAAAAAAGTAATATTTAAAAGTCATTATGACTCTTAATTTGAAAGGACATTACACAAGATTCAAGAAAAAAAAAAAGAAGAAAGTTGTAGTGTGCAGTGAGCATGCAGCTAGCCGCCGACGTTTTCATTTTAATTTTTTTTCCTGATGTGAAAGTTAGTTAGTCGGTCGGTTTTTGCTGTTTTTAGTAGATCGACCGACCGACGGTCGGTTTTTTCAACGATCGAATATAGAGAAAAACCGACCGACCAATGTCGGTTTCGGTCGGTTTAGTCGGTTTTCGATCTAATTTTGAACACAACTAATTGATAGATGTAAATGATATGATGTGTTTGTTCTTGATATCATTGATAGACATCACTATTGTTTAACTTGTTTTATTTGCTATGTGTTGAAATTTTACTTTCATCATTCATTATTAGATTTTACTACTGCTTTGAATGCTCAGTAATGTTATAATGCTCAGTAATGTTAATTTTCTGTTTCAGAGGAAAATACAATTTCACAATTATCAATTCTATCAACATTATAAAACTTTCATTATTGATAGAACTCTAGTTATTGATAGACTTCTATCATCAATCTATCAAGTCTCTGAACAAGGATCCTAGAAGGACCTCTAGCCTTGTAAACGGTCACAAATAAGACTAACTTACCAAATGATTCCAACCTCTTAGTTAGAAGATGAATCACTCTTATGTCAAACTTAGAATCTATGATGGTCACTCTTAGATCCCAAGACGACTCACTCTAGAATTAGATTGATGAAAATTAATCCAATGAATCGATTGATCATCAAACCTAAAACAAGATTTAAAACAAGACAACACCAAAAGGGGTTTCAATAAAACACAAGTTTCCAATATCAATAATCTTCTATTTTGAGGGCACCACAAGCCTTTGAAAAGGCCAAAATGTCGTTCACAATACTAAAGACACAAAAGTCTTCAAAAGTCATTAAATGCAAATTGAAGAAAATAAGACCTAGGAATTTAAAATTTGATTGCACATCAAATTAACAGCCAAAACTCAAAACTAAAAAGATAGAATTGCTTTAAATTGTCTTAAATATCTACTATGGGAGGCGCTCCACTTAATCATCACGTTTGACAAGGTTTGACATCACAAAGTCCTAAGAGATGCAATTTGAACAACCATCTCTTCACAAATTCTGCACACTTTTTTCGTCCCCCGTGCCATCTTTCAAATTACACGACTTTTTCCATGCCATCTTGACTTCATTCTCTTCTTGACTTGCTGAACTAACATTATACAAAAATTTGGGTTCAAAATTCTCGGTCTCTTTGTTGTGCATTTGCTAGCCTTTGAACATGTAATGTGAAAGCCTCTTAGATCTTCTTTGTTTTGCTTCTTGTAATTGGTCCTTCAGGCACGTGCAATGGATTAATGGTTGAATTTATTGAACCAAGTGGGAAAAAAGAGTGTATGAAGATAGAGATGGAGGATTTAAACTCAAGATCCCACCTTTTACTGGAATGACGGATTCAGAGACATATTTGCAATGGGAAAGGAAGATAGTACATGTGTTTGACTGCAACACATTTAGTGAGAATAAGAAGATGAAACTTGCCATTGTCGAATTCACTAATTATGCATCTGAATGGTATCATTATCTCAAGTCCGAGAGAAGGAGGAAAGAAGAAGATCCAATAGAAACTTGGAAAGAACTAAAGAAGCCATGAGAAAAAGGTACATTCCAAAACATTATGAAAGAGATTTGAAAACTAAACTGCAAGCTTTGAAGCAAGGTAAAAAAAGTGTTGCTGAATATTATCGAGAGATGGCGGCGCTGATGGGAAGAGAAAAAAATCTGAGAAGAGGAGGAAGACACCATGTCTAGGTTCCTTGGAGGTTTGAATATAGAAATTGCTCATCTTGTTAATAGAAATCCACCACCTTACATGGAAGATATGTATCATTATGCTATCAAAATTGAAGCTCAATTGAAGGAAGAAAAGGAGAATTCAAAGAGGTATACATCTAAAACTCACACCTTTTCAAGTCCTAATACTTGGAACAAGGTTGGTTTTGTGAATAGGAACGAATCGATGCAATCAAAAGGAAAATTTGGGGCTGCCAAAAGAGTGGAGGCCGAAAGCTCTAACACTAAGAAGATTGAAGCTTCAAAGGAGGTAAGAGAGAAGTCTAGCTCTATTCAATGTTGGAAGTGTAAAGGATTCAAACACATGAGCAAAGAGTGTGTCAATAGAAGAGTCATAGTGGTAAGAAATGACGTGCTTGATTCGAAAGAAGAATGTGAGTTTGGTTATAAGAAAGGGGGAAGTGAGAAATGTGTTGTTGTATCAAGAACCAAATCTTGTGCTTATGTGCAAAGGAATGTGTTTAGCAACCGAACGAAAATCTGATTATGTTTTGCCAAGTGCTTTTAAGTCTCTTTTGAAAGAATTTAATGACATGTTTCCACATGAAGATGCATCTCCGGGTTTACCTCCTCTAAGAGGGATTGAACATCAAATTGACTTCATTCCGGGTGCAACTCTTCCAAACATGGCTTCCTACAGGACCAATCCAACTGAGACTAGGGAGATCCTAAGGCAAGTGGAAGAACTCATGGATAAAGGTTATATAAGGGAAAGCATGAGTCCTTGCTTGATTCCGGTGATTTTGGTACCCAAGAAAGATGGTACATGGATGATGTGTGTTGATTGTTGAGCTATCAACAAGATAACAGTAAAGTATTGACATTCTATTCCTAGATTAGATGACATGTTAGATGAATTACATGGTGCTAATCTGTTTTCAAAAATAGATCTTAAAAGTGGTTATCATCAAATTCATATGCATGTAGGAGGTGAATGGAAAACGACTTTCAAAACAAAGTTTGGGCTTTATGAGTGGCTTGTTATGCCATTAGGCCTTGCTAATGCACCAAGTACTTTTTATGAAGCTAATGAATCATGTTGCGAGGGAATACATTGGAAAATTTGTGGTTGTATACTTTGATGATATCCTTGTTTACTCAAAGGGCTTGAATGATCATGTTTTGCATGTTAAGGCATTTTTACTTAAACTTAGAGAAGAGAAGCTTTATGCCAACTTCAAAAAGTGTAGTTTTTGTCTAGACCAAGTCAATTTCCTAGGGTTCATTGTTGGAAAGGGTGGAGTGAAAGTGGATGAAGAATAAAGGTAAAGGCTATCTGAGAATGGCCAACACCTACCAATGCATCCGAGGTAAGATCCTTTCATGGTTTGACTAGCTTCTATAGGAAATTTATTAAAGATTTCAGTAGCATAGTCTCACCGTTAACTAAACTTGTGAAAATGCATGTGAAATTTGAATGGAAAGAAAAGCAAGAGAATGCATTCAATGAATTAAAGAAAAATTGACCAATGCACCTTGTCTCTTGCTTTACCTAACTTTGATAAATCTTTTGAGATTGAATGTGATGCAAGTAGGATAGGTATAGGAGCTGTTTTGATGCAGGAAAAGCAACCGATCATGTCAATTTTTCTTTTAATTCATTGAATGCATTCTCTTGCTGACATGGCAAATGACGTGTCGATGCGTGGTCCAATGATATTTTGACACGTGGCAGTCGAAATTTTTAATAATAATAAAAAAGTCGAACTGTCAAGTTTTGAATATAATATTATTTTATTATTAATTTAGATTTTCTTTTATTGCAGTCAATCAGAGAGCGACACGTGGCAACCAACGACTAGTTTAACCCTTTTTGGTCTATTTAAGGCTCGAAAAAATTCTGAAAAAATGGAAAAAAAAAATTCTGAAAAATACTACTCATCTTGGATAGCATTTCAACCATTTTTTGAGAATTTTTGATAAATTTTTGAGCTTCAATTTTCTCATTTCCTTCAATTTTTTAATTTTTCAATTCATCCAAATTCTTCAAAATTTCACCAAATTTCACCTCATTCAAATTTGATTTATTTCCAAAATTCACATCTTTCAAATCCTTAATTTATTCTCAATATCTCCAAATTCCAAATCTTCAAAATTCCACCCTTAATGTTGAAATCCTTTCATTTTCTATTTAAATTCAATCTCCACCGTCCATTTTCAATTATATCCAACGGCCAATATTTATCATCCTTGCCTATAAATTTGAGTTGAATTTCACTCTTTATTCACACACTCAAAGACATCAAAGTCTTAAGCTCTCAAGTCTCCACACTCTCCATTCTTGTCCAAATTTCTCCCTTGCTCCTAAATTGGTCTATTGTTATTTTGTGAGGTTTTTATTAGAGTGCTCAACCTTGTGTAATTAGCCTTCAAGAGATATTTTATTCTGTGAGCTTCTTGTCTTCTTTTATTTAGTGAAAAATACACTTTTAGTCCCTGAGGTTTGGGTTAAGTTTCATTTTCGTCCCTGAGTTTTCAAACTCAACAATTTAGTCCCTGAGGTTTGATTTTAGTTTCATTTTAGTCCCTCCATCCATTTTTTCGTTAAAAACTAACGGTTTGCTGACGAGACACCTATTTTTTTTATTAAAAAATTATTTTTTGAATTTTAAAAACAAAATAATAATAACTAATTAAAAAAAAATATATTTTTTAAATTTTCATTTTCCCTCTTCTTTTTCCCCTCTTTTCTTCTTCCGCTCCCTCCTCACCATCTTCTTCCTTCAACCACCACCCTTCTTCTTTAACTTCGGCAGTGGCACTGTTTTTTTTCCTCCTTTTCTTCTTCTCCTCCTCTTCTCTTCTTCTCTCTTCTCCCACTTTTTTTTAAATAAAATAGAGGACCCTCCTCCCTCCCCGTTCAGATCTAGACGTGGAGGAGGGAGGTCCCTCTTCCCTCCCTCGTCTATTTTATTAAAAATAAAGAAAAGTGGGAGAAGAGAGAAGAAGAAGAGAAGAGGAGGAGAAGAAGGTGTCGTCGGCGACCGACGGCCGGCCGACCACCGAAGTTAAAGAAGAAGGGTGGTGGTTGAGAGGAAGAAGATGGTGAGGAAGAAGAAAAGAGGGGGTAAATGAGGAGGGAAAATGAAAATTAAAAAAAATATATTTTTAATTATTGTAGGGAAAAATACACTTTTGGTCCCTGAGGTTTGGGTTAAGTTACACTTTGGTCCCTAAGTTTTCAAACTCAACAATACCCCTGAAGTTTGAGATAAGGAGCAATTTGGTCCCTGCCGTCCAGTTTGCCGTTAAATACTAATGAAATGCTGATGTGGCACTATTATTTTAATTAAAAAAGTAATTTTTAAAATTTTAAAATAAAAATATATTAAAATAATAAAAATATTATTATTTTATTAATTTTTTTTAATTCTTTTCCCCATCTTTCTTCTCCTTCTTTCTCTTCCCCCTTTCTTCTCCAATTTCTTCTTCTCACAGTTCTTCTTCTCCAACTCCGGTGGCCGGAGGCCACCGCCGTTCGCCGGCCGGTAAGATTTTTTTTCCTCTCTTGTCTTCTTTCTCCTCCTCCATTTATCCACTTTTTTTTTTTTTTTTTTTTTTTTTTTTTTTTTTTTTTTAAAAAAAAAAAAAAGAAGAGGGAAAGGGAGGAGGGCGACGGGAGGAGGGAACCTTGGGAGCGGCGGCGGAGGAGCTTGAAGTTGAAGGTTCAGCATTGGGAGGCTCCTGGGTTTTCGTCTCCGATACTTTCTTCTCCGGTTCAGTGGATTTCACGGCTCGAATGGGGCGAAAACGAAGTGGGTTTCTTCTAAAACTTTGGGGGAACTGATTGAGGCATGAGAAAGAGTTGTTAAAAAGAGTTGCAGAGAAAGCCATGGCGGAAGAAAGGCCAGAGAGAGAGAGAGATAGATGAGTCTGTGAGCTATAGAAATAGCTCTCACTCGATTGAGTCATTGAACAGAGATAACGCTAAAATGATAAACCACATATCGACAATACAAAAATGGCGTTGTCACTGCGTAAATTTTTTAGAGGGATTGTTGTGGGAAAATCCGTGCGAAGAAAAATCCATGCTTTGAAATTTTTAAAAGTGGAAACACATTCGTTCTTGATTAATCATTATGTTCAGATCGAAACCGTGAGGGAGCTCCTCCCGTCGCTGGCGCCGGCGCCGGAAGCCCTCCTCCCTTTCCCTCTTCTTTATTAAAAAAAAAAAAAAAAGAAAAGGTGGAGAAATGGAGGAGAAGAGAGAAGAAAAGAGAGGAAGAAAAAAAATCTTACCGGCAAACGGCGACGACGGCCGGCCACTGGAGTTGGAGAAGAAGAAGTGTGAGAAGAAGAAGTTGGAGAAGAAAGGGAGAAGAGAAAGAAGGAGAAGAAAGAGGGGAAAAGAATTAAAAAAAATTAATAAAATAATAATATTTTTATTATTTTAATATGTTTTATTTAAAAAATTTTAAAATTAATTTTTTAATTAAAATAATAGTGTCACGTTAGCATTCCGTTAGTATTTAACGGCAAACTGAACGACAGGGACCAAAGTGCTCCTTATCTCAAACCTCAAGGGTATTTTTGTTGAGTTTGAAAACTCAAGGACCAAAGTGTAACTTAACCCAAACCTCAGGGACCAAAAGTGTATTTTTTCCATTATTGTATTATTATTTTATTTTTAAAATTCAAAAAATATGTTTTTTAATAAAAAAAATAGGTGTCACGTCAGCAAACCATTAGTTTTTAACAGAAAAATGGATGGAAGGACTAAAATGAAACTAAAATCAAACCTCAGGGACTAAATTGTTGAGTTTGAAAACTTAGGGACCAAAATGAAACCTAACCCAAACCTCAGGGACTAAAAGTGTATTTTTCCCTTTTATTTATTATCGGGAACTTGTAATTAGGTGTGGGTGCACCTTGGGAATTGAGTGAGTGGTTTAATCCTGAACCTGAAAAAGGATTTGTAATGGTTTGATCCTGAACCTGATTAAAAGGATCGTAGTTGTTTTGATCTTGAACCCGTTTAAAAAGATCGGTATAAGTTGGGTCCTGAACCTGTAAAAGGATCGATAGAGGTTTACTCTTGAATCTAAAAAAAGAGTCGGTTTGGTTCTCACCCGTAAGAGAGCTGTTGCAGTAAAATACCCAAGAAGAAGTCTTGGGGAGTGGAGTAGGAATTTCCGAACCACTATAAAATTTTCTGGTGTTATCTCTTTCTCTCTACTCTTTTAATTTCCGCTATTTCATTTTTCTGAGTATATTGCATGCCTAGGAAAATCGTCAAATATTTCTAACATATTGCATATTTTAGAGTGCTTATTAAATTAGTTTAAATTAAATTAAGATAGTTTAATTTAGCAAAAAAAAAAAAGTTTTAAATTTTATTAAGAAACCCTATTCACCCCCCCCTCTAATGTTGCCATTCGATCCTACATTGTTCACGATGGATTGTCTTTTGATCTGTATGGGTGAGAGTAGCCAGTACGCCGACTCAATAAGCCTACCATTTTGGGGACAAGACCGAGTGGGGAGCTGGGAACATAATCACACAAGATGGAATTCACTCCTTCCCGACTTTAGGGTAAGTAGATGAGTGTTCCTTTAAGTGGTGTCTCCAGGTCTTGAATAAAGGGCCCTGCCCTCTCAATGGCACGAGAGAGATTTTTGTTTGATGGTTGGACCTTAAACAGATTGTTCATTAGAGGAGCACTGGTACGTAAGGATGTAGAGGTAACCTAGGGGTAAAACGGTAATTTGACCCATCTGGTGTTACGAACACTCGTGAAGAACTGACTTGCTGCTATTGGTCAATATCCGTGGACACAAAATATATCTGCAGTGAGAAGAGTGCAGTTATGGGTCTATAGTGGAGTGCACCCATAGTTAACGAATATTGATTAACTTGGTTAATGAGTTTAGCCAATTAATCTCATATCGTTGAAGCTTTTGATATGCAGGTCCATAAGGTCCCACCAGTAGCTCATAAAGGGTATTGATGTAATTTATGTAATTTGAAATGTTCAAATTTACTGAGGAAAATAATATAATGTACGTGATACATTATAATATAAAGTTTATATTTTAATTAAACTTTATAATATAAATTTATTTTGAATTTGATTCAAAATTAATTTATGGGAGAATTTAACATTTTAAGGAGTTCAAATATTAAATTTAATATGAATTTGATTCATATTAAAGCTGTAGGTTAAATTTAATGCACATCAGATGTACTTAAAACTATAGATTATATGAGAGAAGTATAATTGAATATGATTCAATTATAGGTTAAATTAAATATATGATATTTAATTTAGTAATTAATTAATTAGTGAATTAATTACTTATTTAATTTGATTAAATTTGATTTAATTAAATTAGTTGAATTAAAACTTTAAGTTATGTGGGAGATGCTCATTTAAATATGATTTAAATGAAATAGATTAATTAAATATTGATTTAATTAATTAATTAATAGTTTTTTAATTAATTAAATAAGAATTAATTTAAATTTGTTTAAATTAAATTAAACGATCAGTTAAGTTTAACTAATGGCACACGTGCATCATTTACGTTGGTCCTCCCCTTTCTAACCGAACGCAAAGTGATCAGGTGGGAAGTTTTCCTCAGATTACTCCTCTTCAAGCGTTGGATGCAGTTGGGTGAGAGATCACTCTATGTGTTATTCCCCTGCAAGTTCTCTAAAAAAAAAATTTCTCTTCCAGACAATTCCCTTCTACAGTAAGATTCCCACAAGTCTTTTGGCCTCAAAATCCAAGGAGGATGCCTGGGTTCTCTTGTGGTGGTGTTTCTTGGAGAGTTCTAGAGGAAAAGTCCAGCGAAGATCAAGTTCGTGGCTGCTGCAATTTTAGATTCTCATCCCAAGGTGTTGGCGATTTTCGGTCAAGACTACAATGAGAGTAAGTCCTTGATCTATGGTTTTTCCTCTAGAAAAGCATGATTAAAAATAGTTTTTAATTATGTATTACAACATCTTTATAGTCTATATGCAATAGATTAAACGTTAATGTATGCTGTGATATTTGCCATCATATCGATATTTCATTTAAATTAAAATAAAGTAGTTGGTTCTTTGAAATTCTTCCACTGCGTGGGGATTTCACCCCTACACTAACCCGATTCTTCATAGCCGATCCAAGCACATCGAAATTGATCATCACTTAATTAGAGAGAAAGTGATGAGAAAGCAACTTCTTGTGCGTTTTGCTTAATCTGAGGATCAGCTGGCCGATATTTTAACTAAACCGCTGGCTACTGCTAGTTTTCAAGGACTACGTACCAAGCTCACAGTCCTATCTCGACCGGTTTCACTTGCGGGGATGATAAAATGTCTTTTATCATGAGTTTTTTTCGAGGCTATTTTTCTGATTTTCATATTGTAAAGTTTGTTAGAATGTTAACCTTTTACAATGCTTCACCTATCATCTTCCTTTTCTATATATGTGGTGTACGGTTCATTGTTATTAAATAGAGAATTATTGAATAAGATTTCATCAGTCTTCCCTCAATTTCTGCAACATTTTACTTATCAAGGCCACAAAGAATTCAAATCATGGATTCTAATGACATTGATTTGTTATGGTTGTCAAATTTCTCATTTTTCCAAACTTGTGTTCTTAGAGTAAATCATAAGTGAAGAAGGCAATTTATTCTATAACTTTAAAAGGAATCTTTAAGTTTAAAATTGTAAAATTGAACTAGAAAATAAATAGTCGTAAATTGCATTAATGATTCCTGTAATTGATACTTGCATTCATCACCTTACGACAATAGTCACCTCTAAGTTATTAAAAAATTGGCTAAATTATAAAAAATACCCCTGAACTATGGAGTTTGTTTAAAAAATGTCCCTGAAGTTTGAAAAGTTTCAAAAATACCCCTGAACTTTGAAAAATGTTTCAAAAATACCCCTGCCGTTAATTTTTGGATGAAAACCGTTAGAATTTATGGTGAGAGGATGAAAAAAGGAGAAACATTTTTCAATAAGGGTATTTTTTTAATTTTTTTTTGAAAGTTCAAGGGTATTTTTAAAATTGAAACTTTAACGGTTTTCATCGTCCAAATATTAATGGGCAAAGGTATTTTTGAAACATTTTTCAAAGTTCAGAGATATTTTTGAAACTTTTCAAAGTTCAGGGGCATTTTTGAAACAAACCCCATAGTTTAGGGGTATTTTTTATAATTTAGCCTAAAAAATTTGTGGAGCACAATTGTTCTATTAACATTGTCCAAAATGAGCATAGACAACAAATTCCTCTATTGTTCTCGCGTGTAAAGGCCATTTTAAAAATAAATAGTGGGATGCATTGTAAGACACGAGACATTGTCAATTACATTCAAAAGAAGTACTACAAACTTATTATAAACTATAGCAAAGCTTAAAGAAGAGAGGCTTAAACTAAATTAGGGATTCACTTGAACAATATCATATGCACTTATTCTATCTTTTGCAACTAGATTAATTGAAAAATAATCTAACCAATTGTATATACTTTTATTGAGATAATCTATAATCAATATATGTTTGTATTTCTGAGTTTTTCACCTCTAGGGACGTACACAATGTATGAAGTTGATTTAGAGAATAAATTCAGGGTGTGTTTGGTTTAACTTTTCAAGTGTTTAATTTTGAAAAAATTTTTAGTGTTTGGCAACCACTAAAAATGACTTATTAGAAAATGAGATTGATAAATAAATCATTTTGAGAGAAACACTTGAAACCAATTTTTTCAAAAAAACTTCTTAAGTAAACAATAATTTGTGTATAAAAACATTATATTTGTGAGGAAATGCAACCAAAGATATGAGTGTTTAAATTCTAAACAATTTTTATACAAAATGTTTTTTAAAAAATGCATTCTTGAAAAAAATTTCAATTAAAATGTATTCCAAATAGACCCTCATATTCTTTTTCACGAGCATAGTGACTTGTATAGATGGATGGAAAAAAAAAGTTCCATGTGATCTTTGTCGATGACTTATGTCTTGAAATAAAAAACATCCATGGCACATTGTTTTACATTGGGAAAAATACACTTTTGGTCCCTGAGGTTTGGGCTAAGTGATACTTAGGTCCCTGAGTTTTCAAACTCAACAAAAATACCCCTGAGTTTTGAGATAAGTAGCACTTTGGTCCCTACCGTCAATTTTTCTGTTAAATCTTAACGGCTGCTGACGTGGCACTATTATTTTAATAAAAAAATATTTTTTTAATTTTTTTAAATACAAAAATATTAAAATAATAAAATATTATTATTTTATTTTTTTTTTAATACTTTTCCCCTCTTTCTCTCTTCCTCTTCCCCACTTCCTTCTCCTAACTTCTTCTTCCCAACTTCATCTTCTTCAACTCCGGCGGCCGGCGAGTTTTTTTTTTTTTTTTTTTTTTTTTTTTAATTTCTTTCTTCCCCTCTCTTTTCTTCTCTCTTTTCTTCCCTTTCTTCACCTTTTCTTTTCGTTTTTTTTAAATAGAGAAGAGGGAGAGGGAGGAGGCTCCTCCCTCCCTTTCCGGCGCCGGCGACGGGAGGAGGGGTCCTCCCTCTCCCGTTTCGAGGAGCCTCCTCCCTCTCCCTCTCCCTCTTCTCTATTTAAAAAAAAAAAGAAAAAGAAAAGAAAAGGTGAAGAAAGGAAAGAGAAGAGAGAAGAAAAGAGAGGGAACGAAAGAAATTTAAAAAAAAAAAAAAAAACTCGCCGGCTGCCGGAGTTGAAGAATATGAAGTTGGGAAGAAGAAGTTAGGAGAAGGAAGTGGGGAAGAGGAAGAGATAAAGAGGGGAAAAGTATTAAAAAAAAGATAAAATAATAATATTTTATTATTTTAATATTTTTGTATTTAAAAAAATTAAAAAAATATTTTTTTATTAAAATAATAGTGCCACGTCAGCAGCCGTTAAGATTTAACAGAAAAATTGACGGTAGGGACCAAAGTGCTACTTATCTCAAAACTCAGGGGTATTTTTGTTGAGTTTGAAAACTCAGGGACCTAAGTGTCACTTAACCCAAACCTCAGGGACCAAAAGTGTATTTTTCCCTTTTACATTTATCGTTTGGCATTTCCCATCAGTGACTCCGAAATAAATGCATCGTAGAAATGGTTTAAACATGAAATCCACATTGGACGAATCAAATGACTTTTTTTTTTTGACAACATGTGGGGGTGGGGGGATTCGAACCACAGAGCTCTTGGTCATTAGTACAAGTTTTATGTCAGTTGCGCTATGCTCATGTTAGTGACGAACCAAATGACTTAGTCATAGTGTTTGACCAACACAACAGTATACAAGTCAACATAGTATATGATTTAGCACATCATTATATCTGTATTTATTGATAAGTATCATGGTATTTGTATTTGTCATTTACTAAAAAAATCTTAAATTACGACATAGATGAAACCCATTCGTCATTTTAATCTCATATGTGTAAAGTTATCTACATCAAATAAATTTGTATTCTATATGAGACAATTGGAGTATATAGTATCATCTACTAGGTCCAAATTGGAAGAAATAGGCTATCCCAAATGGGCTCGTGCATTCTTGATTAGGAAACAATATAGCTTAATAACAAGTAATATATTAGAGATCTTCAACTCTACTTTAAAAAAAAAGGGAAATCCTCCTAAATGGCCAAATTAAAACACCGGTTTTGAAAAATAGACAGAAAAAATTCATTGAAAAATGGCCAAATCTGCATCTCACGTGTACTGTTTTTCTCTTAAAATTTCCAATTTTACCCTTCAACTCAATCAGGTGCATATACTCAAGTTGTAACGCCTCAGGCCCAGGATTCGAAATCCAGATTCGGCACCTGACGGCCCCGGCCTCGACATTCCCCTGCGACCTGGCCACGTTACCATACTCGTCTTAAACCGCTTTTAAGAATGAAGATTGTCCCCACAAACCAACACGGGGTCCTTTTAGCATGCTTTGTCCTCACTCACATGCTTCCTAGGAAAATTCCCAGGAGGTCCCCTAACATAGAACTTCTCCAAGCTAAGCACGCTTAACTTCAAAGTTCCTATGATTGAGCCACCGAAAAGGAAGGTGCACCTTGTTGGTATAGGTAGTATCTATCCATTCTTGGTATAGGTAGTATCTATCCATTCTTTTAAACTTATCTTGACCATACTTTCATGTCTTCAGGATCCCTCTCATTTGGATGTGACCTCGGTTCATTCATGTACCCCTTCTAACTCGGGTGTTACACAAGTTATTATATACTTAATTTTTTTTTATAAAAAAGTTGGTTTCAAGTGTTTCTCTCGGTTTATTTCCCAATCTCATTTTCTAATAAGTCATTTTTAGTGGTTGCAAAACACTAGAAATTTTTTCAAAATGATTTTTTTTCAAAATTAAACACTTGAAAAGTTAAACCAAGCACACCCTAAAACTCATTCTATCTTTTTCCTGGTTGCATACTAAGGGGGTGTTTGGGGCACTGAATAGGTTATAATAACCCCCCTTATTATAACCTATTCAATGTTTGGGGCACCAACAAAAATAATTGGTGAGGTGGGTTATTTTAACCCCCGATTATTTTATCCATTTTCTACAGTAACCATTATTCAACCCACTACAGTAACTATCTCCTCACTTCTTCCATGCGACTCCTTGACTTTTCCGACGACCGCCGGCCGCCGTCAGCCGACGAAGTTTCCGACGAATTTTCCGGCGACCGCCGACGACTTTTCCGGCGATCGCCAATGACTTTTCCGGCCACCAATTTTTTTTTCCATATTTCTTCTCAATTTCATTTTGAAAAATATAAAAAATAAAAATAAAGAAAAAAAAACATCAAAGGTTGCCGGAAAAGTCGTTGACAACATCGAAGGTTAATCAACTTACAAAAAAAAACATTCAAATGAAATTATATTTACCACACTCAAGTTTATTTCAAATGATTTTATTGATAAAAAAAAAAAAAAAAAAAAAAACTAATATGATTTTTGAACTAAACATTTACAATTTTTATTTTGGCAATACTAAAAGTTAAGTAATATGATTTTTCTATACCAAAACCTAAACTTTTTTGCTTTGTAACAAAAAAAAAAAAAGCATAACCCTAAATCAAATCAAAGTGTTGTATATCATAAAAAAAAACTAGAAAAGGAAAACAGTCAGTTTGAACCTTTGATTCAGAACCTCATGTTAAGACAGATCAACACTCCAAACACAGATTATTTTATCCCAGATTAAAATAATCTGCACCCCAAACACAGATTATTTTATCCCAGACTATAATAATTTGCACCCCAAACACAGATTATTATAACCCCCAGATTATTATAATTGCCAGATTATTATAACCACCAGATATTATAACCAATTCAGCGCCCCAAACAGCCCCTAAGTATTTATATAAAATATTACAACCCATTTTATCTTTTTTTTTTTTACGATTTAATTTTGTGATTTAGAGATGAGTGTTAAGTGGAGAAGAACTATTTCTGAATAAGTTGACCCTCCTGGGAGCGTGGCTAATGTTTAGGTTTACAAGGATTGAAGAGTTGCAATTAAGAGTTAAATCCAAATGCTTTTTGAATTGGAGGAGCAAAAATGTAAGGGTCCGTTTGGAATACATTTTAATTTAAATGTTTTTCAAGAATGCATTTTTTTAAAAACATTTTGTATAAAAATTGTTTAAAATTTAAACACTCATATGTTTGGTTGCATTTCCTCACAAATGTTTTTATACACAAGTTATTGTTTATTAAAAAGTCCTTTTTTTAAAAAGTTAGTTTCTGTTTCTCTCAAAATGATTTATTTATCAATCTCATTTTCTAATAAGTCACTTTTTGGTGGTTCCCAAACACTAGAAAATTTTTCAAAATGATTTATTTTCAAAATTAAACATTTGAAAAGTTAAACCAAACACACTCTAAGTTTGAGTGTAAAAGAATGAGAGAAATCAAAGTTTTAAAATGGTGGATGGTAGTTTATGAATCTAAAACAAATTATTTGATAACCATTTGGTTTTTGAAAATTTATGCTTGTTTCCTTCCTATTTTCATACCATGGTTTTCACTTTTGTTAAACACACACTTGAATTCTTAGCCAAATTTCAAAAACAAAAACAAGTTTTTGGAAACTACTTTTTTTAGTTTTCAAAACTTGATTTAGTTTTTGAAAATATGAGAATATGGTAGATGACAAAACAAGTAGACTTGTGGATTGTAATAGTGTTTATAGGCTTAATTCTCAAAAACCAAAAACAAAAAACCAAATGGTTATCAAACGGGGCCTAAGTGTGTTATACTGATAAATATTTAAATTGATATAATTGATGAAAGTTTAGGGGTTTTATTTATTTATTTTTATTATTATTATTATTTTTCCTCTGAAGTTTGAATATGTTGATAGGTTTTTAAATTTAATATTTTCGTTGATGTATTTTATAATTTTTTAGATATATATATTAGACTTAAAAATAAACATATATAGGTCACAAAATTGAATATGACAGGAACTTATTGGATTTTTATTGAATACTGAACATAATACTACCAACTACTTTTTCAAAATAATAATAATAATAATACAACCAAGTACACAATACTTTTTAAGTAGAAAACACAAAATATTAACTTTTTCTTTAATATGAATTTAAAATACAGCAACATGTATCCAAATATAAGAGAGGTTATAATATTCATAGTACTTTTTATTATAAATATTAGAAAAAGATAGATGCCCTATAGAGCTTGAACCATGTGTCACCATCCATGTTATCCATGTGCCTTGTAAAGATTAATGCTTGGTGTCCAATTCTAGCCACATCCTACTTGCCAAATTGCCTATAAATATTGGGCTTTGGTGGAGTTAAATAGATATCTCAATTGGTGAATTCTCTCCCAATTTCATAATTTCCCACTTTGCAATTTTGTTATTTTATTTAATGTGTTTTTAATTTTATGCTTTTATTTATTTATTTTATTTTAGAATTATTATTATTATTATTATATTATATTTTATCCACTTCTGTGTTCCCGTTGTGTACCGTTGTGCTGCTCAATTTTACAACACGTTATCAGCACGAGCTCCTGTTGCTTCCTTCACTGAAGGTAGGTCCTAAAGGTAGGTCGGTTTTTTTTTTAAAAATATTATATTGCATATTTAGTAGGTATTAAATTTCTAATTTAAAATAATATTTTGTTATAGTGGTACCATGACAAATCTTACGAAATTAGAATTCTCAGCCCTTGACATTAATGGCAATAACTATTTGTCATGGGTGCTCGATGCCGAAATCCACTTGGATGCTATGAACCTGGGAGAAACAATTAAAGAAGAAAATATGACATCCAGGCAAGATAAAGCCAAAGCTATGATTTTCCTTCGCCATCATCTTCACGAGGGATTGAAAATGGAATATCTCACAATAAAAGATCCTCGTGTCTTGTGGAAAAATTTGAAAGAAAGGTATGATCATCAGAAAACAGTTATTCTTCCTAAAGCTCGTTATGAATGGATGCATTTGAGGCTACAAGATTTTAAATCAGTAAGTGATTACAATTCCACATTATTTAAAATCAGTTCAAAATTGTTGTTATGCGGAGAGAAAATTACTGATGCTGATATGTTAGAGAAGACATTTTCTACATTTCATGTCTCGAATATGCTCCTGCAGCAGCAATATCGAGAGAAAGGTTTTAAACAATATTCTGAACTAATTTCATGTCTTCTCGTGGCCGAACAAAATAACGAGTTATTGATGAAAAACCACGAATCTCGACCAACTGGAACAACACCATTCCCTGAAGTGAATGCTGTGAATTTTAATAATAATCGTGGCCGAGGTCGTGGTCGTGGTCGAGGTCATGGTCGTGGCAGAGGAAGAAATAACAATTATTTTTATGGTGGTTGTTCTAATTTTAAAAGAACCACCCAAAATGATGATCACAGAGGGAAAGCTCCACAAGAAAAGAGTTCAAAAAGTGTTGAAAATAAATGTTTCCGATGCGGAATGACTGGGCATTGGTCACGTACCTGTCGTACGTCAAAACACTTAGTTGATCTCTATCAAGCCTCCCTGAGGGAAAAGGAAAAGATGTGGAAACAAATCTTGCATACCAGGATGATGATATATTTGACCCATCCAATATGACAAATTTGGATGTGGCAGATTTTTTTGAATCTCTTGAAGAGAAGATCGGCACAACCGGTGGAACATCAAGTGCATCTTTTGATTTTGAGAATATCTAATGTTGTTGTTTTTATCTTCATGTTTTTAGTAAATGTTAACTTTTGTATATTTCAAGTGCTATTTTCTTATTGTAATTATTTTCTTTTAATGAAGAAACATGGAATCTTTTCATATGTTGGGTGATTCGAAAATGAGCAAAGAAGATTTATGTCTGGCAGACAGTGCAACTACGCACACAATACTTACGAGTAGAAAATATTTTTCCAAACTGACAATGCTGGAAGCAAAAGTCAATACGATATCAGGTTCTGCAAACCTGATTGAAGGATTTGGAAAAGCAAATATTATTTTGTCTAGAGGAACAAAATTTACAATTGACAATGCATTGTTCTCTAGTCAATCAAAGAGAAATCTACTGAGTTTTAAAGATATACGTTGCAATGGTTATCATATTGAGACTGATAGTAAGAATAATGTGGAATATCTATATATTATCTCTACTGTCTCAAATGAAAAACGTATATTAGAAAAATTGCCTGCTTTATCTTCTGGATTGTATTATACTCATATACGAGTAATTGAAACATATGCAACGATGAACCTGAAGTTCATGAATCCAGACATATTTACAATATGGCATGACCGATTGGGTCATCCAGGATCTATAATGATGAGAAGAATTATTGAGAATTCAGATGGACATCCATTAAAGAACCAGAAGATTCTTCAATCCAATGAATTATCATGTGATGCTTGCTCTCAAGGCAAATTGATAATTAGACCATCACCAGTTAAAGTGGGAACTGAATCACCTGCATTTTTGGATAGAATCCATGGTGATATATGTGGTCCTATTAATCCACCAAGTGGACCATTTAGATATTTTATGGTATTAATAGACGCATCCAGCAGATGGTCACATGTGTGCTTATTATCAAGTCGAAACCTTGCATTTGCAAGATTACTTGCTCAAATAATTAAGTTAAGAGCACAATTTCCTGATTATACGATTAAGACTATTCGTCTTGATAATGCTGGTGAGTTTACATCCCAAGCTTTTGATAATTATTGTATGTCAATTGGGATAAGTGTTGAACATCCTGTAGCTCATGTTCATACACAAAATGGTTTGGCAGAATCATTTATAAAACGTTTGCAATTAATTGCTAGACCGATGCTTATGAGAGCAAGACTTCCAATATCTGTATGGGGTCACGCAATTTTACATGCTGCATCGCTTATACGCATTAGGCCAGCAGCCTATCATAAATACTCTCCAATACAATTAGCTTATGGCCAGCAGCCAAATATATCCTATCTGAGAATTTTTGGATGTGCAGTATATGTTCCAATTGCACCACCACAACGTACTAAAATGGGTCCTCAAAGGAGGTTAGGAATATATGTTGGATATGATTCCCCATCAATTATTAAATATCTTGAACCCCTGACGGGTGATGTATTTACTGCACGATTTGCTGATTGTCATTTTAATGAGACAAATTTTCCAACATTAGGGGGAGGAATTACGAAGTTGGAAAAAGAAATTACATGGAATGCATCATTATTGTCTCATTTAGATCCATATACAGATCAATGTGAACTTGAAGTTCAGAAAATAATTCATTTGCAAAATATAGCAAATCAATTACCAGATGCATTTATAGATGCAAAGAAAGTGACTAAGTCACATATACCAGCTGCAAATGTCCCATCAAAAATTGATATCCCAACACGACATGTTGTCATTAATGAATCTGGAACACGCCAGAAGCGTGGTAGACCAGTGGGTTCTAAGGATAAAAATCCTCGAAAACGAAAAATAATTAATAATAAAAAATACTTGGTTGAGGATGTAAATACCCATGAAGAAGTTCATGACATGAATAGTGAGGAAGGTGAAATCCCTGAAGATAATAATGAGATTTCCATAAACTATGTCATAACAGGAAAAAGATGGAATCGAACTAATGTAGTTATTGACAACATTTTTGCATATAATGTTGCTCTTGATATTATATATGAGAATGAAGATCCTGAACCAAAATCTGTTGAAGAATGTCGACATAGAAAAGATTGGCTTCAGTGGAAAGAAGCAATCGAGGTAGAATTAAATTCACTTTCAAAACGTCAGGTTTTTGGACCAGTAGTCCAAACACCAGAAGGTGTCAAGCCTGTGGGATACAAATGGGTATTTGTGAGAAAAAGAAATGAAAATAATGAAATCACAAGATATAAAGCAAGATTGGTTGCACAAGGTTTTTCACAAAGACCTGGTATTGATTATGAGGAGACATATTCTCCAGTGGTGGATGCAATTACACTAAGATTTTTAATTAGTCTGACTGTATATGAAAGTCTGGACATGCATCTTATGGATGTTGTCACAGCATACTTATATGGATCTCTTGATAATGATATTTATATGAGAATCCCAGAAGGATTTAAGGTACCTGAAACATATAAATCAAATTCTCGTGAACTATGTTCAATAAAGTTACAGAGATCATTATATGGATTGAAACAATCAGGACGAATGTGGTACAATCGCCTGAGTGGATATTTGTTGAAAGAAGAATATCAAAACAATCCGATATGTCCGTGTGTTTTTATAAAGAAATCACAATCGGGATTTGCTATCATAACTGTATATGTTGATGACTTAAATATAATCGGAACTCCTGAAGAGCTTTCAAAGGCAATAGAATATCTCAAGAAAGAATTTGAGATGAAAGATCTTGGGAAAACAAAATTTTGCCTTGGCTTGCAAATTGAGCATTTAGCAGATGGGATATTTGTTCATCAGTCAACTTATACAGAGAAAATTTTAAAAAGATTTTATATGGACAAAGCACATCCATTAAACATTCCAATGGAAGTTCGTTCATTAGATGTAAAGAAAGATGTCTTTCGACCTCGAGATGATAATGAAGAACTACTTGGTCCTGAAGTACCATATCTTAGTGCAATTGGTGCACTTATGTATCTTGCTAATAATACAAGACCAGATATTGCATTTTCAGTAAATTTATTAGCTAGATATAGTTCTTCACCAACGAAAAGACATTGGAATGGAGTTAAGCATATACTCCGCTATCTCCGAGGATCGATTGATATGGGTTTATTTTATTCAAATAAATCAAATTTTGATCTGGTTGGTTATGCAGATTCAGGATATTTATCTGATCCACACAAAGCTAGATCTCAAACAGGTTATCTATTTACATGTGGAGGAACCGCTATATCATGGCGATCAGTGAAACAGACCATAACGGCTACTTCCTCTAATCATGCTGAAATTCTTGCAATTCACGAGGCAAGTCGAGAATGTGTATGGCTAAGATCAGTAACTCAACACATTCGCGGAACATGTGGTTTGTCTTCTAGTAAAGTTCTTCCAACAATATTATATGAAGACAACACTGCTTGCATAGCTCAAATCAAAGGAGGATATATTAAAGGAGATAGAACGAAGCATATTTCACCAAAGCTTTTCTACACTCATGATCTTGAAGAAAATGGTGACATCACAGTACAACAAATTTGTTCAAAGGATAACCTGACAGACTTATTTACAAAGTCATTACCTACTACAACCTTCGAGAAATTAGTCCACAACATTGGAATGCGACGACTCAGAGATCTTAAATGATGTTTCCATGAGGGGGAGAAAAATATATTGTATTATCTGAAGATTATTAAATTATATGAAATATGTACTCTTTTCCTTCACTAGGATTTTTTCCCATTGGGTTTTTCCTAGTAAAGGTTTTTAACGAGGCATATTTCATATGTGGGCATCTAAGGGGGAGTATTATAAATATTAGAAAAAGATAGATGCCCTATAGAGCTTGAACCATGTGTCACCATCCATGTTATCCATGTGCCTTGTAAAGATTAATGCTTGGTGTCCAATTCTAGCCACATCCTACTTGCCAAATTGCCTATAAATATTGGGCTTTGGTGGAGTTAAATAGATATCTCAATTGGTGAATTCTCTCCCAATTTCATAATTTCCCACTTTGCAATTTTGTTATTTTATTTAATGTGTTTTTAATTTTATGCTTTTATTTATTTATTTTATTTTAGAATTATTATTATTATTATTATATTATATTTTATCCACTTCTGTGTTCCCGTTGTGTACCGTTGTGCTGCTCAATTTTACAACACTTTTGACATTTAAAAATATGGAATATATGAATTTTAAATATGTGACACCTCCTTAAAAGATAAAATTAATTTTTTAAAAGTAAAACACAATCACAACATTTTTTGAACAATACAGTTATTGATTTTTTATTTTATTTGAATGGTAGGTTTGATTTAACTACCCTATAATTTCATTTTTTTTGTTATATTTGTTGAATTGTTTGATTTTATTTGAATCATAGATTTGATTTAATTACCCTATAATTTCAATTTTTTTTTGTTATATTTGTTGAATTGTTTGATTTTATTTGAATAATAGATTTGATTTAATTTTAGGGAAATCCTCAGAAATGGCCAAAAATTACAGGGTACTTTCGAAAAATGGCCAAACTGTATTTTTTAATGAAAAATGGCCAAACCGTTTTTTCCAGCCTATTTTCGTGCGATACAAACTTACACTTTTACCCTTCAGCCATCCCCCACGTCTATCCTATATTTGTGCAGCCGTATCTCTTTATTTCTTTTTTCAAAATTAATTTTATAACGTCTCATTCCATGAATCAAGGGATTTTTAGTTACAGGATCAACTCTCTCTCTCTTCCATCTGCAATCTGTTTTCCAGAAGTTTTTCACTGCGTAAGTTATCTCTCTTCAACCGTATCTCTCTTCATCCGTTCCTCGGAAAACCAGATTATTTTTACAGTATCAATTCTCTCGATTCATCATCTCTCCGAACAAGGGTGATCGAACATCATTGGGGGGCCATAGGTATGTTTTGAATGTGTGTTCTCACTTTTTAAAATTCACCTTGATTTTTTTGTTCGTTAATGTATTGTTTTATCTTTTTTTTTTGAAATCTAGATGTCTTCTATTCTACTTTCGTTATGGTATGATGGGGTGTGGGATAGTTGCCATCAATACACTGGATTCAAGGTGGCAACAGTGTGCGTGGATTCAGATTGTTCATTTGAACAACTTATCAATTGTATCAACAGTAAGCTTTCATCTCAGAATAATGGAAAAATTAACTGTCTCTCTTTGTACAGTAATATTTCTGGCAAACCCTCAGTTCTTAGGCTCTGTGATGATAGAGATGTTGCATGACTTTTATTTTCCATATCCAACAGCACCACCAATGAATTTAGCATCGTAGTGGATTTTGTCTATTCTGAACCTGGAAATATAGTGTGTATGCAACAAAATCCTGATTCGTCTCTCATTCCCTCCCAGAAAAAGCACAAAATTAAGTTCATTGATTCCAGTGACATTGATTCGCTGTCAACAAACTTACCTTTGGAAGAGAAGTATGTGTTCCAATCAAAGTTTGATGTGAAGAAAGTTCTATATCTATTTGCTCTAAAACATAGCTTTCAATTTAGGACCGTGAAGTCGAACCGTAAACAAATAGTTGTTAGGTGCAAGGAACCATTTTGTGATTGGTATGTTAGATGTTCCCGCTTTCGGAATGGTGAACTTTGGATTGTCCGGAAATTTGTTGAAAAACATTCATGTTGCCTTGATGTTGTAAAAAATGACCATAGGCAGGCCACTGCTTTCATTGTATGTGAGATTGTTAAGTCCATGATTAACTCAAATGACAAGACAAAGTGTCGCCCTCGTGACATTATCCTTTATATGAGGAAGAAGCATGGAGTTAACATTAGTTATGACAAAGCTTGGAGGGCTCGTGATCTTGCCTTGAAATCTATTAGGGGGTCTGCTGAAGAGTCGTATGCCCTTATCCCCACATTTTCTGCTGCATTGATCGAAAAGAACCCAGGTGCGTGATGTTAATTATTAAATGTTATGCATGTACTAAAATATTTACAGTGTATTTTCTTTTCACGTTCTGACTTACGTCACTGTGTTTTCTATAGGAACATATACAACATACGAACTTGACGACGATGGAGCGTTCAAATACTTCTTCATGTCACTCGCTGCCTCCATTCATGCGTGGAAATACTATTTCCCTGTCATTTCAGTTGATGGTACGTTTTTAAAGAGCAAATTTGCTGGCACTCTAATTTCTGCCTGTACATTGGATGAGAATTCTCAGATTGTTCCGTTGGCATTTTCTGTAGTAGATTCAGAAAATGATGCTTCATATAATTGGTTCTTTCGTAATCTTAAATATGCACTTGGGGAATCGGATCAATTAGTTATTATATCGGATAGGCATAGTAGCATTTCGAAAGGTGTGTTTGATGTTTATGATTCTGCAGAACATGGGATATGTGCATTTCATTTGTTAAAAAAATTTGAAACTTAAACACAAGTCCAAACCAATGGATAAAGTTTTCATGAAGTGCGCGAAAGCTTACATGGTTATTGAGTATGAGTATTACATGCGACAGTTAGAGTCTATAGTTCCTTCAATTAGGCCAGAGTTAGAAGAGATTGGTCGTTCTAAATGGGCAAGGGCATTTTTTGTTCGGAAAAGATATTCAATGATGACTACTAATATATCTGAAAGCTTGAATTCTCGGTTGATGGATGAACGTGAGTTACCTATTATTCCTCTCCTTGAGTCTATACGGAGATTGATGCAAACATGGTTTTACGACCGTCGATGTTTCTCGTCCTTTCAACGAACACACCTTTCTCCATCGGTTGAAAAAGTTCTTAGAGACATTCTGAAAGATAGTCGGACAATGGATGTGAGTTCATGATTTATTACCTATATATATTCGACATTAGTCTTTGTGTTGCTAACTAAGTGTTTTTCTTGTTTTGTAGCTATATCATGTTAACCAGTTTCAATTTGAGGTTCATGATCGCAACAAACAATTTGATGTCGACATTCTCAATCGAACATGTACTTGCAGGCAATGGGATTTGGACAAGATTCCATGTAGTCATGCATGTCTTGCTTTATGTAGCAGGAACCTCGAACTACACCTTTATGTAGATAAGTTTTACCATCTTTCAAATTTGAATCAGTTATACAGTGTAGATGTTTCTCCAATTGGTGTGATCCATCAACCCTCCCATCTTGCATCTAGAGACGAATGCATTATCCAACCTCCTAACGTCAAGCGTCAAGCTGGTAGGCCAAAGAAGAAGAGAATGCAATCTCGTATCGAAACAAGATCTAGAGTAAAGTGTGGTCGGTGTCGTCAAGTCGGACACAATCGTAGATCTTGTAAGAATCCTCTATCAAATTGAGGATGGGAATGCTTTATCTTTATCTTTTTTTATGTCAACATCTTGTTATTTTCTTATCTTAAAGTTAGCCTTTTTTTTCTATTGCATTCGTTGTATTAAGTTTTGGGTGTACACAGTATTTGTGTTGTTACCTAATAGAGTTTGGGTCGTTTTATACTTACTCTGTCTTTGCATTTCTTTTGGCGTTGGTTCAATGGTTGGAATGAGTTGATTAATCATATAACAAGTACAGTGTACTTTCAATCTGAGGATGGGAATGCTTTATCTTTATCTTTTTTTATGTCAACATCTTGTTATTTTCTTATCTTAAAGTTAGCCTTTTTTTTCTATTGCATTCATTGTATTAAGTTTTGGGTGTACACAGTATTTGTGTTGTTACCTAATAGAGTTTGGGTCGTTTTATACTTACTCTGTCTTTGCATTTCTTTTGGCGTTGGTTCAATGGTTGGAATGAGTTGATTAATCATATAACAAGTACAGTGTACTTTCAATCTGATATTAATCATATTACAATATCTTTGTATCTTTATCTAATGCATTCCCAAGTTAACTACAATTTTTATCAATCTGAATCATCCTAATTATTTAGTACAAATATAGGTACATTTTTGACATTCTAAATCCTCAGTCATTAGATTTTAGGAATACCAACAAGCATCAAACGTTGATGTGTTCAAGGAAGTAATTGAGATTGCATTTTTTTCATACCAACAAATTCATTCTCATTCCAACAATTCAGAATGTAATTGTGAAACCCTATCAAAGCAATATATATTCCAATTCAAGAAATTCAAAACATAAACATAGCCCCAGTAAAACAATGTTTCAAAAAAAAAACATTGTTTTCAAAGTCAAGTTTTCAAAATGAGTATCTGAAAGTCAAGCAAAACAATGTTTCAAGGCTAAGCAGTCTAACTTGTTGACATTGCATTTTTTTCATACCAACAAATTCATTCTCATTCCAAAAATTCAGAATGTAATTGTGGAACCCTATCAAAGCAATATATATTCCAATTCAAGAAATTCAAAACATAAACATAGCCCCAGTAAAACAATGTTCCAAAAAAAACATTGTTTTCGAAGGCAAGTTTTCAAAATGAGTATCTGAAAGTCAAGCAAAACAATGTTTCAAGGCTAAGCAGTCTAAAATATTACATAACCAGAATTTAGGTATTCGAAATTCAAATCAAGCATCAAGTCTTTCAAAAGCAAACTGATCTCTATCCCTAAACACATCATAAAGGCATCTATTCTTGCGTTGGCTGGGTGAGATTGAGATTGAAGGATGGCTCGTAGATAACCAATGGAGGTTTTGGCGGTTCTTCCCATGATCCAGTCAACGCATCTATGTATGCTCCTGTTGCCTTCAGTGCCCTTTGTTTTTCATTTTTATACTCCGGTGGTCGACCTGCTTGTTTTATATTTTGATTTATCTGATAAAAGGAATATTCGGAAATACACAGTAAGTTTAAACAGCAAGTATACTCAGTGTCTATTAACATTTCAAAAATATCCTGTAAACTTACCTCTCTTAGTACTGCTGATTTCCTTTCATCAGATGCCTTGTTTAGACTCGTTGCAACCTTTCCTCTTTTCACCTGCAAAAGTCATTAATTATAAATTATTTCTTCTATTTCACGTTAAGCTATGTATGATTAACATGTATATTTCACCTACCTCAGGACTTTTTCCTATAATCAACTTTCTTGGGTTCCCCCATTCATGTCTTGGTGGAATGAATTGTTTCTTTTTAGTACTTGGTTGTCCTTTATCCTATTACAATAAAATCATCAAAATACATCACATAAGATAACACCAAGAGAGTCAAATTTGTAATCTTTTTCTACCTTTGGTTCAGATTCGTATGTCAGTTTTCGCACTCTCTTTGCAGCTGGTCCTCTGTGTATCAGTGTTCCTACTCCTATACATTCCTCGGATTCATCCTATTACAAAAGATGATTGTTAGTTATCAACAGTTAATAACAATACAACAAAACTTTTAATTATTCATACAGTTGCAATGCGTTTCCCCTTTATTGTTTTCATGAACTCTTCATAAACAACATCTTCATTGATTGAAAGTATCACATTATTAATCACCTTGTCCGGTTCCTCAGCAGCATCATTCTCCTGTTTCATTTACCATAAGACTCAGGAATACATATTTTGTTCAGTAATATATATGGAGTTCAAATATTCTTACCTTTACATCATTTTTTTTTCCTTCACCTCGTTCGTCCTTTTCTTCTCCTTGTTTAGTATGTATGAGGGAGATAGCAGATCCACCCAGCAAAGATGTCCTTTGTATTTGGCCTGAAGGGTCATCATCTTCATCATCATCCCTTTTGCCTTTCATCTTGTGGTCGTCTGCATTCTCTGAAACCTCTTTCTCATTTTCTAGCTCTTGTTGTTCTTCCTCTAACTCTTCAAGCTCCTTCTCAAACTCTGTGGCTCCCTGTTTATCCATAGTTGCAGAAATAATGGGCAGTTATATTCTGATATATGACAAATATAGTATACAACAAACCCAGACAATCACAAATACAGTGTACCTGGTACAGATCACGACTCACATCCTCAGTCCTCATCATCTGTTCTGTTTTCAGATAATACACCAGAGAATTTATAGCTTCAATCACCTGATCTAATTTTTTGTTCAGGTTACTCTCTATGGTGTCGAGTCTTTCTCTTATGTAAGAATTCTCAAGGATGGTTGGTGCTGATCTGTTTGAAGTCAAATCTATTATTTTTGCCTCAGGCTTCTGTTTTGATAGTTCTTCCTCCAACATCTTTCTAAACTCTATCTCCTTATCAACAAAAGTTTTAAAGTAGGGCATCTCCATTTCCTCATCGGTAGCTATCATGGGGTATACCTCCAACTATGTCATGTATTAAGCAAAGTGTAATAGGTTAGACTACTTGACTGATTTACAGTGTATAATCTATATATGTTTAAATTTAGAGAACAATTATTTTCAAAATTACCTCACTTGACTCGAACACCTTTCTCTCCAAGTCTTTCCACTTTGGTTGCGTGTCAGCAACCCAATTGAGGATTCTAGGAGCTCGTGATGTCATTCGTCTTGCATAGAAATTTTGAGCTGTAGTAAGGGTTGGGATTGTTTTATATGCCCAAACTAGTATTGGAAAAATGAATCCCCCCATCGATATCCCTGTTGCTGACTTGCTTTTTATCGCCTTTTGCATGAACTCCACTAGCAGTTCATAAGCTACCGTCCCCCAAGGGTATGAGGCAAACAATTCTTCATCGTCCACCATAATTACATGGTCCATCTCGATGTTTACTGTCTCTTGTTTGGCAAGTAAAAAGGTCTCCAGAAAATACAAAAGCGACACCTTTAACATGTCGTCTTCGGTGCCACTTTTACTCATATTTAATGCGATGTGCAGGATCTTCCTACTTACCAACTTCTCCAACTCAAAAAAAGTTTTTCTTGTGTGTTGGTCTCCTTTTATCTGTTTCGGATCAATTTTTGGGATTTCCTGATAGTTCAATCCTGTTATTAATGCATATTCCCTCAATCCAAATGTACGGACCTTGCCCCCTATAAGGAAGTTTAGCTCATTTTTTTTCTGTGGTCTACATTGTCTTTGGATCAAATGCAATAGGAGTTGAGAGGATTGGTTAGTTATGGAAAGGTCTAGGTAATTTCCAAAGCAGCTATTCCTAAATTGTTCCTGTACCCTATTCGGAAGTATGGACTTTATTTTCTCTAGAACGTCATTCCTTAGCAGCATATTTATTCTCAGAGGCTGAGTCCTCTTTGACTTCGGCATTAAAAACTCTCCATCCTAATATATAATTAACAATATGTCGTAATATATCAGTCAAATATAAATTACCTTCTCAATGTGCTAATTAGATTGATCTAAATGATTTACTTACCTCATTCTCATCGTCGGCGGTGTTTTTCCTTTTCGTTGTTCCTCTAACTTCACTTATACTTCCTTGTTTCTTTGGCCCCTGCAATTCATTTTTGTTTCACGGGTCATTATGCAATTACAATGTATACCAATGTTTATAGAATACAATAAACAGAATACCTTCATTGATCGTGTTTTATCGTTCTTCAGGTTCTTGGTAGGTGTTTCTTGAACAGTTTGCATGTCTGACTTCTGTTCACTGGAATTCGTCTCCTCGGGGTCAGAATGTTTGTTTGAACTTTCTTCCTCATTATCATCAATCATCTTCGAATTATCTTTCTCCTACAAAAGGAAGTAATTCACAAATCCGGAACCTAACTTTTTTTTATTTACACCATAATTGTATAATTTTACCTCAGGTTTATCCCCTTTATCTTCTAGCTTCACAAACAGATTTCAAATTATTATATTATAGTTGTAGTTCATGTTGTAAACTTAAGGTTAGTAGATTTCATTTCTTACCTTTTCACGTCTCGGTCGCTTATTCTTTTGATCGGGTTTTTGATTATCTCCGTCTCTCTTTTTTGTCTTTTTCTCTGTTTTTTTCTCCATTGGAGCACTTTGTCCTGTGGTATCCTACATACATTCCCAAAAAAACACCTCACTTTAATTGGAAACAAACAAGACCAAAAAACTAGTTTACCTCGTCTTCACTGTTGATGGTTATGGGGTTCGGATCCGTTTGCACCTTTTTCCCAAAGTTTTTTCCAGCCGATCGGAGTCGTTCACTAGTTCTTGTTCCTGTTTTTTGTTCCTTTTTCACTATGTCTGCTATTAAAATGGGTCCAAAACGGTGTTTGACAGATTTTTAAACGGCGTGTGGTAGTTTTTAAAAACAAAAAGAATCCCTACTTTGTCGCTTCCTTTGGTTATTTTGAAAACTCACAGATATAGTTAACAGTAAAAACATCCCTACTTTATCGTTTTTCATTTTTTTATTAAACGGTGGGTCCTATTTGTAAGTAAAGAATGTTCCATATCTATATAAACAAAAGAATCAGTAGAGATTGAAGCATGCATACCCTGGATGTTGACAAAACTCGCTCGAGCTTTTGGATTTTCTTCGGCTGTCCGCGCAGTTACAGTGTAAGTTTGTCGAGGATCTTGGGCATGAGACGAAGCCTGAAGGAGGTAAGAAGTATGGAAGAAGAACGATGGAAGAAGCGAATGGAAGAAGAACGATGTAGATGAACGATGTAGAAGGGGAAGGGTTTCTCTCGAAGGATCGAACGATGGAAGAAGGGGAAGGGGTTCTCTTTACAAACGGTAAGTTGAGGAAGGGGAAAGGTTTTTTTTTTTTTTTTTTACCGTGAGTGTGTTCCCAAGAGAGCAATGATGCCTTTAGGGTTTTACCGTGAGTGTGTTCCCACGCGTCAGCTGGTTTCTTTGAATTTGGGTATCAATTTTTTTCAATTTTTCTTGATGATACTTTAATTCTAATTTGATGTTCTAGGTCTTCATTCCATGTGTGCAAGCTGATTTTCATTTTTTCCAGATTATACTTTAACACTGAATATCTATTTATGCAAGCTGATTTTCATTTTTTCTTCTTTGATTTGGTGTCTGGATTTTTTTTTTAGTTGAAGTTGTTCTTCATTGTTATTGAGTCTTAATTGCAACTGGTAATCTTTTTTCTTTTTTCGGATATACAGTGTTTAAATCTAAGTCCTCCTATTTTTTCTCTCTGTTTTTGAATTCAAATCTCTTGTTTTAAATTTAGGTTGCAGATTTATATTCCATTTAGTTTGGGTTTCTGTTATTTGAGTTGCTAGTTGAATTAATCGTTAATGAAATTAGATTCTGTCCCCTTGATTATAGTGTATTTGGTTTATTTTTATTTTCTGAATTAAGATTTGGATAGGGGTATTTTTGTCCACTTTGTTGCCAAAAGAGTTTACTAAAAATAGCTTTTGGTCATTTATCAAATTGGAAATCCGAATGACCCTTTTTCAAAACAGCTATTTTTATTTGGCCATTTATCTGGTTGCCCCTTAATTTTAAGTACTCTATAATTTAGGATTTGAAGTTATATTTGTTGTTAGGGGTATTTATGTAACTTGATAATTCATATTTATTAATTCATAAAATACATTTGCCCATTTATTTAAAAAATAAGCACGTTGGCCATTTTTCAAAATGTCTTTTTAAATAGGGTCATTTTTGTTGTTATCCCTTTGCTCATGAATTACCCACTATTCCCATTTTTTTGTGAGTGAGCCCAACAAGGCAAAGCCCATAGGCCGCATCAAGAAGTGGATAAGCCTGAAAGGGTTCATTTTCTGATTGAGAAATTTTGTCCCTCAAAGGTTCGACAGCTAAGTCGAACACCGAGCACCTCCCGATTACCCAAACGAGGAAGACTTGCACCCTTCTGACACAACTGTAGATCTCAACAACGTAAAGTCAATATCATATGTGTTCCTAGATTTGACCCATGTCTTCATACTTGCCCAAGATACATCTATTAGAGTATATTACTCCTCAATTGTTACCTTATTTTATGCCCTTAATTTATGTCTTTGATTGTAAATTATTTGTTGTATTATTGTTGTACATTTTCCTTTCTTGTATCTTCTCTTGTGTATAAAAGTATTCTTCCTCAAGTAATGAAATACAAGTCAATTGCACATTTCTATCTTGTGTGTTATCCCATATGGTATCAGAGCAATAAACAAGTTCTTATATTTTTTTTCCCTCACCGGTTATCATCCTTGTACTCTCTATTCAGCAAGAGTTTCAGACTTCTACTCCATCAAATAGCCAACATGTAATGCCCCAGGTTTTCAAACCTCTAGCCTAGAGATGCTACTACAACCCTTAAACCATTAACCACAGAACTAAACCACTTTGAACCGAAAGTATCAAAAATTTCGGCAGCATAACGGCGTAAAATGGCCTGAACCAAAATTTTTTAACACTTGATAACAACAAAACACTTCTAAACAATTCAACCCAACTCCACCAAACTACAAATCAGAACCACAACCTACTTCTCTATTCGAGTCAGGCCTCGAAACAACATGCATTAAATCAATTCACGCAAGAAACACTTTATTAATCAGCTTTTAACAACACCAACAACTATCCCAAAAGAATGCTAACTAAACAACTTTATTCCAAAAATGTTAAAGCAATGGAACTAAACTTTAAGTTAATGAAAACTAACATCTTAGGAAACCCTCACCCTAACAGAAACGACAAATCACAAAATAAAACTTAATCATCTACAGCCTAATCCACCATATCAAGGAGAGCAAACTCGAACTCCCTAAGGTTCCTCCTCGAAGTTCTCCTCTTCCTCACCAAGATCCAGCTCGTTATCCAAACCTGCAACATCTAAAATGTTGGGGGGGAAGATGGGGAAGGGGGTATCAGTACAACCGTGGTACTGGTAAGCAGCTCACACTTACCAAGTCACAAACAATCAATCAATACAACCAACATGCTCAGCACACGCATCCAACAGGTTACATAACCACAACAATCAACATGCTTTTAAGCTATAAACTAACCACATGCTTAAAAACAACGCACTCATGCAAATGCATCACACGTTATGCACCGCACGCACTAGACTCCACATGACTTCTTCGTCATGCTCTGCAACTACATGATTTCCGCGTCATGCTCTGCTACACATGAATTTCGCTCCATGTGCTGCGCTAATTACATGATTTCCACGTCATGCTCCGCTACACATGAATTCCGCGCCATGTGTTGCGCTAATTACATGATTTCTGTGTCATGCTTTACACCTACCCCACATGAATTCTGCGCCATGTGTTGCGCCACTCATACGTGATTTCCACGTCACGTTCCGCACTCACACCCACGTGATTTCCGCGTCACGCTCCGCTACACATGAATTACACACCATGTGTTGTGCCTCACACCCGACTCATGCTACACATCTGATAAGACCAATCTGTTATACACTTAGAATCCCCCAATTTGCTTATCTTAGTTGAATTCCTTGTGAAAAATGCTTTAAAATGAGTATAATATGTCTATAGGTCCTCACCGGAGCTTTGGAAGCAATTCGTGGCTTAAATGAGCGAAGCCGGAGCGTAAAATGACAATTCTGCCCCTGGAGCCTCATCAGCGTCAAGACGCTCGTCATACAGAGTCGAGACGCTACAGCATTGAGACGCTCGTCATATAGAGTCGAGACGCTACCGCGTCGAGACGCTTTCCCACAGAGTCGCGACGCTAGGGCAATCCGAGAGATATTTTCCAAAATTGAAGGCATAGCGACGCAACGCTAGTCCCACAGCGTCGCGACGCTAGGCAGTTTCCAGAATTGAAAATTTCCAAATTTGGCTGAAATTTTTCCCATGTTTGAAGACCCAATTCAACACCATTCTACCACGAATTGAAGGTCAAGAAACTCTATAAATAGAGGCCTTTGGTGTAGGTTTAGAATCATCCCCTGAATCCCATCTCCTCTCAATTTCTCTCAATTGTAGCCACCTTTCTCTTTACTTTTCTAGAGTTCTTTTAAGCTTTCTTAGTCTAAGGGTCGGTTGATCGAGCCTCGAGCTTGGAGGTGCTTGTCTATGGCCAACTAAGCTCGGATCGTTGTAATCGGGACCTCGGTTTGTAAGTTTGATTCAATTTTATGAGATTTCCATTCTTCATTACTTAGTTAATTGTCTTTGTGATTTTAGTTATGTTTCTATAAGTTTAGATTGTGGTAGGAAAGATTGACAACCTTGGCCGCGCCCTCTCTAAATTTACTTGCTAAATCTAAGTAGCAAATAGGCCAACGTTATGATTGAACGCATGCGTCCCTAGAACTAAATGATTTAATCAATTTTAATTGTGGTTTGTTGCCCGTTGCATGTGAATTAATTCGACTAGATCCCAATGCGGTTTAGATTAGTTAATTGGATAATTAATTAATTTAAATTAGAATCAAACTTACGTTTGCATGTTTGTGATAGTTGGATCATGGCTCTCGGTTTGTTGCCGGAGTACGCCGGACTTAGATAGTTAATTAAATATCATTTGTTAATCGATGAATGAAATTAATCAAACTTAACACCGAGTTCAACCCCGATTACAGTGATCGTCGTGGTAAGATCAACTAACCCCGCCTTTTACTTTCCTTGCATTTAATTTTCCTTATTTATTTTCCCGCCTTTACTTTATGTCTTAATCTTTTTATCCATAAAACCCCCTTTTTGGTTACATAAAAAACACAAATGAATTTAGAAATAAACCGATTGTTCCCTGTGATCGACCCCGACCACTACTGCTACAAGTTAGCTTTAGGAATCGTGGATTATAAATTTATTTGACAAGAGACCGCGACAATCTCTTCCGTCAACATCCCCCATGCAACATGCAAGCCAGACTCAAAAGCTAAACTCAAATTCACCAGCTCAAGACAACACTCATCATGCTTACACACCTTAAGCGTATACAACTCAAGCAACACAGAAGGTACAATTCATGTTTTATACAAGCACTTTAAAGAACACAGCACAACAATTCACATATTTGTCATTTCATACGTAGCACAAATATAAGAAAAGCAGATAAACAAACGATCATGCTTCATGCAGTCAAACAAGCTTAGTAAGTAGAAACTACTTACCTAATGCTTCCAAAGCAACCTTAGCAAGCCCAACGCAACCAAGATAAGCTCCTAAGTCACAAAGGCAGCTAAAAGAGTTAGAACTAACCTAAAGATCTTAAGACACGCTTGAAAAGCCAAAACCCACTTGCTAGGCCTATTTCCTTGTTAAACAGCCTTCAAACATTCCCCACAATGAAAACCCAAAAGCTTTAGTCCATGGGTAACCATGTCTAAGGCACAACGGGCCATGGGTATACGCCGAATGACCATAACTAAGGCTTTTTAGCCGCTGGACAACAAGTGAAAAGTCACGCGAATGACATTCTAAGTACTCCTAAGACTTGGGCAATGCGACTACGACTTGGATAATTAATAGGAACCTGTTTGGCATGCTTTTTAACTAAGAACAGCAAGCAAAAACCATTAAACTCATGCTTTAAGAACCTATAAAGGTTGGGCAACACTAACTAGGCAACAACACTTGATGGGCATTGACACTATATGCTTTTAAACCACATACAACAACAACAATCTATTTTAAAGCATATTCTAGGACCTATAACGGCTGGTCAACACTTAAGGGCCTAGGCAACAAATGGGTAACGATCTAAACATGCTACTATGGCTAGAACAACTAAAGGGGCAACAAACTCAACGCTATAGACAAAGGGACAACAAGGAAACTTACCCAAACGGACCTGTTTCTACGCTAGACGGGTACCTCGAATAGTGTGTTAGAACACTCCTTGGGCAGAGGGTATTCAAGTTCTAGCGATTTGAACCCCAAACGATCACCTAGACGACGTTGCAGATCAGAATATCGAACACAATTTAATTTTCCAGCACCTAAAGCTAATGGGTATTTGATTCCAACATTAATCAAAATCGGGTAAGCGCTTAAACTCACTGTAATCGCTAAATGACTCCGAAAACACCCAATGACGCTGTTGGACAGAGGCAAAAACGCGAGGAAAAGAGGTTCCGAGCTGCTGTCCGTGCAAGATCTAACCAAACAGCACAAAGGACTCTTAGATCGGCCTTTAAACCAACAAGAACGAGGGAGAAGAGACTTACCCACGATCTTTCTTGGCCAAAAACACACGGACAGAGAGAGAGAGCCAAAGATCTAAAACTCACAAAACAGAGAGGAAGGTGACGACGCGAGCAAGCGGCGGCTGAATGGCCACTATGCAAACGCCGAGCGAGAAAGAGAGATCGTGGACAGCAACCCACGAGAAGAGAAAGGGAACTCGCGCGGCGAAGGGGGGCAGCGCGACGAGGCTGGGCTACGCGACTTCAGACGGCGGTGGCGCGACGACCACGAACAGGGCGGAGACGGCTGGGGAAGGTCAGCTGGCAGCGGCGACACTCTCAAAAGGGGGGCTTTCACGAGATTGAGAGAAAGAGATGGAGAGAGATGGGGGCCTTAGGGTTTCCTTCTTCTTAATTCTTATTAATTCCTTTTTCTTTTCTTTATTCCAATGAATAATTCAAAAAGCCCAAGAATAGGATTTTCTTCCCTCAATCGAAACCCAATATTCAACGTATAATTAAATTATAACGCTTAAGTTCTCAACCAACTCAGACCAAGTCCAAACGAGTTTTAGGGAGAGATTTAAAACAAGATAATTTCCCTAAACATCTTAGTTTATAATTAAAATTCCCACAATACAAGCCAAATAATAATTTTATAAAATTCGACTATATCTATGGAATTTAATTAACACCAGAAGTGTACGGGGCGTTACACAACATCACAACAGCTTCATCCTCTGCAACAACATCGCCTCTGTTTCTTCTGTCAAACATTTGTAATCTCGTACCGCTTTGCTTGGATTCAACAAACTATGTCTTATGGCAATTTCAAGTCTCCTCCATCTTGAAGGCTCACTCTCTATTTGGGCATATTGATGAAACACTCCCAAAACCTGTGCAATACGTTAGTTCTCCTATCGGTACAATTACAACTGAGGTCAATACTAATTATATTCAATGGATCTCTTGCGATCAGGCTCTAATCAATTTAATCAACGCAACTTTATCTCCTTTTGCTCTTGCACATGTTGTTGGTGTTGTTTCCTCAAAAGATTTATGGTATTCTTTAGAAAAGCGTTATTCTTTGAAAACAAGATCTACAATTCTTGACTTACGATCTGCCCTATACACGATTAAGAAGCTTCCATCTGAATCTGTTGAAAAATATACTTGTTGAATTAAAGAATTTGTTAACAAGCTCGTTGTAGCTTCCATTAAAATTGAGGATGAAGAAATTTTGGTTCATACCTTGAACGGGCTCCCGGCTAAATTCAATGTTTTTCGCACCTCCATATGGACTCGAAGTAGTTCTCTCTCGCTAGAAGACTTTCATAATCTTCGCACAGCTGAAGAGAAAACTCTGCAACAAAACGTGCTTGCTGATCCGATTCCTACCGCCATGGCTGTTGTAAAGAACTCATTCACGAACCCTAGTAATCGAGGAAGAGGGCGGCATAATTTTAATCGTGGACGTGGATTGTTTCAGACATTTTCTTCACGCGACCTTAACCATGATTTTGGCGGCCCATTCTTCCCTGCAGGCGGCCCAAATTCATCTCCAGCACATCACTCACGCGGGCACCAATCACGCACGGGCCAGACGCCAGCATTTGGGCCCAATTTCGGATCCAATTACGGGTCTGCCTCCAATTTCGAGTCTAGCAGCATTCTTGGCCCACATTCTTCAAATCTTGATTCCGGACTCAGTTCTGGTCGCATCTTCTTTCAAATATGCTCAAAATATGGACATGGAGCTCTTGATTGCTACAATAGGATGAATTTTTCCTATCAGGGTCGTCATCCACCGGCTCAATTGGTTGCAATGGCGGTAAATTCTATGAATTCGCAGACTCAAAATGATAATTCTAATACTTTTTGGTTATCTGACAGTGGTTGCAATGTTCATATGACAAATGACCTAGAAAATCTCAATCTCTCGAACAATTACAATGGAGAAGTATCTGTCACAGTGGGTAATGGCCAACCTTTAAATATCCAAAACACAGGCAGTGGTACACTTTCTACCTCCTCTCACACTTTTAATCTTTCCAAAATTCTTCATGCTCCTGACCTTGCAGCCAACCTTTTATCAGTTCATAAATTTTGCCTTGATAATAACTGTATTTTTATCTTTGATACTGACTGGTTCCTAATTCAGGATAAAGTCTCTAGCAAAACTTTATACACTGGTGAAAGCATCAATGGCCTCTATCCCATACCAAGTCCATCTATGTTATCTTCTGATCCGCACACCAAAAACTTTAATTTTATGGCAAAACAGGAGTGTTCTCTGTGGCATCATCAGTTTGGTCATCCCGCTCCCAAAATATTACGCTCTAGTTTGTCTTGTCTTGGTCTTTCTTTATCTACTTCTCTTTCTACTTGCGAATGCATTAGTTTCTTGAAAAAGCTAAAACATCTAAACTTTCTTTTCTTATATCTCTTTCATTTTCCATTGCACCTCTAGAACTTATTCATAGTGATGTATGGGGACCTTGTTGGATTTTATGCCCTAAAACTCGAGTAGATAGTGAATGGTGACATATTGTTCACTTGTCTCAATACGTTGTTATTGAGGTTTGTACAATAAAGAGTTGAGTAGAAGATGCAATGATCCAAAGCATCCATGTAGGAGACATGCGAGTGGGGGTATCCTGTGCAATGAGTTTGCATAAGACCGGACCGCGAAATAGTAACCACTAGATGTAACACCGTTAACTAGTTTAGGTTTCTGTTTCAATAGGATGACCTAGGTAACTCAATCTAAATCCTGAGTATGTTATGAACCCCTTTCAGGAGGGATTGTCCTTAGATTTGTATGGGTGAGAGTGGTCAGTTCGCCGACTCAATAAGCCTACCATTTCAGGGGCAATACCAAGTGGGGGCTGGGAACATAACATTACAAGATGAAATTCACTCCTTCCCTTATTGGGGTAAGTAGATGTGTGTTCCCTTAAGGGCTGATTCTGGGTCTTGAACAAGGGCACCCATCCTCTGCTGACCTGAGAGGAACTGCTGTTTATTGATTGGATCATAAACAGATTGTTCATTAGAGGAATTAGTGGTACTTAAGGATCTAGAGGTAACCCAGGGGTAAAACGGTAATTTGACCCAGCTGGCATTACGAACACTCATGAAGGATTGACTTACCATTATTAGTCAATATCCGTGGACACAAGAATATTCTACAGTGAGAAGAGTGCAACTGTGGGTCTTTAGTGGAGTGACCCATAGTTAACGAATGTTGACTAGCTTGGTTAATGAGTTTAGCCAATTAGTCTCGTATCGTTGGAGCTTCTGATCTGTAGGTCCATTAGGTCCACCTGCTAGCTCGTAAAGGGTTTTGAGGTTAAATAGTCTTGAATAGAATTTGAAGTGTGTTCAAATTCGTTAAGGAAATTATATTGTATTTGATACAATTAAGATAATGTTTCCACGAGCAAATTTGTCTCTCACTGCCTTCTCTGACTCTGATTGGGCTGGTGACACATCCGATCGCCGATCAACATCAGGATTCATTGCTTTTCTTGGTTTCAGTCATATATCCTAGTCAGCCAAAAAGCAATCTACAGTATCACTTTCATCCACCGAAGCTGAATATCACTCTCTTGCAACTACAATGACAGATCTTTATTGGGTTCGTCAGTTTCTCTGGGATCTTCATGTCACTTTATCCGTTCCTCCAACTTTACTATGTGACAATGTCTCGGTTATTTCACTTGCAAATAATCTAGTTTTTCACGCTCGTACAAAACACATTGAGATTGATTATCACTTCGTTCATGAGAAAGTTGCTCGTAAAGATATCTCTGTTCGGTACATATCTTCTAAAGATCAGTTGGCTGACTTATTCACAAAACCTTTGTCATCTCAGACATTCTTATTCTTGAGGGACAAACTTTTGACTTCAATCCAGTCTTCAGTTTGAGAGGGCATATTAGAGTATATTACTCCTCAATTGTTGCCTTATTTTATGCCCTTAATTTATGCCTTTGATTGTAAATTATTTGTTGTATTATTGTTGTACATTTTCCTTTCTTGTATCTTCTCTTGTGTATAAAAGTATTCTTCCTCAAGTAATGAAATACAAGTCAATTGTACATTTCTATCTTGTATGTTATTTCATAACATCCATATGTTGGTGACTTGTACTGTATATCAACCTTACCACACCATCTCTTCTTTGAGTCAATATGCAATATTCCGTAAAAGTTGTTCACGGATCTTAGGTAAAAAAGCTCTGCATATCTCTTCAATTAAAAAAAAAAAAAAAAAGTGACTCATTCACTAGAGGGTTGTTTGGGACAAGGAATTGGAGTTCTAAAGACTAGGGAGTTATGAAGTATGTGTTTGGAGTGCAGGGTTGTTAAATCTAGAGTTAGAAAGTTTGTGTTTGGAGAGCAGAGTTGTGAAGTTTAGAGTTTTGAAGTATGTGTTTGGGGTGCAGAGTTTTGAAGCCTGATGTCATTTTATCAATTTTTTCAGAACACACGCGTGCGTTTAGTGTGTGCATGCGTTTAGTGTGTGTGTGTGTGTGCGTGCGTTTAGTGTGTGCGTGTGTGTGCGTTTAGTGTGTGTGTGCGTGCGTGTGCGTGGATTGATCTGAAAAAATCAAAATCTAGGTGCATTATTTAAATTATTAAATATTAGTTATGTATTAGAATTTATACCGTGTATTTGCTGATCTCATTCTCACATATGCTCAAATGCATTATTTAAATTATTAAATATTAGTTCTGTATTAGAATATTTACATTGTATTTGTTGATCTCATTCTCACATATGCAACTATATTTCTTTCAGGAGCATTACAACATATGAACTTGATGTGCATGATTGAGATAAGTTTAATAATTTCTCAAACTTATCTTTTTTATTTTGAAATTTGTTGATTTAATTTAGTGTTAAATTAATCTTTAAATAGATTCTCTCCCTATTTTATAGTGTATTTTAATTTAAATAGTCTATGGATTTAGATTTTGTAGGGGCATTTTAGTCTGTTACATTGGTAAAAAAAACTATCTACGAATAGTATTTGGTCATTTTTCAAATGAAAAATTCAGAGGGCCATTTTCAAAATAGCCAATTAAAAATAGTCATTTATCTAGTTGCCTCTTTTTTACTTTACCTTCTAAAATTAATTTTGAAACACAACTGTCACATGATCCTTTTTCAAAGTAAAATCACATAATCCTTTTTCGAAGTATCTAAAATTATACTCCTTCAACATTATTAGATAACCACAACTTTTGAAATACTGTTTAATTTTCTTACTATAACTGAAAATTGGTGGAAGTCTTTTTTTTTTTAATTATTAACTCAAAGTAGGGAAAACTGTTTTCTTTAAAAATAAAAAACCTCAACTTATGGAAAATTGGATATAATTTAGAAAATTGATTTTCTTGAGGTTTCTCAGTTTTTTTTTTAAAAAAAATTGATTACTGTTCACACGAGATTTCAGGAGAGAAATTTGATTCGTTGAACAGATTTCAGGAGAGAAATTTGATTCGTGAAACAACTACTTGTATGTATTGATTTCTGTAGTGGATTACAATCTCTAGTTACAATCCTTTGATGCTTTCTCTCACAAATTCAAGTTAGCTTGATCTACAGAGTCTTCAGGAAGCTTTAGTCTTGAAGGTTTGTTCTTCAGAAGGATTTGGATTCTTCTGGATGGGTCGAGGTAGACTTTAGTCTTTAGGTCTGCAGGAGGTTCTAAGCTTCAGTCTTCGATTTGGCAGGAGGACTTGAAGTGGATCTGAACTTCGATCTTTGGTTCTGCAGTGAGATTGGAAGATGATCGGAGCCTCGTTCTTCAATTCTGCAACAGGGTTTGGAGAGGATCTAAGCTTTGATCTTCAATTCTGCGGTGGGATTTGAAGAGGATCTTAGCTTCGTTCTTCAGTTGTGCGGCAGGATTGGAGGATGATCGGAACTTTGTTCTTCAGTTCTGTAGCTGAATCTGACGAGGATCTGAGCTTCGATCTTCGATTCTGCAGTGGGTTTTGAAGATGATCAGAGCCTTGTTCTTCAGTTCTGCAGCTGGATTTGATGAGGATCTGAGATCTTTGGTTTTGCAGAAGGAGCTTCAATCTTCGGTTTCTTCTGAGAGCTTTCTCTTCTTCCTTTCTTTCTGCCGTCCTCCAAATGAGAAGTCATGCCTCCTATTTATAGAGTTTCCTAAAGGCCTTTGTGGGCTTGGGCTTGGGCTTGGTTGCGTTTGGGCCCATGGGCTTGGGCCTGAAATGTATTTGGGCTTATCCATGGGCTTGGGCCTGAAATGTTTTGGGCTCATCCATGGGCTTGGCTTGAAACTTTGGGCTTCTGACCCAGTTACCTTAATGAATTTGGGTTTAAATTGAACCCAATTCGATCTAACTTCATGAAATTAGCATATTTTAATTTCACGAACTTAGACAATTACTTGAAGAAAATTTTCTATGCCAACAAATGCCCCCTTCTCGAGATTTATGCACAAATATGTGTGGGTGAATCTCGAAAAATATGACTTGGCAATAATTTTTTTCTTCATAACATTGGCTACCCCAAATTTTATTTGAACTGGGAGTAGGATTTGAGGTTATTTTCAGGTTGAGTTTGAACTTAGAATAAAATTTGAATTCTAGTTCACTCATGTTTTAGGCGAAATTTGGAGCCCGAGGAAATTTGGATTTGAGGTAAAAATTTGAAATTTACCACGAATTGGCGCCGCAAAAAAAAAAAAAAACTTGAATTCTCCTTTTTTTTTTTTTTTGAATTTTGGCCAAATTTTGGTTTGCAATTAAATTTGAAGTATGTCCAAATTTTAATTTGACATAAAAATTCAAAATTGTGTGCTTGAATGTAATTTGAATTTAAATCCAACCTCGATTTGAGATAAAATTTTGGATTATACTCAAACTTTTATCTGGGGAGAAATTAAATTCAACCATGATTTTTTTTTTTACCCTATCCAAATCAATTTTAACTTGAATTGATTTGGATAGGGTAAAAAAAACGTCGGTGCTACCTACAAAGTAATGCCCTTCAGATTGAAAAACGTCGGTGCTACCTATCAGCGTGCCATGCAGAAAATATTTGATGATATGTTGCACAAACATGTGGAATGTTACGTTGACGACCTTGTGGTCAAGTCCAAACAACGACAAGATCATCTGAGGGATTTGAAGGTAGTCTTCGATCGCTAGAGAAAATATCAGCTGAGAATGAACCTTCTCAAGTGTGCATTTGGTGTGACATCAGGAAAATTCCTTGGGTTCATTGTAAGGCATCGAGGAATTGAAATTGATCAATCCAAAATCGATGCTATTCAGAAAATGCCAAGCCCAAGAAACCTGCATGAGTTGAGAAGTCTCCAGGGTCGTTTGGCCTACATTAGAAGATTCATATCTAACCTCGTCGGTCGATGTCAACCCTTTCAAAGATTGATGAGAAAGAATGCAAGTTTTGAGTGGGATGATACATGTCAAAATGCTTTGGACAATATAAAAAAGTACTTACTCAATCCCCCTGTCTTAGGTGCCCCTAAGGCAGGAAAGTCGGTGATGTTATATTGTTGCACAGGATAGATCTGTTGGAGCACTATTGGCACAAGAAAGAGAAAACCACAAAGAACAGACCCTTTATTATTTAAGCAGAACCTTAACATGAGCTGAGCTAAATTATTCTCCAATTGAGAAGATGTGTCTCGCTCTTTTATTATTGATAAACTAAGGCATTATATGCAAGCCTTCACTGTACATCTAGTGGCGAAAGCCGATCCTATTAAATATATTCTATCTAGACCTATCATTTTTGGATGCTTAGCTAAATGGGCAGTCATACTTCAACAATATGACATTGTGTACGTGTCCAAAAAGCAGTAAAAGGACAGGCATTGGCAGACTTCTTAGCCAATCATCCAATCCCATCAAACTGGAAATTATGCGAAGATTTGCCTGATGAAGAGGTGTTATATATTGAAATTGTAGAACCCTGGACCTTGTTCTTCAATTGTGCAGCACGGAAGAGCGGGGCAGGAGTTGGCATTGTTTTCATTTCACCTGGGAAACACATGTTGCCCTATAGCTTCACACTTAATGAATTATGCTCAAATAACATTGCTGAATATCAGGCACTCATCATTGGCCTTCAAATGGCTTTAGAATTCGGGATAAAGTACATCGAAGTCTATGTCGATTCAAAGTTGATAATAAGTCAAATATTACTCCAATATGATGTAAAGCATGAGGATTTAAAACCCTACTTCGAGTATGCAAGACACTTACTGGAGAAGTTTGATAGCATAATACTAGAGCACGTCCCAAGATCAGAAAACAAGAAAGCAGATGCGTTAGCGAACTTAGCTATTGCTTTAACAATTTCAGATGATGTAGCTATAAACATTTCTCTTTGTCAGAAATGGATCGTTCCATCAGATGCACATCAGTGTGAAGAAGTCAATGTGACGTCGGCTTATGAAATCGAAGAAGAAGATTGGCGGCAGCCTATCATAGACTACTTGCAACAGGGAAAGCTTCCCACTGACCTTCGACATAAAGCTAAGATACGAAGAAGGGTTGCCCAATTTGTCTACTATAAGAATACTCTTTATCGTCGCTCGTATGAAGGCCTTTTTCTTCGATGCTTGGGAAAGGAAGAATCTCAAAAAGCATTGGAAGAGGCACCATACGGGTATTTGTGGTGCTCATCAGTCCAGACCAAAGTTGCAGTTCCAGTTAAAAAGAATGGGATATTGGCCTACAATGATTCAAGACTCAATGCAGTAGGCCAAAAAATGCGAAGCTTGCCAGTTTCATGCCAATTTCATACATCAGCCACTAGAGCCTTTTCTCGTGGCCTTTTGAAGCTTGGGGACTTGACCTCGTTGGCCCTATAACACCTAAGTCCTCGGCGGGACATTCTTACATCCTTGCAGGGACAGATTACTTCTCAAGATGGGCTGAAGCTGTCGCGTTAAAAGAGGCCAAGAAAGAAAATGTTATGGATTTCATCCGAACTCATATCATCTATCGATATGACATCCCTCATCGTATCGTGACAGATAATGGAAGACAATTCTCCAATGGTTTGATGGACAAGTTGTGTGAGAAGGTTAACTTCAAGCAATGCAAGTCCTCCATGTATAACGCCGCAGCGAATGGATTGGCGGAAGCATTCAATAAGACACTCTGCAACTTATTGAAGACAGTGGTCTCCAAGACAAAGAGAGACTGGCAGGAAAAGATTGGTGAGGTGTTGTGGGCTTACCGAACTACTCATCGAACTCCTACAGGGGTCACACCTTATTCCCTTGTTTATGGAGTAGAAGTTGTACTCCCATTAGAACGAGAGATCCCATCACTAAGGATGGTCGTACAAGAAGGATTGACAACTGAAGATAATGCAAGGTTGCGTCTTCAAGAACTGGAAGCACTTGACGAAAGAAGATTAGAGGCTCAACAAGCACTAGAATGTTACCAAGCACGGATGTCTAAAGCTTTTGATAAAAATGTGAAGCTTCGATCATTTCAAGTTGGTGATCCGGTACTCGTTGTTCGAAGACCCATCATCATGACACGACATACAGGGAACAAATTAACACGTAAATGGGATGGACCCTACGTCGTCAAAGAAGTCTACACCAATGAAGCATACAAGATCGTGGATAAAGACGGATTAAGAATAGGCCCGATAAATGGCAAGTTTCTTAAAAAAATGTATGCTTGAAATGTAATACTCCTTATCGTAAGAGTCTAAACTACATGATGCTCCTGGCCCGCATGAGCTTAAAAGGTGAACGAACCAAAAAAAATAAAAGTAAAGAAAGTCATTTTTATTGAACTACGTTATGACTTGATCCCCTTCCCATTTGAAGGGTACGTAGGTAGCTTAAGAAAAAAAAAACTTAAGTTCAGTCAAAGCAATAAAAAATTTTGTGTTGCAGATAAAGCTTCGAACTTTTATTAGGGCATAGACAAGGGAAGCATAATGCTCGATACAACGCATTGAAAAAAAATCTTACAGAAGACAAGACTTAAGGTAAATAAATAAAAAAAAATCTGGCAATGAATGGAATCTCAGCACTTTTATTTATAGCATGAATGAATAAACGAACAAAGTATTCGACAAAACATCAATTGATCAATAAATAAAAAAATTGGTCTTGACATCTAATCTAGAAAGTGGGGCAATCAAATCAAATCATCCACTTGAAGTTCCTCAACTCTTCACATAGACCCTCTAAGTTGGCACGAATTGTGTCCAAAGACTTAGCATCCTCATCAGTCATGAGAGGGGCACATTCAATATTGGCAATCTCTTCACGGACATTAGTGACTTCGAGTCTCTGTTGCTCCAAAGCTTTCTCTCCATCACAAACCGAATTGGAAAGCTTCTCATGCTCGGCTATTGTTGTCTCGAGTTTGGCCTCTAGTTCCTTTATCTCTTGGGATGATCGTGCTACTTGTTGTTCGAACGTGTCCTGCTTCCTAAGCAAATGGTTTTCGGCAAGCAGTGCTTTTTGTAAATAAGAATTTTTCTCCTCTAAGCGGTGATTCCTACTCGTCGGAGTTAATTGTGTAGAATATGAAAGTTGCAATTTGTTGTACGTCTCTACACTTTTTAAGTAGTCATTCACGAAGTCTTGAGGGAAAGACAAGTTGTTCGGATGGATCTCTGAAATACCGGCAAATATTTTGCGTATCTCTGGTTCAAGGGCAGCTACCTTGTTAAAAGCAGTGCATACAATTTTTCGTTGTATGCTGTCCCACAAAGCTATGGTTGTTTCCCGTCGATGGTCAGAGAGCAAGGTGTCAGCACAATAATGGGAAACTTCAGGATCCACATCGATTGCTCTGTTTTGATTCTGTTGATGATTTTTAGAAGTCTTGGGAGGAGGATTAGAGCTCATGGCTTTCTTGTTGGACAACGCCTTGGAGTCACTCATACGCTTCACAGTATTGTCAAAAACATTTGGACTTGTTAATGATTGATCCTCCAAAGGAACCTGCAAAGTAAGAAAGGATACAAGAGTAAGTAAATGAAACTGCAACATGTGTTTAAAAAAAAAAGGATGGGTTGCCAACCGAAGATGGATCATTGGATGATTTCTTTACCTTTTTTGGCCTTTCCCAATGACGATCGTCATTGCTGCTATGGTTTTCTTCTTCATCATGAAGGTTGTTCATCGGAAGAGTTGACGCCTCAATCACCCTCTTACCAGCTTTTTTGGTATCCAGATCTTTATGAGGTTTGCGCTTAGTTCAAGGAATAGTAAAACTATTCACTAAAAGTTGTATGCCTTCTTCCAAATAGCGTCCATGTTTTTTGCGACCACCACTTATCATAAGATCGAGTGGTTTGATCACGAGGATCTAGTAGGCGTGTTGGGAGCTATACCTTCGACAAAGTCAAAGTTGCAGTACAGATTCTCCAAGAATGAAAAACATTCTCAAGGCTAACCGGGGGAAGATCATTGTGTAAGTCATTCGGTACATCCTGGTGAAAGCCAAATTGACGGCTGAATCGACAAGGGCTGTAAGCTTCTATAGTCATGAAGTTGCCATGGCAAGAAGACAAATAGCAAGATCGGAGGCTTATATAGAATGAAGTAGATGAAAATGATAAACCCTTAACGTCTTCCAAAACTTCGGCTTTATCATTCCTGGAGGGAAGATTGACATGCCACATTATAGAGGTGCCTTGATAAATTAGCTTACGAGCTTCAAGACTGTTGAAGTATTTTGCACCACCATCACCAGAATAGTCAACCATCAGGGGGCCCCTTACTGGCGTATGCAATTTAAAATGGGTGCCAAAATGATGTGCTAGCCAGCCGTAAACATAATGAATGGGAAAAAATATGTCAGGACGTCCAGTTGAATGTGGCGTATTGAAAATTTGGCCGAGTCCGTGATAAATGTTGGATGAAACTGGGACTGCAAGATTGAAAATAGCACCTTCGGCCATTATGCTCGCAACTTTAAATACACCGGGACGAAGAAAATTCACTTTCTTGTAAGGGAACACACAGCCAACAGGAAAGAAAGGCGGCCAGATATGTTCGTTCTTTCCTTCCTTCTTCTACTCCAAGATCTTGAAACAGCTCTTGTTCTTTGTCCGACCAGTCGCGTGGCTGGGGGATAGACTCGTATGGATTATGAGTTGAACGAGGACGAGAAGATTTCTTTGGCCTACGGGAAGGAGGCTTGGCGTATTTCAAATCACCTTTAAACCAAAAGGAAATCCACAGGTGAGTAGAAATTTGTTGTCTCTCCATTTGTTGGGATGCAATACGATGATAGACATCAAAATCCACAACTCTTTGGTAGATGGTCGTCTTCGTTGTATGATCTCAACAATTCCTCACAACAAGGAATAGTTTAATCGTAAAATCTCCCTTTGATGGGAAGACCTCCAAGTTTCCACAAGTCCTACAAAGAAAGGGATATTTCCCCAGATAAAGTGTGGAGGGTGTTGGTTGAAGGACACCAGGCTTCACAAAAGGCTCGAACTATGTCATTGTTGCGATCATAGGAGTATAAAGAAGCTATCACAGCTGAATATAAACCAGAGCCTCGTAATAGTTTCTTGTTCCGAGCAATGACAAATTCCAGCCACTCCCAGTAAGAAGCAATGTGAGTAAATTCTCCGTTGAATTTCAGTAAAGGCCCCCAACGAACCTGATTTTCAATGATGCGATGCCCCAACGTCTGTTCTGGATTAACATTTGACTTCTTTCCGTTTAAAGAAGATCGCAGAATCCAAACCTTAGTGGAGGAGTTTTGGCCTTGAGTCCTTTCTACAGACCATTCCGAAAGGTCCCACTGGGCGTGCCAAACTGTTCACACGAGATTTCAGGAGAGAAATTTGATTCGTGAAACAACTACTTGTATGTACTGATTTCTGTAGTGGATTACAATCTCTAGTTACAAGTAGTGATAGCTTCTTACTGGGATTGTAACTAGAGATTGTAATCCACTACAAAAATCAATACATACAAGTAGTTGTTTCACGAATCAAATTTCTCTCCTGAAATCTCGTGTGAACAGTTTGGCACGCCTAGTGGGACCTTTCGGAATGGTCTGTAGAAAGGACTCAAGGCCAAAACTCCTCCACTAAGGTTTGGATTCTGCAATCTTCTTTAAACAGAAAGAAGTCAAATGTCAATCCAGAACCGACGTTGGGGCGTCGCATCATTGAAAATCAGGTTCGTTGGGAGCCTTTACTGAAATTCAACGGAGAATTTACCCACATTGCTTCTTACTGGGAGTGGCTGGAATTTGTCATTGCTCGGAACAAGAAACTATTACGAGGCTATGGTTTATATTCAGCTATGATAGCTTCTTTATACTCCTATGATCGCAACAATGACATAGTTCGAGCCTTTTGTGAAGCCTGGTGTCCTTCAACCAACACCCTCCACACTTCATCTGGGGAAATATCCCTTTCTTTGTGGGACTTGTGGAAACTTGGAGGTCTTCCCATCAAAGGGAGATTTTACGATGAAACTATTCTTTGTTGTGAGGAATTGTTGAGATCATGCAACGAAGACGACCATCTACCCAAGAGTTGTGGATATCTCTTTTTGATGTCTATCATCGTATTGCATCCCAGCAAATGGAGAGGCAACAAATTTCTACTCACCTGTGGATTTCCTTTTGGTTTAAAAGGTGATTTGAAATACGCCAAGGCTCCTTCCCATAGGCCAAAGAAATCTTCTCGTCCTTGTTCAACTCATAATCCATACGAGTCTATCCCCCAGCCACGCGACTGGTCGGACGAAGAACAAGAGCTGTTTCAAGATCTTGGAGTAGAAGAAGGATGGAAAGAACGAACATATCTGGCCGCCTTTCTTTCCTGTTGGCTGTGTGTTCCCTTACAAGAACGTGAATTTTCTTCGCCCCGGTGTATTTAAAGTTGCGAGCATAATGGCCGAAGGTGCTATTTTCAATCTTGCAGTCCCAGTTTCATCCAACATTTATCACGGACTCGGCCAAATTTTCAATACGCCACATTCAACTGGACGTCCTGACATTTGTTTTCCCATTCATTATGTTTACGGCTGGCTAGCACATTATTTTGGCACCCATTTTAAATTGCATACGCCAGTAAGGGGTCCCCTGATGGTTGACTATTCTGGTGATGGTGGTGCAAAATACTTCAACAGTCTTGAAGCTCGTAAGCTAATTTATCAAGGCACCTCTATAATGTGGCATGTCAATCTTCCCTCCAGGAATGATAAAGCCGAAGTTTTGGAAGACGTTAAGGGTTTATCATTTTCATCTACTTCATTCTATATAAGCCTCCGATCTTGCTATTTGTCTTCTTGCCATGGCAACTTCATGACTATAGAAGCTTACAGCCCTTGTCGATTCAACCGTCAATTTGGCTTTCACCAGGATGTACCGAATGACTTACACAATGATCCTCCCCCAGTTAGCCTTGAGAATGTTTTTCATTCTTGGAGAATCTGTACTGCAACTTCGACTTTGTCGAAGGTATACCTCCCAACACGCCTACTAGATCCTCGTGATCAAACCACTCGATCTTATGATAAGTGGTGGTCGCAAAAACATGGACGCTATTTGGAAGAAGCCATACAACTTTGAGTGAATAGTTTTACTATTCCTTCAACTAAGCCCAAACCTCATAAAGATCTGGATACCAAAAAAGATGGTAAGAGGGTGATTGAGGCGTCAACTCGTCCGATGAACAACCTTCATGATGAAGAAGAAAGCCATAGCAGCAATGACGATTGTCATTGGAAAAGGCCAAAAAAGGTAAAGAAATCATCCAACGATCCATCTTCGGTTGGCAATCCATCCCTTTTTTTTTAAACACATGCTGCAGTTTCATTTACTTGCTCTTGTATCCTTTCTTACTTTGCAGGTTCCTTTGGATGATCAATCATTAACAAGTCCAAATGTTTTTGACAATACTGTGAAGCGTATGAGTGACTCCAAGGCGTTGTCCAATGAGAAAGCCATGAGCTCTAATCCTCCTCCCAAGACTTCTGAAAATCATCAGCAGAATCAAAAGAGAGCAATCGATGTGGATCCTGAAGTTTCCCATTATTGTGCTGACACCTTGCTCTCTGACCATCGACGGCAAACAGCCATAACTTTGTGGGACAGCATACAACGAAAAATTGTACGCACTGCTTTTACAAGGTAGCTGCCCTTGAACCAGAGAAACGCAAAATATTCGCCGGTATTTCAGAGATCCATCTGAACAACTTGTCCTTCCCTCAAGACTTCGTGAATGACTACTTAAAAAGTGTAGAGACGTACAACAAATTGCAACTTTCATATTCTACACAATTAACTCCGACGAGTAGGAATCACCGCTTAGAGGAGAAAAATTCTTATTTACAGAAAGCACTGCTTGCCTAAAACCATTTGCTTAGGAAGCAGGGCACGTTCGAACAACAACTAGCACGATCATCCAAAGAGATAAAGGAACTAGAGGCCAAACTCGAGACAACAATAGCCGAGCATGAGAAGCTTTCCAATTCGGTTTGTGAGGGAGAGAAAGCTTTGGAGCAACAGAGACTCGAAGTCACTAAAGTCCGTGAAGAGATTGCCAATATTGAATGTGCCCCTCTCAAGACTGATGAGGATGCTAAGTCTTTGGACACAGTTCGTGCCAACTTAGAGGGTCTACATGAAGAGCTGAGGAACTTCAAGTGGATGATTTGATTTGATTGCCCCCAGTGCTTTCTAGATTAGATGTCAAGACCCATTTTTTTTTATTGATCAATTGATGTTTTGTCGAATACTTTGTTCGTTTATTCATTCATGCTATAAATAAAAGTGTTGAGATTCCATTCATTGCCAGAACTTTTTTTTTATTTATTTACCTTAAGTCTTGTCTTCTGTAAGATTTTTTTTTCAATGCATTGTATCGAGCATTATGCTTCCCTTGTCTATGCCCTAATAAAAGTTCGAAGCTTTATCTGCAACACAAAATTTTTTATTGCTTCGACTGAACTTAAGTTTTTTTTTTAAGCTGCCTACGTACCATTCAAATGGGAAGGGATCAAGTCATAACGTAGTTCAATAAAAATGACTTTCTTTACTTTTATTTTTTTTGGGTCGTTCACCTTTTAAGCTCATGCGGGCCAGGAGCATCATGTAGTTTAGACTCTTACGATAAGGAGTATTACATTTCAAGCATAAATTTTTTTTAAGAAACTTGTCATTTATCGGGTCTATTCTTAATCCGTCTTTATCCACGATCTTGTATGCTCCATTTGTGTAGACTTCTTTAACGACGTAGGGTTCATCCCATTTACGTGTTAATTTGTTCCCTGTATGTCGTGTCGTGATGATGGGTCTTCGAACAACGAGTACCAGATCACCAACTTGAAATGATCGAAGCTTCACATTTTTATCAAAAGCTTTAGACATCCGTGCTTGGTAACATTCTAGTGCTTGTTGAGCCTCTAATCTTCTTTCGTCAAGTGCTTCCAGTTCTTGAAGACGCAACCTTGCATTATCTTCAGTTGTCAATCCTTCTTGTACGACCATCCTTAGTGATGGGATCTCTCGTTCTAATGGGAGTACAGCTTCTACTCCATAAACAAGGGAATAAGGTGTGACCCCTGTAGGAGTTCGATGAGTAGTTCGGTAAGCCCACAACACCTCACCAATCTTTTCCTTCCAGTCTCTCTTTGTTTTGGAGACCACTTTCTTCAATAAGTTGCAGAGTGTCTTATTGAATGCTTCCGCCAATCCATTCACTGCGGCGTTATACATGGAGGACTTGCATTGCTTGAAGTTAAACTTCTCACACAACTTGTCCATCAGACCATTGGAGAATTGTCTTCCATTATCTGTCACGATACGATGAGGGATGCCATACCGATAGATGATATGAGTTCGAATGAAATCCACAACATTTTCTTTCTTGGCCTCTTTTCTACTCCTTTTCTCTCTCTTTCAATCTTCTCATCCGATTTTTTTCTCCACTTTCTTTCTTTCTTTTTTTGTTCATTTCGTTTCTCTCTCTTTCACTCTTCTCTCTTCCATTTCTTCATCTTCTCCATTCTTCCGTTTTTGTCTTCCATTTCTTCATCTTTTTCATTTCCTCTGTTTTTTTTTCACTCATTTCTCTCTACCTTGTATTTCTGTTTTCTTCTTTATTTCTTCCTTTCTCTCTTCTCTTTTTCCATTCTGTCTTCTTCTTCTCACACCTCCGCCATGGATTCTTTTCCCTTTTTTTCTTTCTCTCTTCTCCAACCACTCTTCCTCAGTCTCGCGTCTCAAACCGACTAATATCGACCGACCGTCCGACTAATCGGTCGGTCGGCGCTACAAACCCACCCAAAACCAAGTATCACCGACCGACATAAACCGACCTGTCGGTTTTCGGCGTCGGTTTGAGCTCAAAACCGACGCCGACCGACCGATGAACACCCCTAAGGCCAATGATGAGTGCTTGATATTCAGCAACGTTATTTGAGTATAATTCATTAAGTGTGAAGCTATAGGGCAACATGTGTTTCTCATGTGAAATGAAAACAATGCCAACTCCTGCCCCGCTCTTCCGTGCTGCACCATCGAAGTACAAGGTCCAGGGTTCTACAATTTCAATATATAACACCTCTTCATCAGGCAAATCTTCGCATAATTTCCAGTCTGATGGGATTGGATGATTGGCTAAGAAGTCTATCAATGCCTGTCCTTTTACTGCTTTTTGGTGCATGTACACAATGTCATATTGTTGAAGTATGATTGCCCATTTAACTAGGCGTCCAGAATTGATAGGTCTAGATAGAATATATTTAATAGGATCGGCTTTCGCCACTAGATGTACAGTGAAGGCTTGCATATAATGCCTTAGTTTATCAATAGCAAAGAAAAGAGCGAGACACATATTCTCAATTGGAGAATAATTTAGCTCAGCTCCTGTTAAGGTTCTGCTTAAATAATAAAGGGCCTGTTCTTTGTGGTTTTCTCTTTCTTGTGCCAATAGTGCTCCAACAGATCTATCCTGTGCAGCAATATATAAGATCACCGGCTTTCCTGCCTTATGGGCACCTAAGACAGGGGGATTGAGTAAGTACTTTTTTATACTATCCAAAGCATTTTGACATGTATCATCCCACTCAAAACTATCATTCTTTCTCATCAATCTTTGAAAGGGTTGACATCGACCGGCAAGGTTAGATATGAATCTTCTAATGTAGGCCAAACGACCCTGGAGACTTCTCAACTCATGCAGGTTTCTTGGGCTTGGCATTTTCTGAATAGCATCGATTTTGGATTGATCAATTTCAATTCCTCGATGCCTTACAATGAACCCAAGGAATTTTCTTGATGTCACACCAAATGCACACTTGAGAGGGTTCATTCTCAACTGATATTTTCTCAAGCGATCGAAGACTACCTTCAAATCCCTCAGATGATCTTGTCTTTGGACTTGACCACAAGGTCGTCAACGTAACATTCCACATGTTTGTGCAACATATCATCAAATATTTTCTGCATGGCACGCTGATAGGTAGCACCGACGTTTTTCAATCCGAAGGGCATTACTTTGTAGCAATATATTCCTTTCGGAGTTTGAAACGCAGTTTTCTCCTCACCCTCAAGAGCCATCCAAATTTGGTTGTATCCTGACGATCCATCCATGAAAGACAAAGCTTCATGTCCCATGGTTGCATCGACCATGATCTCGGTAATGGGTAGTGGAAAGTCATCCTTCGGGCATGCATTATTGAAGTCACGAAAATCGACACATACGAAGTTGCCCATTCTTTTTCCTAACGGGGACAATATTCGCTATCCACATTGGATATTTAACTTCACGGATGAATCCCGCCTCTATCAACTTATTGACTTTGGATTCAATTTGAAGGATGAGTTCTGGTCGAAAGCGTCATTGAGCTTGCTTCACTGGGCGATATCCTTGTTTAATTGCAAGGCGATGGACAACCACTTTTGTGTCAAGTCCTGGCCTATCCTTATATGACCAAGCAAAAATGTCCTTGTATGATGTGAGTAGACTCATATAATCGCCTTCTTCCTCGGGAGTAAGTGATGCACTTATAAAGGTTGGATGTGGCTCTTCTATCGTACCAAGGTTGATTTCTTTAAGTTCATCAACTGTCGATTGGTCGCCATCTTCAAGTGACGGTGGAGCCTCCTCTGCATCTTCTTCAGATATTTCAGTCTCTTATTCCTCACCTATGGTGATGTGGTAACATACAACTGTGTCATCTTCATCATCAGGGCTTTTCTCTCTAGGTCTTGTGATGACAATATCATGTCGCTTTATTTTTAATGAACCTTCTGTATTTGCGGAAACAAGCAATTTTCTCTTCATTCGTGAGGGGACAGCGTTGCGAATTTTCTCATCACCTTTTAGCTTGATGGTAGTCTCTGTTATGTTAGAGACTGGTATAGGGGATCGTTCTTTCCTTCTTTTTGTAGTTACACTCAACCTTTGGAAAGCTGACAGTCGTGTGGTAGGAGTTGAATGCACATTTTCTTTTTCTTCAGAAGTCATACTTAACCTTTGGAAGGCTGAAGGTCGTGTGGAGCCAGAAGCTGGATGCTGACTTTCACCCTCTACTGCAATTGTACTTAGCCTTTGAAAAGCTGAAGATCGTGTAACAGACGGTTCAATGCGATCAAAAGCAGAAGTTCGGTGGTTTTCGCTTCCTTTACCTTCTTCGGAATCATCAATTTCTTCCACCGTAATGTGGAGCGAATCTGCAACTTTTGCTTTCCCTTTTCTTGTGATTCGAACTAGCTCAAGAGACTTATATCCAAGTCCAGCCCTTGAGATAGGTATAGCATAACTTTCTTTTTGAAGTTTCTTCTGCGTTGGGGAAAGTTCAGGTCTTTGATCAAAGATCCGTAAACTTTTAAACTCAGTATGGGTCGTAAAATCATAGCCGACCTTTGCCAATAGTTTGTATGCTTTAGGGTCGAACCCGTCTTTTGTTTGTTTATCAGGCAGAGTTGCTTCTACTTGTTTGTCTTTGACCTCTTGTTTGGATATCTTTGTAAGAGGTGTGATAAAATTCTCTTTCAAAATTTCAATGTCGCCAACTCTTAAATTATTGGAGCATCTGCAAATGGCGAATCACCCTTCTTGCGTCGAGATAAGGGAACATAGCACAAGACAGGAGCGTTTGGCTTCTTCTCTTCTGAGCATAGTACCTTCTCATTTTTCGTCACTTCAGCTTTTGTTTGGCTAAGAGATACCTTGCTTCCTTGAGAAGTTTCTGCGTTTTCATTCAGCTCTTTTACCGTGCTTGTTTGTTGCTCAGGTTTGTTGCTGCTTTTTATCAAAGGAACTTCTGACGGCATAGCTTCCCCTACACTGTATCATTCTTCATATAAAACTTTGCATCTGCATAATGAGACTCAGCCTTTGAGAAGGGATTGGTATTAGCGTCAACCTTCTTGATGCCATCTTGATAGAATTTAAAACATTGGTGCAACGTAGAAGTAACCACTCCATTTTCATGAATTCAGGGACGGCCTAGTAATAACTCGTAGGTGGTCCTAGAGTCTATAACGTGAAATAGAGTGTTGGCCTTTAAATCTCCAATGATGAGCTCTAGGCAAATCATGTCGATCGCGCGTTGCTCGCCTTGGTTGAATCCTTGAATTACCAACTTACTATTTGACAATTCTTTCATCAGAATGCCTAGTTGGTTCATGTTAGACTTGGGCATTATGTTAACGGCAGAACCATCATCGATGAGGATTCGACTAACTTTTTGCTCTCTGATGTAGCCTGAGACAAACGAAGGCCTATTATGAGGTTTTGATCCGAGTAGTAGATCTTCATCGGTAAAAGCTATGGACATGCAACATCGAGCAACAACAGATGCTTTACAATCCTTTAGCACTTCGATGAGAGTATTCTTCGTCTCTTGAGGGAGCGATAGTAAATCATCTAGACTAAAGGAAGGTTGGTCTTCCAGCTTCGTGATGGCTTTTGACGCGATCGGAGTGACTTTATCATCTTCTGTCACATTGACAACGTGACATGTAACAGTTTGACCGATTCCTGCTAGAAAAGTTCTTGGGAAGAATTCTTTTAGAGTTATTGGTTGTGGAGGTTGGATACGCTCCTCACTTTCCTCTAGGATAGGCTTGAGCCTTCTCGTATACTTCTTCCCTTTTTTCCTTCGAGGCATGCTTTTTCTCTTGTGTTCTTGCAGCAAGCGAGATTCCTTTTGAACCCAATTTTGCTTTTGGTTCTTTCGTTGAGTTACGAGTGTCCAGCCTCCATCGTCGTCTTCAACTTGCCTAATCTTTTCTTGAGGGGTCGTATTGACGACCATGGATTCTCTTGTAGCACCCTTCGAGGCCTTCTCGGTGCTCTTCACTTCTTTCTTCTCCTTCTTCACATCGGGGACTGGAAGGTCTTTATTCCCTCTGGTGGCAATAATTAGCTCCATATCATGAGCTCGAGTTGCTAATTCCTCGAAGGTGCGGGGTTTTATGCCCTGCAGTATATAAAGAAGTTCCCAGTGCATTCCTTGAGTGCACATTTCGACAGCGAATAGCTTGATGAGTTGGTCTTTGCAATCAAGACTTAGAGCTCTCCAACGATTAATATAATCAATGACAGGCTCACCCTTCCGTTGTTTTGTACTTGTGAGCTCCGTCATGCTGACAACTCACCCTGTGCTATAAAAGCGATTTAGGAACTCCCTTTCAAGCTGTTCCCAACTATCAATCATCTCAGGCTCTAAGTCGGTATACCAATCAAAAGCATTACCCTTTAGGGTTCGGACGAATTGTCTAACTAGGAGATCTCCATGAGTCCCATCGTTTTCGCATGTCTCAACAAAGTGAACCACATGCTGCTTAGGATTCCTCTTTCCATCGAATTGTTGAAATTTTGGAGGTTGATATCCGGTAGGCATTCTCAAGTTGTCAAGTCTCTTTGTGTATGGTTTGGAGTACATAAGAGAATTTTGAGTAGGTCCACCATATTGAGCTCTAATGGAGCTCATAATCATATCTTGGAGCTGCTGAACGGACAACAAAGCAATCGAAGTGGAATGCTGAGGCTGGTTTTCTTGCATGACAGTCTTCCCTTTGTCATTATTCTTTGCAGTGGGTGTTTGGCTTGACTCAGCGGCATCACGACTTTCTATGTGATTCTTCAGAGATGCAATTTCATAATCTCTCTGTTCAACCGCCTTCATCAGCATGTTGATCTTTCTTTCCAGTTCAGCCATTCTTTCTTCGCCTGTACCTATGTCAGCCATCATTACAGACATCACGCCAGGATCTGATGCCTCTTTTTCCTGCTCAGAAGATGAAGTAGAATAGTCAAATAGAGGATTTTCTTGCATGACCATCTCGCCTTGGTTTTGCTCTGTCATTTGAGTCCATATCATATTTGCAATGACAGAGGCTTGTTCTTCTCCTGATTTCTGAATTTCCTTGGAGCGTCCGCGAGTAATTGGTCCCACGTAGGAGTCGCTTGAAGTCTTGGAAGCAGCTTTCTTGGATGCCATCGTTTCTTTAGAACTTTTTCGTAGATCTTGAATGAGAGAAAGAGATGAAAGGTAGATAGGACCCACTGGACGTGCCAAACTGTTCACACGAGATTTCAGGAGAGAAATTTGATTCGTGAAACAACTACTTGTATGTATTGATTTTTGTAGTGGATTACAATCTCTAGTTACAATCCTTTGATGCTTTCTCTCACAAATTCAAGTTAGCTTGATCTACAGAGTCTTCAGGAAGCTTTAGTCTTGAAGGTTTGTTCTTTAGAAGGATTTGGATTCTTCTGGATGGGTCGAGGTAGACTTTAGTCTTTAGGTCTGCAGGAGGTTCTGAGCTTCAATCTTCGATTTGGCAGGAGGACTTGAAGTGGACCTGAAATTCGATCTTCGGTTCTGCAGTGAGATTGGAAGATGATCGGAGCTTCGTTCTTCAATTCTGCAACAGGATTTGGAGAGGATCTGAGCTTTGATCTTCAATTCTGCGGCAGGGATTTGAAGAGGATCTTAGCTTCGTTCTTCAGTTGTGCGGCAGGATTGGAGGATGATCGGAACTTTGTTCTTCAGTTCTGTAGCTGAATCTGACGAGGATCTGAGCTTCGATCTTCGATTCTGCAGTGGGTTTTGAAGAGGATCTGAACTTCGTTCTTCAGTTCTGCGTCAGGATTTGAAGATGATCAGAGCCTTGTTCTTCAGTTCTGCAGCTAGGTTTGATGAGGATCTGAGCTTCGATCTTCGGTTTTGCAGAAGGAGCTTCAATCTTCGGTTTCTTCTGAGAGCTTTCTCTTCTTCCTTTCTTTCTGTCGTCCTCCAAATGAGAAGCCATGCCTCCTATTTATAGAGTTTCCTAAAGGCCTTCGTGGGCTTGGGCTTGGGCTTGGTTGCGTTTGGACCCATGGGCTTGGGCCTGAAATGTATTTGGGCTTATCCATAGGCTTGGGCCTGAAATGTATTTGGGCTCATCCATGGGCTTGGGCTTGAAACTTTGAGCTTCTGACCCAGTTACTTTAATGAATTTGGGTTTAAATTGAACCCAATTCGATCTAACTTCATGAAATTAGCATATTTTAATTTCACGAATTTAGACAATTACTTGAAGAAAATTTTCTATGCCAACAATTACATTCTTTAAAAAAAAAATACTCAAAGTGTGCAAAAAAAAAAAAAATCAACTTGTGCAAACTATACGAACAATATTATTTACTCAAAGTATGAAAGACTTTTTTTTTCATATTAAGTCTAATGTTTGAATATTGAATACACTAATTTCATTTTATGCAAAGTGGACAAAGAATTTTATTATGCAAACTGTGCAAAGAATATAAAGCAAGAATATTATGCAAACTGTACGAAGAATATTAAACAATGGAAATATCATATTAAGGAATAATTATGTGCCAAATGTGACTAGTAAGTAACAAAGGCAACAATAATACAGAAACCACATATGAAAGCAACAATATCCATGAAAACAGTCCCTATTGTACATAAAAAAATAAGTTACATTAACAAAACCAAAAAATAAACCTAAAACAAACCTCTAACAAAAGTTGTTTACCGTTTGAACCTATAATGAAGGAATGAAAAATGGGCAATATGGTTAGACAAGTGCACAAAAAAATATAACAATTATAAAATGAAAGTAAGCACCATAAGAAAAGCAAGGAAAAGATTGTAATGAAGATTAGCAAACTCACCTTAATAGGAAGTAGGTATACACAAATGAAAGAACGGTGGATGAAGATCGATCACATACTACACTATAAAAGTAGAACATAAAAAAAGAATGCTTGAGGGAGAGGAATGACTGAGACAAGAACGGAAGGTAAAAGAAAGGAATGAATAGTTAGAGAATAACTCACCGAATGAGAGGGATCACAAGGCAGTGGAGTCTTTCCTCGAGGTTGTAAGGAAGAAGTCGTTTGATATAAATAGATAGATAAGTGGGCACTAATTAAGAAGATGGTAGTTAGAGTTCATAAACAAGTGGGTAGATTGCATTTTTAAATGCAATCTGCTCCATCCTTTTATAAAATAAGATAAGGTAGATTGCATTTAATATCATAAATGCAATCTACTTCATCCTTTTTTTAAAATGAGATAAAGGTAGATTGCATTTAATATCATAAATACAATCTACTTCATCCCTTTTAAAAATGAGATAAGGTAGATTGCATTTTAATTTTAATATCATAAATGCAGTCTACTTCATCCCTTTTTAAAATGAGATAAGAAGTAAGCAGTAAGTAGTTGGATATAATAGACCTGAATTTAATGCATGACCAGATTTGTATCACAAACTACCTACCACATGCTTCATTTATCAAAACTAAACTAGTGACAGTAAGTTATGAATAGTCATAAACTAATAGGACAATAAACAGGTATAGATATAAACGTAATGTTCTAACCGACCTCAGGTGCATGAGTTTCAAGCATTGTGAAACTATAGGAAGAATATTAAGTCTGGATTTCGCAAACCATAGGCCCAAATGGGGAGTTAAAGGGCTTAAGGAAGTCCGGATTTGGAAAATTTGTGACTAGTAAAGAACAAAGGCAATAATAATACAGACACCACATTCAAAAAGCATACAAGGAAACAATATTATGCCAGCTATAAGAAGATATCAAATCATGGAAACGAGATCATATTTAAGAATAATTATATGCCAAATGTGACTAGTAGGGAACAAACAAAGGCAATTATCAAATACACCATGAAAAAACACGGAGAAATGTAGTAAAGCATGCTGCTAAACAGAACCAAGCAAGGAGGAAATCAGACAAAACATAACAAACATAACCAACGGATGGGATGGGGGGTATCAGGCAGAACACAACGAAGAAACAACAACAAAACGAATAGGACAAAATCGATAAAACACACCAAACATAACCAAGAAACAGTAACATAATCGAGAGAGAAAATCAATCGAACACCCTAATTAGAACCAAGAAACAATCACAAAACCAAGAGAGAAAAATCGACTGAACACTAATCAAAACCAAGAAACAATAACAAAACAAAAAGGGAAAAGTTGATTGTTTGCATGCGTTTAGTCATCATCGGCCGGCTAAAAGAGGCAAGAGGTTTTAGCTGTGATTATCACCCCTCACCAAGCTCCAAAACCCTACCATGCAGATCCAACATACTTTCAATGAACATCGACGAATGCAACAAGTTGAAGCGACATGGAGTGGGGATCTAAAACCAAAAAAAGTAAATGTTACCAATTCAGATACGAAAATAAATCTAAGGTTTCAAATAAGGTGAAGAAGATGAAGTATGGAACAAAAAGAGATGAAAAGAGAGATCTCAAATGGTATAGGGTTAGGTGAGAAACAAAAAAACAAAAAAAAAGATGAGATCAAAGAACAAATCGTATTTGCGTCAAGATTTGAGAATAAAACTTCAAATTCGTAAAGTTGGAGAGAGGAAAAGCGAGATCTAAGAGACCGCATGAGATAGTAGCGTAAAGAGGGAGAGAGGAGAAGATAGATCCGAGAACAAACCTTCAAACCTAAAAATACGCATGTGAAAGGAGATGGAAAACAACGTGGAGAGGGAGAGAGGACACTTGAGGTCTGAAGAACGCATGGGATCCAAGTGACGAAGCATGGTAGAGAATAAGAGAAACGAAGAGGGAAAGAAACGAATGAGGTAACCGAGGCAGTTAGAACTTCAACCATGTTTACTTTCGAAGTCCAATCTTTTAGACTTTATAAGTCAAGGTTTCACAAGTTTGAGACCGAAACGGGGAGTTAACCAGATAAAGGAAGTTCGGGCTTTCCAAGTCTGAAGCCCAAACACCCCCTAGAAAAGCCTACAAGGAAGACATCGAACATTGAGCCGTTTTCAATTTCAATCAACAACAGTCGAACATCTGAATTCAACTTGCAACTACAAGGGACTGAATCTTTTCAATTGACTTCTGAATTTTGTTGCCAATTTGGAGTATGGCCAAGTCCAGTGGGTCAAATTTGCTTTTTGCTTGTAGTCTTTTTAACCATTTTATTTTGATTTATTTCATCATATTTCCAACAAAAAGATGATTGTTTCTGTTTGTCATCCATCATATGAGAGAAATAGGATGCCGTTTCATTCAGATTACAATTCTTTCATTTACAAGACAATGGCCTGTGCATGACATTCAGTAACGTCCATCCTCAACGAACCCCACACTTGGTTGCATCTCTCCCACTTTTGCAACATACTTGCGAAAAATGCCGCCGCCCATGCCTCCTTCGCCCCTCCCATGCTCAGTTCATAAGGCACCGTGAAACTGTTGTACAAATTTATTTAACAGACAGAAACAATAAAGTGATGATCTGAAAACTAATTTCTCAGACTACCAAATAACTTGATATCTATATCTCCAGTAATCGTAGCCAGACATCAGAACCTTACTAACAAAATTACCTTCGAAGCTCTTCCAGCTGAGATCCTATTGTGGAGGCTCCCTTCCTGCAGTGAGTTTCAAAAGGGTTCATGAGAAAAAAAGTTTTTAAGAGTGAAGTACTTCAATAAGAAAAAGGACTCTTGGAAGAACCATTTCTTCTAAAAGTACTACTTTATTGGTGTTTCATCTAAAAAGTATTTTAAAGCATTTTGTAATTTTTTTCCCAAGATTTCTTTTGATTATTTGACCCGACAATGTGAAAATTTTGAAAAGTATTTTTATAAACGGCTAAAAACAGCATTTAACATCTCAAAAAGTCATGCTAAACTCACCCATTAGCTAGCATTCACTTATTTATTTCTTTTTCCGATAGGTAAGCAACAAGTTTTCACAACTTCATTTAACCATGCCATGTCAGAGGGGAAAAATATTTTTTACAAAGATGATAATCTGAGATAGCTCAACAGCACGAAAAGAGTATCCATCAGTTGAGTACTCAAAGAACTTTAAGAATTGGATTTTACACAGTGCGACAAGCTTGTCAACCAATTGAATTATTGTTCTTTCAAATACATTTTGGACAGTAACAAGATTTGAATAGGATAATAGTTTCTTCACACTATGAAAAGGATATGCAGAGATGAAGAAACATTATTTAGTAGGATTAAACAATAGAAATAATCTTTTTTTCTTTTAATGTTAACAGTATTTCTTATCATGTTTAGGGTTGTAACAATTTTACATAAATTTATTTTCCAATATTGTTATTTTGATTTAGGAAACAAATTAGAAATCGCATACCTGCTTACTGATAATTTGAAGATGTGAAGAGGCTTAGCAGAAAGATTGTAAGTAGCCTCAGAGATGTGCTCCTTGTCAAATAGGTATACAATTGGATAGCCAAGAAGCCATCTGAGCCAAATAAAATATCAACTAATCACATATTGAACTCAACTTATCAAAAGAATGAAATTAAATCCTGCTCCAAGTAGAACTAATTACTAAAGGACTATAATTATAAAAACAGTTTGACATTCCAGAGGGAACACCAATTAGAGGGTTCCTTTCCTTTTCGCATCAAAATTATATGAGAAAAGAGATTTTCCAGATAGGTTCATTAAAGGATTTAAATTCCATCTCCGAACATCTCTCTAGTCAGAGGGCGGTTGATCTCTACTTATGAGTAAATCCCCATCTCTATCCTTTTCATTCCACACTTCTCTAATAAAGTTCTTCGACAATGTTAACTAATATCTTGTGGAGTTACTACTACACCCCAAAGTTTAGGTTGACATTGCCATCTCATAGATTCTTGACTCATTTAGTGGCAAACATCCTCCTAAAACTAAGTTGCTACTATCAACAACTGCCAAACTAGAGAGCTCGAAATTGGTAGCCATGAGTCTTATGGAAGTAATAAATAATAAAGGAATATTCAAGAAGTAAAGAATTACCCATTTAAAGTTGGCAGAGTGATCTTAGTATGATCCAAAAAGTTACTGAGATCAATGATAGAAGACTGAGAACTAATCCCATGAAAAGACGATCCACTATTGGTTGTGCAGCTTTCCCTGAGAGATGGTGATGGATCATTTTCCATTTCATCTTGAGAAAATAAAGATGAGAACAACTTTTGAATTGATTTAAGCTGCAAACCCAGTGGGCTTTTCTCAGCATCTATTAGCATCTAAAGCAAATAAGACAAAAGTTAATCACCAAAGAGGGTAAATGTAGCATCTCAAATATTAAAAGATGAAAATTAAAGATCACTGTGAACCTTGGGGGGGTCCTGTTCAATGTCTACAAGGAGCAGTGTTAATTTGGAATTTAAACTTGATTGAACATGTTCAGCAAGTCCTTGCACATGTATCAGATATATCATATCCTCTATGACCATTACCTTAAGATTCTCAAATATATGTAATTCCTGCATTGGTTTAAAATCATCCATATTAAAAAAGTTGCAACACAGGACAATAAGATAGATAAAATGGTTATATAGAAAAGATGCCCCCTACTCCCGTAAGTTGTCTGACATTCCTTTCATTTTTTTCTATATTTATAGCATGTAAAAGTGCAGCATAGAATTTCACCTAATGTATGGGATGTGATTACTATCAAATCCCCACATAATTTCATATTTTTAAAAATGAAAATAAAAATGTTGACAGATATTTGAACAGTGGAATGGGCGTAAGTACCTCCCAAATTTTTTTTTGATAAGGGAAACAAATGTCATTGATAAATGAAATAAAATGGAGTAAAAACTCCAACACCTAAAAAGGTAAGTACCTCCCAAATTAGATCCTCCACTTGGTGTTACTAAGTTTATATTTGAAATAATCACACTGAACTAAGTCTCGAACTAGATTTTTAGCTCAAACTCCAACTTACCATACAAAAAATACAAGCAATTTATAGGGATTTTAATTTTTTTCACACGTTCATGAGCACATCTTGTTTTCATAATTCTTTTAAGGAGAAGCTCAGCTCTCTTCTAGGGTATATACCTCACTATAACACTCATATAGAGATAAGAACTCCATAATTTATTCAAACACCCTTCATTTTAAAAGACTAACATCGCTTATATGACCCCAACTTTGTTGTTGCTACTAAACCTCATTCATGGGATCTTAGATATTTGAGATTTGGTATTCACTGTGGTGACGATTTTTGTACGCTTAAAACAAAGAAATTATTTCTTAGATCTGTCCAAAAGATGTTAAGGATATAAGACATTGTGCACCATAATTTATAACTATGCGAGCAAGAAGTATGTGATAAACCTTTTGAATTAGTTTTAGAAGTGCACAAAGCCACTGTTGCAGTTCAGGCATCTTTCCACCATAGTCTATCATCACAACCGGTCTCATTCCTGTACATAACGCTAAGACATCTACACCATAAAACAAGTCGTGATCAAGGAGGAATGTGTGGATTATGAAACTTTATGCTACACTGCAAATGCTTTCCAACTAAAATATAAAAAATACTGAGGAAATGATTACGAAGAGAAGTCTTTCTTACTAAGAAAATGATCAAGCAGACTTTCATGTACATAGGAATCTGTGAAGAGTTAAATACAACAGAAAATTGTTATTATGAAATAACAGTATTAAAACTAATTGATTAACATTCATAACTATACACTGATATATCAGTGAGCTCACTTAATACCCCTCTACAAGCCAATGTCTTGAGAATTAAAGACAGTGAGCTTGGATCATAGAGGCAGAAAAGAGGTAGCTAACAGTGGTTTTGCAAGTATATCAGCTGTCTGTGCGGTAGCTGGAAGATGATGAATGTTAATCTTCTTTTGGAGCACTAAATCTCGAACAGAGTAAATGTCTAGCTCAACGTATTTAGTTCGTGAATGAAGAATGGGGTTTGCACCAAAGAGTAGAAATCTGAGATGTGTCGAGATGTAACTCTTGAAGAAGTGATTTAAACACATAAGCTTAGCAGTTGCAAGGGCTAAGCATCAAAATTCAGCGTCTGTACTAGATCTTGAAATGACTTGCTGTTTCTTGGAACCCCATGTTACCAAATTACCTCCAAAAAGAATATACAAAAACCAGAGGTTGATTTTCTGTGGTCCAGAGTCCAAAGCCCAATCAGCATCAGCAAATCTTCTAGTAAGTAAATGCCCATATGAAATAGTACCACGAACATTGCGGAAATTCCTCTTGACCACCTACCTGCCAATGAACTAAACGAGTGTGTATAAATTGCCACACTTGTGAACAAAATAGGAAATTTCAAGTCTTGTAATGGTGACATATTGAAGCAACCAAACAGTACTTTGATAATGATGAGGATCAGAGAAGGATTCTCCAGCCCATAAGTTGGTCTTTCCTTCTTCGACCAACTTCACTATTGCTTGAGTTGTCGTGTCTTTCTTTAAACGTTCCCTGACAGCGTCTCGAATCGATCCCCTCAATCGGCTTGCTTGTAAATGAGCTATAGCATGCACAGGGCCGCATGCGTGCTCTTCTGACTGAGGGCATCTGCGGCTTGGTTAGCCTGCCCGGGCTTATGTTAGAATTGAAAATCAAACTTTGCGAGACATTCTTGCCACATCGCTTGCTTGGAGGACAATTTCGGTTGACTGAAGAAGTGACAAATAGAACTATTGTCGATCTTGACTATGAACTTGGCCCCGAGGAGATACTGTCTCCAAGCTCTCAAGCAGTGAACTACTGCCAGCATCTCTTTCTCTGAGGCTGCATACCTCTTTTCCGCATCATTCAGCTTCCGACTTTCATACGCGATGGGTTGTCCGTCCTGGAGAAGAACACCGCCCAACGCGTAGTCTGACGCATCGGTCTCTACTTCGAAAGGTTTGGTAACATCGGCAATTTCGAGTATTGGACCTTCCATCATGGTGCGCTTTAAGTCGTCGAATGCAGCTTGACATTCTGGAGTCCAACTTCACATCTTGTCTTTCTTTAACAACTCTGTCAGGGGGCTAGCACGATTTGAGAAGCCCTCCACGAATCGTCGATAGTAGTTGGCTAGCCCTAGTAAGGAACATAGATCTATTACTGTCGTGGGAACTTCCCAATCCCTGATGGCTGCCACTTTCCCATCTTCCATACCAATACAGCCGGCTTCAATCACGTGTCCGAGGAAATTGATGCGCTGTTGTGAAAATGAGCATTTCTCTCTCTTCACATACAGTTGATTTTTATTTAATTTCTCAAAAACCAACTGCAAGTGAAGTTGATATTCCTCCATGGTCAGGCTATAGACCACTATATCATCGAGATAAACCACCACAAATTTATCGAGATACTCGTGAAACACTTGGTTCATTAGTGTGCAAAAGGTAGTCGGAGCATTCGTTAGACTGAATGGCATGACTAAGAACTCGAAGGCTCCGTACCTTGTGAAACACGTTGTCTTTGGTTCATCTCCTTCGACGATGCGCACTTGGTAATATCCCGACCTGAGATATAATTTCGAGAAATACTTTGCCCCCTGGGGTCGATCAAACAAGTTGGTGATAATGGGCAACGAATACTTGTTACGGACCGTGAGCTTGTTGAGGGCTCGATAATCAATACATAACCGCAGACTTCCGTCTTTCTTCTTTTGGAATAACATTGGGCCCCCGTATGGTGCCTTCGCAGGCCTAATGAACCCAACATTCAGTAACTCATCTAGCTATTTTTGGAGCTTGGCTAACTCTGACGGAGCCATGCGGTAAGCATTTTTAGCGGGCGGTCTCACCCCTGGCAGCAGTTCAATCTCATGGTCTATCCCCCTACGTGGAGGTAGGGTCTTGGGCAAACTGTCGGGCATCACATCACGGTACTTGTCCAACACTCGTTGGATCTCTCTGGGGACTGGCGCTTCCGAGTTTTCATCTTCTGTCATTGGGATGGCCATAAATGTGGGTTCGTCGTGTGCAAGGCCTTTCTTTAACTGGAGGGCTGATATCATTTTCACCCCATTCGGTTGTTTGATACTAGTCGTCACGACCGTGGGGTTGGACCCTGTGATCACCAAGCATTTTGCCAAGGGCATGGGGATGACTTTGTGTTCGAGAAGGAATTCCATTCCCATCATCCATTTTTACAATCACGAAATCTATCTGACCACTCCAAGCCCCCAACTTAACTGTCGCTCTCTTAGCAATCCCCATGATAGGTAGGGCAGCTGAGTTCACCACTTTCATCTTTCCTGAATCTCTGTCCAATCTTAGGTTCAATCGTCGTGCTTCAATTTCGGTCATAAAGTTGTGGGTGGCACCAGAGTCAACCATTGTGCTCTTGGCCTGCCTCTGGTTGACCCACGCTTCAACATACATGAGACCACGTTCTAGCGGCTCTTTGGCCCCTTCAGACTTCTTCTGGAGAGCAGATAGGAATTTCAATGCTCCCATGCGAGGGGTTATCTTCATTCGCCTTATTCGTCGAGGCAGTCTCAACAGTTTCGGTCTCTGGTCCTGCATTGCCCGTCAACGAGGCCTGAAAAGCATTGAAGGCGGTTCAATTTGGACATTGGAACGCTTGATGTGGCCCCTTACAGATATAGCAGTAAAGGGGCTTGTCGTTATAAGGCTGTTGATTCAGGCCTCGATACGAGTTCCCGCCTCTTGGTTGGGAGGGGTTACGATTACTTCCTCCATTTTTGTCTCCTCCCCCACCTTTGGGAGAGCTAGATCGCATGGGTTTACTTCCCCCACTCGAAGAAGTTTGGTTCCGTTTCTGATCCTGGGGTTGATCATTGCTAAGATCGAACAAACGTTCTGCAGCTGCAAAAGCGTCTGATAGCGACTGTACTCCCTGTTCATAAAGCTTAGACTTCACCCACAATTTCAACCCTTCTATAAAACAGAAGACCTTATCTTTCTCTGACATATCTCGTATGTCCAACATTAATCCAGAAAACTGTTTGACATACTCTCAGATAGTTCCCGTCTGTTTCAACTCAGGCAGCTTACGTCGCACCAAAATCTTAACATTCTCTGGGAAGAATTGCAAACGTAGCTCTTGTTTCAATCTTTCCCATGTGTCAATGACACATCGACCTTCTCGAGCGTCCCTATAGCGGGACCTCCACCATAACTTGGCGTCATCTGCCAGATGCATGGTCGCCAAGGTGATTTTCGATTCTTCCGTTGTTGTGCTTGTGGCCCTATAAGTACTGTTCCAGGTCGAAGATAAAGTTCTCTAGGGCTTTAGCGTCTCGAACCCCACAGAAGGGGAAGGGTTTTTGTTCAGGGACCTTCACCTTGTTAAACTAGACCGCACCCCCTGCCAGGGCTAGGTTTCCCACCGCTCTTATGGTGAGGTTTAGTCTGCCACTCAAATTTTCCACTTCCACTCTGACGACATCGAGGGTCGTTTTCACATCTTCAGACAATTCTGTGACCATCTGAACTATTGCTTTTTGGGAGTTGTCTAAGCCGTCGACACGCTCCTCCATCTGGGCAACAAAGCCCGTCGAGCTGTCCCCACGCTCGAAGCTACTAGGTCTTGTAGCTTTTTCTTCGAGGTTCTCAACCCTCATTATCAACTCTTGGATGGGCATCCCATCCACGCGACCAGATACCGCATCTATCTTGTTCGTCTTGGTCGCAATCTCTTCCAGGCGAGATTCCAAGAACCGAACTGAATCTAGGACTTCTCTCAAATAGAGCAGCTGCTCTTCGATTTCTACAAGTCGTTCGACATGGGTCTTGCCCAACTGCTTTGTTGACGACATGATTTTAGATTTCAACTTTAGGAGCCAACAAGGCTCTGATACCAACTGTCACAATCGCACTCTTTCGGGACACGCAAGCAATTGTGCGGCACTTACTCTCGTCCACGAGTAAGTCAGCCAATTCGATTTCGGATCGCCGGTGGCACAAAGTGCCTATCTCGCAGCCTCCACCCCCGTTCTTGGAAAACGGTTTTAGAAAACGGGGTTAGAGAAAAAGCTTTGGAAAACGGTTGAAAACATTTTGTAAGAATATTAGTTGCGGGCTATCAAGTAAGCAAAGAGACAACAACAGCTAGATAGCGAACAACTCCGGGTAGGAAGGATTAATAACTAATCGTACCCCCCTATAGTATATTATCAAGCATTTTAGACTTGGCAGGCTTGAACATCAAAATCACGAGGAGTCATGCACTTGAAAAATGCAATGGAAAATAAATAAGCAATAAAAGGAAATACATGAAATGAAAGCATTAGGGGAATGGGTTGACATGGACATGCGGCCCTGTGCATGCTAGCTCATTTACAAGCAAGCCGATTGAGGAGATTGATCCAAGACACTGTCAGGGAACATTTAAAGAAAGACACGACAGCTCAAGCAATAGTGAAGTTGGCCGAAGAAGGAAAGACCCGTCAGTTTTGGGTCGAAGACGGTCTACTCCTCACCAAAGGTAACCGCCTATATGTCCCTGTTCTGGGAACCTCAGGATACTCCTAATGGAAGAATGTCATGATACTCTGTGGGTCGACCACTCTGGGTGGCAACGAACTTATGCACTCGTCAAGCAAGGTTACTTCTGGCCGAGCCTTCGAGACGATGTAATGCTCTTTACCAAGACTTGCCTCGTGTGCCAGCAAGACAAGGTAGAGCGAGCCAAGATAGTAGGGTTGTTGGAACCCTTGCCTGTCCCCTCAAGACCATGGGAGAGTGTATCTCTCGATTTCATCACTCATCTCCCCAAAATTGGAGAATTCGAATCGATTCTCATTGTTGTTGACCAGTTTTCGAAGTACACCACGTTCATTCTGACCCCGAAGATGTGTTCAATCGAAATGACGGCACAATTGTTCTTCAAGAATGTTGTCAAGTTATAGGGTGTGCCCAAAAGTATAATTAGTCATCGAGATGCTCGATTCACTGGAACCTTCTGGACGGAATTATTCAGATTACTGGGCTCTCATCTGAATATTTCCTCCAACCACCACCTGCAAACATATGACCAGACAGGGCGATTCAACAGTATGCTCGAAGAGTACTTGCGTCATTTCATTGACGCTCGACAGAAGAATTGGGCTCAGATGCTTGATGTTGCTCAGTTCAGTTTCAACTGCCAAAAGAGTTCGGCAACAGGAAAAACACCCTTCCAGCTAGTATGTGACAATCGTTGATGCCACATGTAATTGACCATCCTTATGCGAGAAAGAGTCCCCAGACCTACAACTTCACCAAGGAGTGGAAACAGACGTCGGAAATAGCGCGTGCGTACTTAGAGAAGGCATCGAAACATATGAAAAGTGGGCCAATCAGAAACGACAACCAATGGAATTCCAAGCAGGGGATAGAGTTCTGATCAAGTTGAGACCAGAACAAATTCGGTTTAGAGGGAAGAAAGACCAGCGCCTTGTGCGAAAATATGAAGGTCTTGTCAAAGTAATCCAGAAGGTCGACAAGACATCTTATAGGGTTCAGTTACCTTCGTGGATGAAGCACCCTGTCATCCACGTCAGTAACTTGAAGGCCAATCACCTGGACCTAGAAGATTCTAAGCGTAATGAAGTGACGCAGTCCCCGATCACCATGCAGAACTTGAGTGAGAAAAAAGTGGAAGAGATTCTAACAGACAGGATTCGTCGGATAGGTAAACCTCGCCGAGACGTTCAAGAGTTTCTTGTGAAGTGGAAAGGACTCCCGGATGCTGAGATCAGTTGGGAACGTGTCGAAGACCTGAAGTCAGCTGCTATCAAGATCGCAGAGTTCGAGCAGCGTCGGTTGACAGGGACGTCAACCATTTAAGTGGGGAAGAGTGTCACGGTCATGCTTATCCAGGGTGTGTTGCCCATGGCCGCATGCCCAAGTCAACCCATTCCCCTAATGCTTTCATTTCATGTATTTCCTTTTATCACTTATATTATTTTCCCTTGCATTTTTTACGTGTATGACTCGTGATTTTGATGTTCAAGTCTGTCAAAGCTAAAATGCTTAATAATATACTATAGGGAGTACGACTAGTTGTCAATCCTTCCTACCCGGAGTTGTTTGCTATCAAGCTGTTGTTGTCTCTTTGCTTACTTGATAGCCCGCAACTAATATTCTTACAAAATGTTGTCAACCGTTTTCCAAAGCTTTTTCTCTAACCCCGTTTTCTAAAACTGTTTTCCAAGAATGGGGGTGGAGGTTGCGAGATAGGTACTTTGTGCCACCGGCGATCCGAAATCGAATTGGCTGACTTACTCGTGGACGAGAGTAAGTGCCGCACAATTGCTTGCGTGCCCGAAAGAGTGCAATTGTGATAGTTGGTATCAGAGCCTTGTTGGCTCCTAAAGTTGAAATCTGAAATCATGTCGTCGACAAAGCAGTTGGGCAAAACTCATGTTGAACGACTTGTAGAAATCGAAGAGCAGCTGCTCTCTATTTGAGAGAAGTCCCAGATTCAGTTCGGTTCTGGGAATCTCGCCTGGAAGAGATTGCGACCAAGACGGACAAGATAGATGCGGTATCTGGCCGCGTGGATGGGATGCCCATCCAATAGTTGATAATGAGGGTTGAAAACCTCGAAGAAAAAGCTACAAGACCTAGTAGCTTCGAGCATGAAGACAACTCGACGGGCTCTGTTACCCAGATGGAGGAGCGTGTCGACGGCTTAGACAGCTCCCAAAAAGCAATAGTTCAAATGGTCACAGAATTGTCTGAATATGTGAAAACGGCTTTCAATGTCGTCAGAGCGGAAGTGGCAGATTTGAGCGTCAGACTAAACCTGGAAACCAAGCCCCAGCAGGGGGTGCGGTCCAGTTTAACAAAGTGAAGGTCCCTGAACCAAAACCCTTCTGTGGGGTTCGAGACGCTAAAGCCTGGAGAACTTTATCTTCGACCTGGAACAGTACTTATAGAGCCACAAGCACAACAATGGAAGAATCGAAAATCACCTTGGCCCACTGCTGCTAGTGCATCAACCAGACATTTTACCTTAGCCACATATTTTTTAATCTGAGATCCTCTTTTTTTAAGATTCTGAACCTGTCCTTTTAATTGCATCATCTTAGCAGTGTTTGAAGAAGAATATGTAGCTTCAAGAAATGCCCATATCTCACGGGCGGTCTTACATCCCACTGTTTGTGAGAGTATTTGCTCACTCATCGAGCCTAAAAGCCTAGAAGAAAGAAGTCTGTCCTGTTTCTTCCAAGTACGAAATTCAGGATTCACTTCTTGGAATAAATTGAGGAGGTTTACTGCTACCATCAATATGTTTCCCAAGATCATGCCCTTCGATTGTAATCAGTAAGGTACTTCCAAACCAATTAATTGTCGTCTGTCAATTTTACTATTGAGATCTGATGTCCAGGATTCGCAACTAAAGAACTCTGTCCTGGAATTGTATTGGAACTATTATTCAAGAAACAAGTATTTGAAGAAGCCATTGCTGTGTTAAGCGGTTGGCTCTGATACCAACTAAAATACCGAGGAAATGATCACGAAGAGAAGTCTTTCTTATTAAGAGAATGATCAAGCAGACTTCCAAGAGTTAAATACGTCAGAAATCTGTTATATGAAATATAAGTATTACAACTAGTTGATTAACTTTCATAACTATACAATTTGATATATCAGTGAGCTGACGCTCGAAAACTTTCAAACTATCCAATAATCAAAACTCATCAGCATGTTGGGTTGATAATTTCGAATAACCCATAAACCGAAACCCATCAACAGAAGGGGGGAAAATGGAACCGAGGTTGCTAGGAAGGAGAGATTAGGAAACGACGAAAAATTGAAAGAGGTAGAAATTGACCTATTTGGAGGCGACGCTTGGCTGGAAATTTGAGACGCCATTTGATTTGAGAAAGAGAGGAGTCTAACACCTTCAGTAGTACTTCGTCCACTTCTCTTGCGTCCATCATTCCGTCCCATTCACACATCATTTACCCGTATCTCGGTGCATTGCTTCTCTACAAATGTTTTAAGCCGCTTCTTATCCCTTTACTCTAATTTTGCTCGCACCGCAGCCACCGTCGTCTCTGCCGTTGCTGGTACCCGCCGTTTTCTTAAGTTTCCGCCGTCGTCACCTGGTAGTCGCCGTCGCCTAGGTTTCAGATGTACGGATGACCCTTTTTTATAAGACTAGTAAGAACACACGTGAAAATTGAAAATTTATAGTTTTAACTTAAAAGTACAAAAAAATAATAATAATAATAAATAGTTGAAAATTAAAATATAATTTAATTTTATAAAAGAGAAGAAAAAACGGTATGAAAATATTTGAAAGTATAAAGTATGTTGTTAAGATTGTATTTTTCAATTAAAAAAAAACGGTATTATGAAAATAAATGGATCATTAAAGTGAGAGGTCACAAATATATTATAATTATAAATTATTAAAAATTGAATGTCATTATGTAAATAATTAATATTGTTTAAATTTTTTAATTAAGTCCTATTTCCATTTAATAAACATTCCAAGCATTAAAGTGGGGGAAAAGTTTTAAGAAGAAGAAAAAACTAAATTTAATACAAATTCTGTAAAAATAAACTGAAACAAAGGTAAATTAGATTCTTCTAAAAAAAAAAGAAAAAAGAAAACAAAGGTAAAATAAATTTTATTTTATTTTATTTGCATTTATACCTAGTTGTGGGCCCATTAGAGAAATGATCTTTCTTTGGACCATACAGATAAAACTCATTAAAAATAAAAATAATAATAGTACATATTTATGATATTAAAAATCAAAACCCTAAATCACTTATTCTTCAACCCTCTTCTTTCTCTTCTAGCCGTCACTCACCACACAAAGTCCTCATTTAAATCTTCTCTTCAGTTTTTCCTTACTTTATTTTTCCTGATTTGAGACATTTGTTTATTTACCTTTCCACAAAACTTCGTTGTCGCCGACCACTCTCACTGAGTCTCTTTTTGGATGGTTTTTCTTTACTTTTTCGAGACTCTATATCGTGGTCGTCGATCACCAACCACCCACGTTGGCAACTCTCAGCCTCCACCGTCGCCATAGCACATCATGAAAACATTCCTCTGTCACAACAGTTTCTATTGTGCATCACCCTCTAATGGTGCTCTCACACAGTATTCATTCCTCACCGCAACATAATAGGTTCTAAATTTCTTTCTCCTCTTTGCAAATCATCATTTTCTGTTTTTGCAACCTTCTTGGTTATTTGGTTTAGGAAATCTCATTTGTTTAGCATGAAGTTGAGCCTTCAATTTTGGAAATTTGAGTCTCCCTTCAAACAACCCCTTTAATTAGCTTTTTCGCTCTTCCACTTCCACGGCTATTGTTGCTATCTGACCTTCCACTTTCTTGTAAATTTTCAATTGCTTGACTGCTTCCTTCTCCATGGATAAATAAAACTCATCTTACACAAGTATATATATATTCTAATAAGTACCGTGGAATGTAGAAAGGTTTTTGAACGTGTAATAAATAGCATTCATGAGAAATGGATAGTAACTCAAATTCATGGTATGAAATTAAGACTCTATTTAAAAGGAAAAATGAAAGGTTAAACGAACTTATGGCAGTAATGAATGAGGAAGATAAAGCATCGAGGGTAAAATTGAAATGCACTTAAAAAAAGGAAGGATAAAATTGGTACAAAAAGTTTCTCCACTATTGTGGCTTTTATATATACTATAGATTTAAGGAGTGTTTGGAACAACGACTTGGAGTCGTGTTGGGAAAATTTCTAGTACTACGATGGTATGGAAAATTAAAATTTTCCATACTACCCCCATTCATTGTTCGCCACGTAAGGAGTATTTAAGAATGATGTGGGATCCATATAATAAAATATTATATCATTAAATGCTATGACGTGTCAAACACTCAATGGAGGGAGTAGATGATACTGTAGTACTAGAAATTTTCCCGAGTTGTGAAGGAACTTTGTTGTTAAGTTTGTGTTTGGAAAGTAGAATTATAAAGTTGGAGTTCTGAAGTCTGATGTGATTTTAGCAATTTTTTCTTCTGATTTATTTTTTCAATTTTTTAAAATTAAATTTTCCAACTATTTCAATTCTTTTAAAATAATTTTTCCAACTACAATTAATAAAGTGTTGTAAATATATATACCTGGTATATATAGGTATATATTAGATATCCATATTACTAATTTAGTTTTAGTAAACCCATAATTGTAGCAATTCTTCCCCATGACTCTCCCTTTCCCTTAGAAATAGCCATGAGACTTTCACTCTCTTCTATTATGAGTATTTTGAAGTTGTAACCTACCCCATTGCATTAATATAAATAGGGGTTGTATGAAGTATGGAAAACACACTTGAATGAGAAAAAACATTAGCTCTCTCTTTTCCCTCTACTTTGCTCTATCAAATTCTTTCTTAGTTGTTTTATTGCTCTTCACGTTTTATAACACGTTATCAGCACGAGTCTCTGCCATTTTTGTTCAGTTGAAAGGTAGGGTTCATCTTTCTTAGTTGCAATTATCTTCGGTACGTTTCATATATACAGTGTGTATGTATTATATATAACTCATATATACATTGTGTATTGAACGTTGACATCATATATTCTATGCAAGATTAACATGTTCTTCATTATTCTGCATATTATATGAGATTATTAAGTATCATGTTTGTTTATGACGATATTAACATCGTGATTTTATATTTGCCAATGATATGTATGTTAACTACAATAACTGAAATGTTGATAGTATGCTTATATCCTTATTATTGTAATGATCTAGAATGTTTATACATATTCGATAAACATGATGCACATATATACCCATGTATATATCTTATTTTTGAATCATATACATCTACTAAAATTGCTCGTTTTGCTAATCAGCTAATGTATATTTATCTCGTTAGTTTATGTATTCTTTGTCCAGTATAATTTTCACATGGTCATTTGTATACTTTATATCATGTGTATTTAATATATATATATATATAGTGGACATATTTGATATACTATCATAGATCCTTGATGTACAGAACATGTTATATATGTTGTAATATATCTTTATATAAATATTGCAATATGTTGTTTACCTACAGTTTTTTTTTAGAGTGCATATATGAGATATTTTTTTGTGTATATGTCATATATACATTTGAATATTTTTGTTTATGTTGATTAACTTTTGAAATTCATGGTAGACACATGCATTAGTTTAAATTCTCATATGACAAAGTTTGCAAGACTTATATAGTAGTTTATTGCTCTTTCTAAAGTTAATTTTAATGTTATGCACACGAAGTTGCATAAAAATGTCAATTTTGATTTAATGCACCTGAAGTTGCATCATTTCAAATCAAGAAGTACTCGTGATTAAATGCACTTGTAACTACATAATTTCAAATCAAGAATTGCTCATGATTAAATGCACCTGTAGTTGCAAAAGTTTAAATTAAGAAATACTCACTTTAATTAAATGCACTCGTAGTTGCATAATTTTAATCAATAAGTGATTTTAAACAAGTGAGCATACGTTAAAAAATAATGTTGTTAATCTTTCTTTTCAATTATAGAATAGAATATACTCCTGTAGTAGCAATATTGAGAAAGAAAGTTTTTAATGAGCAAACACCATGTCTTCTTGAGATTAAAGCAATCAAATGAGCATTTGATGAAAAATCATGAATCTTAACCAATCGTTTCAATATCATTCCCTGAAGTGAATATTGTAATATCGAATAATTATGGTCAATGTCGAGATCATGATCAATAATCAATAATAAAAGAAGAAACAATTACTCATCTAGTGGTCATCGTGAACCATTTGGAAAACCACACCTATATGGTTACTAAAAGAAATGTTTCATATTTTAAAACATTAATTTTGTACCTGTTGTGCGAAAATTAAAACCATGTGTGAAAGCAAACTTTGGAAATCTCTTGAAGAGATAATTAATCTTGGAAATATGAAATAGATGTTGCAAATCTCATTAAATCTCCTGAAGAGAAAATGAACATCATTAAATGTGCAACAAATATTATATTAGATTATGTGAATATCGTTTTATTTAATGTTTAAGTTATGTTTATTTATTAAGTTCGATTTTATATTCAATTTCTTTTTCTCGGGCTCACTCTGTGTTATTTTATTTTCCATGAATATTTCACATATTTTGGTTGACTCCAAGATGAACAATGAAGATTTATGCTTGGCAGATAGCGCAACAACACACACTATCCTTAAAAGTATGAAATATTTTTCAGAATTGACAATGCTAGAACCAAAAGTCAATACAATATCAGGTCCTACAGATTTGAATTGAAGGTTTTGGAAAAAAAATATTATTTTGCCTAGAGGAACAAAATTCACAATTGATAATGCTTTGTTCTCCAGTAAATAAAAAAGAAACCTTCTAAGCTTTAAAGATATACGTGGTAATGGTTATCATATAGAGACTGATGAGAAGAATAATATAGAATATATTTATATTATATCAACTGTCTCACATGAAAAACGTATATTAGAAAAGTTGTCTGCTTTTTCTTCTGGATTATATTACAACATATTCGTGTTATTGAAACATATGTAATAATAAACCTGAAGTTCAATGATCCAGATATATTTTCTGTTTGGCATGATCGATTGGGTCATCCTGGGTCAATAATGATGAGAAAGATTATTGAAAACTCACATGGACATCCATTGAAGAACTAGAGGATTCTTCAAACTAATGAATTTTCATGTGTTGCTTGCTCTCAAGGAAAATTAATTATTAACCCTCACTAGCTAAAGTTGGGATTGAATTCCCCGCATTCCTAGAACGAATTCACGGTGATATATGCGGACCTATAAATCCACCAAGTGGACCATTTAGATATTTTATGGTTCTAATTGATGCATCCAGTAGATGGTCACATGTGTGTTTATTATCAAGTCGAAACCTTGCATTTGCAAGATTACTCGCTCAAATAATCAAATTAAAAGCACAATTTCCTGATTATGTAATTAAGAAAATTCGTCTTGATAATGATGGTGAGTTTACATCCCAATCATTTAATGATTATTGTATGTCAATTGGGATAAGTGTTGAACATCCTGTAGCTCATGTTCATACACAAAATGGTCTAGCTGAATCATTTATAAAACATCTGCAATTAATTGCTAGACCAATGCTTATGAGAGCAAGGCTTCCAATATCTGTATGGGTCATGCAATTTTACATGTTGCATCGCTTATACGCATTAGGCCAGTAACCTATCATAAATGTTATGGATATTAGTTATTTTGTTATGTGTTTTTGTTATTTTTCCATGATCTTCTCCCTTTTTTGTTATTTTATTGTTATTCCTTTGTGTATAAATAGGGTTCAATTGTGTATTCTCAAATCATTCAATCAATACAGCCTTTTCATAGTCTCTGAAAAGTTTCATGGTATCAGAGCTCTAAGTGACTCACGTCCTTTTTTTTCCCTCTTTTTTTCACGCTTCCCTCTTTTTGCTGAGATGGCATCTAATGACTCTCATTCACCAATATTTCTGCTCTCAAATATCTGTAACCTAATTTCTCTGAGGCTTGATATCACAAATTTTGTCCTCTGGAAATTTCAACTACAGTCGATCTTAAAGGCTCACAAGTTGTTTGGATTTATCGATGGCTCCACTAATTGCCCTCCAAAGACGGTTCCATCATCCACCACATTGCCCTCTACATCGACGGAGACTGCAACTGAAGCACCTCCTGCTCCAGTATCTACTCAGATTAATCCACTTTATGAGGAGTGGGTTGCCAAAGATCAAGCTCTAATGACATTGATCAATGCCACTCTGTCGCCGGCAGCCTTAGCCTATGCTGTTGGTTGCACATCATCCAAACAAGCCTGGGAGGTTCTTGAAAAGCACTACTCTTCGAGCTCAAGAACCAACATCGTCAATTTGAAGTCAGATCTTCAATCAATAACCAAGAAGTCGGGTGAGTCAATTGATGATTATGTTAAACGAATCAAAGAACTCAAGGATAAATTAGCTAATGTTTCTGTTATTGTGGATGAAGAGGATATTCTTATCTATGCCTTAAATGGCTTACCTTCTGTTTTTAACACTTTTCGCACATCTATGAGAACACGGTCACAATCGGTTACATTCGATGAGCTCCACGTCCTTCTAAAAGCAGAGGAGGCTGCTATTGAGAAACAATCAAAGCAAGATGATGCCCTAACTCAGCCTTCTGCCATGTTTGCGTCTCAAACAACGCCCAATCTCTCTCAGCGTTCCAACTCCTCTGGAAATTTTAATCGAGGAAGGTCATCTGGCCGTGGACGCAATCAAGGTCGTGGTCGTGGATTCAATCCTTCTGGTCGTGGAAATTTTAATCAAGGTAGAGGCATATTTTCTTCTCCTACACAGTCTTCTGACGGACAAAGACGAGTTTCATGTCAAATTTGTCAACGCCCTGGACATAGTGCAATTGATTGTTTTAACAGAATGAACTACCATTTCCAAGGGCGTCATCCACCTACGCAACTAGCAGCCATGGTGGCCTCTCAAAATGTTGCTTACTGCAACACAACATCAAGCAGTGTGAATAATGGAGCTGGTTCCTCTTCTACTTGGTTAACCGATTCTGGTTGTAATGCTCATCTTACCGCTGATCTCAATAATTTGTCTATTGCTTCAGAATATGCAGGTGATGATCAAGTATCAGTAGGCAGTGGCCAATCCCTCCCAATTTCTCACAATGGCTCAGGTTCTCTCCATACATCTTCCTCTTCTTTCCAGCTTAATAATCTTCTATATGTTCCTCATATTGCTACCAACCTTCTGTCTGTCCATCAGCTATGTGTAGACAACAACTGTATTATCATATTTGACTCACACAAGTTTGTTGTTCAGGACAAATGTACGGGCAAGGTTTTGTTCCAAGGACCTAGCGTAAATGGCCTCTATCCTTTATCATCTATTCCTACATTTTCTGCTCCATCATGTCATGTTGCTCGTGTTGCTACAGATAGCTCTTATTCTCTTTGGCATAATCGATTAGGACACCCTGGTCATTCTGTTGTTAATTCTATTCTTCGTTTCTTAGGTTTATCTTCATGTTCTATTTCTTCTTCTATTTGTCAACACTGTGCTAGTGGCAAAATGACTAAATTACCTTTTCCTCGTTCATTTTCTGCTTCAGTTTTGCCTCTTAATCTTATACACAGTGATGTTTGGGGCCCAGCTCCTGAAACTTCTGTCAATGGATTCAATTATTATGTTTCTTTCATTGATGATCATTCTAAATTTACGTGGTTATATCCTATTGCTCGAAAATCTGAAGTTTCTGCTGTTTTCCAACGTTTTAAGCCACTAGTTGAAAATTTATTTTCTACTCGAATTAAAACTCTTCGAACAGATGGTGGTGGTGAATACATTAATCAATCTCTTTCATCTTATCTTTCTTCTAATGGCATAATTCATCAAAAGTCATGTGCTTACACACCTGAACAAAATGGTGTTGCTGAACGCAAACATCGCCATATTGTTCAAATGGCTTTATCTCTTATGTCTAAAGCATCTCTTCCTACAAAATTTTGGTCTTATGCATTTGCTACTGCCACTTATCTCATAAATCGTTTACCTTCTCCTTCTTTACATAATAAATCACCATATGAATGTCTATTTAAAGAGCCACCTGACTATTCTCATTTAAAGACCTTTGGTTGTGCTTGCTACCCTTTACTTACTCCTTATAACTCTAACAAACTCCAGCCTAAATCCACTCAGTGTGTTTTTCTTGGTTATCCATTAGATTATAAAGGCTATCTGTGTTACAACATGAGCAATGAGAAATTCTATACCTCTAGACATGTTCTTTTTGATGAAACTGTATTTCCTTTCTCTTTACTAATTACATCTTCCATTCCATCCACATCTTTATCATCTCCTAGTTTCAACCCTTTGGTTCCTTTTCTGTTACCTACCACTTCTTCCCCTACCCCAACTTCCTCTTCTACTGATACTTGTTCTTTACCTGTTACTAATAACAATAGGCTTAATATTGCGGTTGAACCTACTGTACAAGACTCTCTTGTTGATTCTGGTGTTAATGCTATTATTGATGCTCCTGATGCTTCTATTTCTGTGCCTCCTGCTGTTTCTGATGTTAATACTACTGATCTTGTTTCTTTGCAATCTGTTCCATTAGTGCCTCATGTTCAAAATGCACATTCAATGCAAACTCGTGGTAAATCAGGAATTTCTAAGCGGAAGGTGTTTCTTGCTACCACTTTTTTATCTCATGATTCTGAAGTTGAACCATCTTCATTTACTGCTGCGTCTAAGTTTCCTGTTTGGCAGCAAGCAATGAGATCCGAGTTTGAGGCTCTCACACAACAAGGGACTTGGCAACTTACACCTCTCCCTCCTGGTAAAAGTGCCATTGGATGCAAATGGGTGTATCGAGTCAAACGTAATCCAGATGGCTCCATTGCTCGCTACAAAGCTCGTCTAGTTGCCAAGGGCTACCATCAACAAGAAGGTATTGACTATGACGAAACCTTCAGTCCGGTGGTTAAGAAACCAACCGTCCGAGTCATTCTTTCCTTGGCTGCTCACTATGGTTGGCAACTTCGTCAACTCGATGTTAAGAATGCCTTCTTACACGGGGATTTACATGAAGAAGTCTATATGCAGCAACCTCAGGGATTTGTTGACTCAACCAATCCGACTCATGTCTGCAAATTACTTCGGTCCCTTTATGGTCTCAAGCAAGCACCTCGGGCGTGGTTTGAGTGTTTTACATCCTATTTACTCACATTGGGTTTTTGTGCTTCTCAGGCAGATTCATCTCTATTTGTTCTAAAACATGCTGGACATCTTATATATCTTCTTCTCTATGTTGATGATATTATCATCACTGGTACTAACAATCTTATGATTAGCTCCTTAATATCTCAGTTGCAGTCTCGATTTGACATGACTGATATTGGTTATCTTACATACTTTCTTGGTCTTGAAGTCAAGATGTCTTCTACTGGGATTCATGTCTCTCAAGCTAAATATGCACGTGATATTCTTCATCGTTTTGGTATGGCCAATGCTAAGCCTTGTTCTACACCGATTTCTCTCAAGCCAGCTACTGATGTTGGTTCTCTCTGTTCGTCTGCTGATGTTCAAACTTTTCGGGCTCTTGTGGGTGCATTACATTATCTCACCTTCTCTCGCCCTGATATTGCTTACTCTGTAAGTTGGCTTTCTCAATTTGTGCAGAATCCTTCTCATGCTCACTTAGTTGCTGCTAAGCGAGTCCTTCGCTACCTTGCTGGAACGTTAGCCTCTGGTATTCTCTTTCGCAAAGGTGGCTCTTTGAATCTCACAGCTTTCTCCGACTCAAATTGGGCTGGGAGTTCTCTTGATAGACGATCCACGACAGGCTTTGTTATCCTTTTAGGGCCTAATCCAATTTCATGGGGAGCAAAGAAACAATCTACTGTGTCTCGAAGTTCCACAGAAGCTGAGTATCGTGCTCTTGCCTCTACGGCTGCTGAATTATTTTGGGTTCGTCAGCTTCTTTGTGATCTCTGCATCTTTGGTTCCTCACCTCCTCTTCTATTATGTGACAATCAGTCCGCCATTCAACTTGCTCGTAATCCGGTCTTTCATGGACGAACTAAGCACATCGAAGTTGATTTTCATTTCATTCGCGAACGGGTTACTCGGAAGGATATTTCATTGCAATATGTTTCTACCTCTACTCAGCTAGCTGATCTCTTTACGAAGCCTCTGACTAGTCATCGCCTATGCTTCCTTCGCTCCAAACTCATGCCTCGATAGTCTTTCGTTTGCGGGGGGATGTTATGGATATTAGTTATTTTGTTATGGGTTTTTGTTATTTTTCCATGATCTTCTCCCTTTTTTGTTATTTTATTGTTATTCCTTTGTGTATAAATAGGGTTCAATTGTGTATTCTCAAATCATTCAATCAATACAACCTTTTCATAGTCTCTGAAAAGTTTCAATAAATACTCTCCAATACAATTAGCTTATGGCCAGCAGCCAAATATATTTCACTTACGAACTTTTGGAAGTGCAGTATATGTTCCAATTGCTCCACCAAAACGTACTAAGATGGGTCCTCAAAGGAGGCTAGGAATATATGTTGGATTTGATTCCCCATCAATTATTAGATATCTTGAACCCTTGACGGGTGGTGTATTTACTGCACGATTTGCTGATTGTCATTTTAATGAGACAAATTTTCCAATATTAGGGGAGAGAGATTAAGAAGTTGGAAAATGAAATTATATGGAATGCAGCGTCATTGTCTCATTTAGATCCCCGTACAAATCAATGTGAACTAGAAGTTCAAAAGATAATTCATTTGCAAAATATTGCAAATCAAATGCCAGATGCATTTACAGATGCTAAGAAAGTGACCAAGTCACATATACCAGCTGCAAATACACCATCGAAAATTGATATCCCGGCGCAGCAAGTTATCATAACTAATGAGTCTGCGACATGCCAGAAGCGTGGTAGACCAATGGGTTCCAAAGATAAAAATCCTCGAAAAAGAAAAGTAGTCAATAATCAAAACGACGTAATTGATAATGTGGATATTCCAGAAGAAATCCTGAATGTGACTACTCATAATAATATCGAAGAAGGTGAAATACCTGAGGATAATAATGAAATTTCGATAAATTATGTAATGAATGGAAGAAGATGGAACCAAAACAATATAGTTGTTGATAACATTTTTGCGTATAATGTTGCTTGCGACCAGTGGCGGATCCAGAATTTTTGTTTGGGGGGGTTTCACTTAAAATTTTGTAAAAGTAATTTACAAGTACGAAACAAATAAACAAAATTTAAAGAACAAGTTAAGACAAAAATTATAATATTATATATTTATTAGGTTAAAAAACAAGTTTAGTTCTTGAACTTGTATGTTTGTGGCTAATAAACCCTGGGACTTTCAATTTTTGTCTCAATAGGTTATGAAGTTTAAAGATTCAAATTGATTTTTAAACTTTCAATTCTATGTTCAATAAGTTCTTGCCACCATTTTTTTTTAAATCTCCCCAACATATTCACATATTCTTTTAATTTAAAAAATATATTAAACATAAAATTGATTTTGTGTATAATATAACATAAAACTTTCAATCTTATAATCAATAAATTCATGAATCTTAAAAAATGTCGAATAGATCAAAAACTTAATTAATAACAAAATTGGAAGTTAATGAAACTATTAGACATAAAATTGAAATTTAGACATTTTTTTAAAAATTCAGAGACTTATTATACACAAAATTCAAAAAATTATTTAACACTAACTAAATTTGGAGAAGAAATTTATAATTTAACATGTTAGTTATTATTTCAAATTTGTATAAATTTTAAAAATGAAATATTGTTTATAATTTAAATTTAGGAAATATAAAGAAAAAAAAATCCAATTATGAAAGTCAAAATTGTAAGGATATTGTTAACAAAAAATAAAAATATTAAAAATGCAAGCGCAACAATATGTAAGATTTGAACCAGGGACGGCACAGACAAGATGAGGGGGGGTTGGGCGCCTGTGCCAACTGGGCAAGCTACCAAACTTGTGATTTTTATGAACTTTTTTATACTAATATATAAATTTTGTTTAGTTCAGGGGGGGCTCGAGCCCCCTGGGCCTTAGCTGGATCCGCCGCTGCTGGCGACATCATTTCTGAAAATGATGATTATGAACCAAAATCTGTCGAAGAATGTCGACATAGAAAGGATTGGCTTAAGTGGAAAGAAGCAATCCAGACAGAATTAAACTCACTTTCAAAACGTGAGGTTTTCGGACCAATAGTCCCAGACACCAGAGGATGTCAAGCCTGTGGGATACAAATGGGTATTTATAAGAAAAAGAAATGAAAAGAATGAGGTCACAAGATATAAAGCGAGACTTGTTGCACAAGATTTCTCGCAAAGGGCTGGTATTGATTATGAGGAGATATATTCTCCTGTGGTGGATGCAATAACATTGAGATATTTAATTGGTCTGACTGTGTATAAAAAACTTGACATGCATCTTATGGATGTAGTTACAGCATATTTATATGGATCTCTTGATAATGATATTTATATGAAAATCTCCGAAGGATTAAAAATACCAGAGTCATATAATTCAAATCCTAGAGAATTATATTCGATCAAATTACAGAGATCTTTATATGGATTAAAACAATCAGGAAGAATGTGGTATAGTCGCCTGAGTGAATCTTTATTGAAAGAAGGGTATCAAAATAACCCAATTTGTCCATGTGTTTTTATAAAGAAATCACAGTCAGGATTTGCCATTATTACTGTATATGTTGATGATTTGAATATAATTGGAACTCCTGAAGAGCTTCCAAAGGCAATAGAATATCTTATGAAAGAATTTGAGATGCAAGATCTCGGGAAAACAAAGTTTTACCTTGGCTTACAAATTGAACATCTAGCAGATGGAATATTTATTTATCAATCAACTTATACAGAAAAGATATTAAAGAGATTTTGCATGGACAAAGCACATCCATTGAACATTCCAATGGTAGTTCGTTCACTCGATGTAAAGAAAGACATCTTCCGACCTCGAGAAAATAATGAATAGTTTCTTGGTCCAGAAGTACCATATCTTAGTGCAATTGGTGCACTTATGTATCTTGCTAATAATACATGACCTGATATAGCATTTTCAGTAAATTTATTAGCTAGATATAGTTCTTCACCAACAAAAAGACATTGGAATGAAGTTAAACACATCATCCGTTATCTTCGAGAGACAATTGATATGAGTTATTTTATTCTAATAAATCAAACTTTGATCTAGTTGGTTATGCAGATGCAGGTTATTTATCTGACCCACATAAAGCTAGATCTCAAACAGGTTATTTATTTACATATGGAGGAACTGCTATATCATGGCGATCTATGAAGCAGACAATAACAACTACTTCCTCAAACCATGCTGAGATCCTAGCAATTCATGAGGCTAGTCGAGAATGTGTATGGCAGGATCAATGACTCAACACATTTGTGAAACATGCAGATTGTCCTCTAACAAAGGTTGTCCAACAACGTTATATGAAGACAATACAACATGCATAGCCCAAATCAAAGGAGGATACATGAAAGGAGATAGAACGAAGCACATCTCACCAAAGCTCTTCTACACTCATGATCTTGAAGAAAATGGCGATATCATTGTTCAACAAATTTCTTCAAAAGACAACTTGGCAGACTTATTTACGAAGGCATTACCTACTGCAACCTTTGAGAAGTTGGTGCACAACATTGGAATGCGACGACTCAGAGATCTCAAATGATGTTTTCATGAGGGGGAGTAAATACACTACACTCTTTTTCCCTTCTCTATGGTTTTTCCCACTGGGTTTTCCTAGTAAGGTTTTTAATGAGGCAATTGTTAATGTGTATAAATATAATGTATTTTTTTTCCTTCACTAGGGTTTTTCCCATTGGGTTTTTCCTAGTAAGGTTTTAACGAGACATGTATTTTTATACAATGGATAAAATATATAAAATACATGTCTCGTTAAGGTTTTTCCTAGTAAGGTTTTAAGAGAGTGATAGTAAATGTAAACATTTGACCGACCATTAATAAAATGATATTTCATGTATTATTCATTTATTATTGTTTGTATTGCGTATATCTTGCCTAAGTAACCCTAATCCAATAAACTGAACATCCTAGGCTGTTAGTATGAGACTTGAACTAGTATGTGGGGACATACGGGGATTGCTGTTAAAGTTGCAGCCTAAAGGGTCTATAGTATAGGGATGAGGCTGGGTACCTTATCTTGGCGACACTATGGATACGACCCGCTTTGTATTTCGATACAAACTGTCACACCCCCTTCCGAACTACCTGCTAGCTTAGTCCGGGAGATGGCGTGAAGCCAACGGACATCGTCCTCTTCTAACGATACCTGTTGACCCTGTTGAACCGTTGAACCTGATAAACATGCTAATCTTAGATATAAAATACTTTACATGTAACATAACACAACGAAAACCTTGAAAACCTTTAAACATACATGAAGTGCAACCCTAACATAACTCAGTTTGGGAAATAACCTGATAGAGACATCACAACCAAAACATATCCAACTAGGGTTTACACAACCAGAACATCCAGAGCTTACACAAACCGTAAACTATCCAACTCTTACAAAGACATTTACAATACAAACAGACTCAATGTACAACCCACCTACGTACTGGAGCTTGATCTGGAAGCTTTTAGCAGACTATGGCAATTATCAGGCACCGGGAGCTCGATCTCTACCTGGAAAGTGGGAAAACATTTTGAAAGAGTGAGCTACGAAGTCCAGTGAGTGACTAAATTTAAAACTGTAAATCCGCAAATCAGAACACGTGATAAACCTTTTAACGTATAAATTTGTTCAATCATAGCGTTAAACATAAACGTGTAAAGATAAAAGTTTTCTCAAATACTTCGCAAGCACGTCATTAAAATCTAGCAAGGTATATAAAGTATATCAAACGATTTAACTAACATGACCGATCTACGTTGTGTAGGACACGCCCAGTACAACCAACATTTAGTAGCTCTACGATGTAGTGGGGCTCGCCCAACACTCCCATCGTCTTTGTCGTAGTGGGGCCCGCCCAGCACTCATGACAACATCGTTGTCACGGAGTACACTCAACGTCAACAACGGAATATAACCTGTGTGCACACGATACCATCTAGCCTCGAGCTCAATATCTCAATCATGTAGTCATTAGAAGTCTCAGAAAATCACATGAAAACATTAAAACATGTCTGCTTATCTTTATCATTCGTAAAACTCAAGCTTACTCAGCTTGCTCGTGAAAAAACTGAAAATCTTTAAACAATACTTGCTAATACATACTTTGCTTAAAATGATATCGTTTCAACTACTTTTCAGAAAGTAAATAATCACGTGCTCGCATGTAAATTTCATTAGAAAATCTAAGCTCAAAACTTATGCTTGAAACCATTCATAGAAATCATATAAAACATCTAATCATAAACAACAGTTTAGAAATCATTTTCGAAATTTGTTTTATCACTCACAGTCTTGGCTAGTTCCCTGGCCTGTAGACTCGACCTATTTCCTCTTGGCCTGTGAAACAAACCAAAACCGAGCATCAAAACCATAAGTAGTCTTGTCTTTCCATGCTCATGAATTCTAAACTCTAGAATTAAAATCACATTCCACATTTTTCCCAGATTTTCCATATTCAATACCCTAGCTTCAAATACTCATAACTTCCTCAATACTTGACCAAAATTAATGTAATATATATCAAACTCTTCATTTTAGAACCCTCTACAACTTACTGGAAGGAATGAAAACGAGATTCCCAACGGATTTGTCCAGAAATCCTCCCGAACACAACAAATCCAGTTTCGTGCTTCTCTACTACCCTCTACTTTTCTCCTGAAATTAAACCTACTTCTAGTCATTTTTGGCTCACAAATGCTTCATGAAAGTCATAGGAAATTAAATAAGCTTTCCAACCATACCAAATTGAGCTTCTAATTCAACCTGTACACCATAGAATGGTCAAAAAACCAGAGAAAACCAGAGATCCTTCTGATTTGCACAAAAATTCTATGCTTTGTTTTCCTTTCCAAAAACCATTAACTTAACATCAGAATTAGCTCAAGCTTCCTACATGAAATTTGTTAGAAAATGGGTTAACTTTCAATAAAGTCAGGCCTCACCTCTTAGTTCTTCTTGTGTAGCTCAAACTGAATTAAAAACCAGAGATAGACAGATTGAACCCAGATTCTGCCATGGTTGGACTTGCATGAACTTTTCCCTCTCTTCTTCAACCTCAAACCTCCAGCAAGCTTCTTCTTCCTCTTCTTTCACTCTCTCTCTCGAAATGCTCTGAAAATCTGATGGGAAATGATGGAGAAAATGGCTGGCTAACCTTAGGCGGTGGTGGATCCTGGACTTAAAGCACTAACCTAAAGTGTGTCTTCCATTTCCTTTCATTTTCTTTTTTTCTTTTTTCTTTTTCCTTTTCCTATTTTCTTCTCTTTTCCTTTCATTTCCTTTCATTTCCTTTCTTTTCTTTTCTTTTTCTTTTAAATTAATAAATTCCAAAATGATAAAAAAAACTTCAACCAAAAGCTTGCCATTTTTCTTCAACAATGAAACAACGAATTTAATCCAACTTCCACAATAGATGACAAGAGAAAATAATCCAAGTGAAGTCTCGGGTTTACACAAACGCAATGATCCAACGTGTTCGTGTAGGGGACATGCGAGTGGGGGTGTCCTGTGCAATGAGTTTGCATAAGACCGGATCGCAAGATAGTTAACCACTAGCTGTAACACCGTTGACTAGTTAGGTTTCTATTTCACTAGGATGACCTAGGCAACTTAGTCTCAATCCCGAGTGGATTATGGACTCCTGTTCACGAGGGATTGTCCTTTGATTTGTATGGGTGAGAGTGGCCTGCACGTCGACTCAATAAGCATACCATTTTGGGGACAAGACCGAGTGGGGAGCTGGGAACATAATCACACAAGATGAAATTCACTCCCTCACGAGATTAGGGTAAGTTGAGGTGTGTTCCCTTAAGTGGTGTCTCCGAGTCTTGAACAAAGGGCCATGCCCTCTCTATGGCACGAGAGGGACTTCTGTTTGTAGGTTGGACATCAAACAGGTTGTTCATTAGAGGAGCACTGGAGACTTAAGGATATAGATGTAACCCAAGGGTAAAACGGTAATTTGACCCAACTGGCGTTACGAACACACGTGAAGGACTGACTTGCTGTTATTGGTCAATATCCGTGGACACAGAAATATATCTGCAGTGAGAAGAGTGCAGTTGTGGTTCTATAGTGGAGTGAACCACAGTTAACGAATATTGATTAACTTGGTTAATGAGTTTAGCCAATTAATCTCATATCGTTGGAGTTTCTGATTTGTAGGTCCATTAGGTCCCATCGGTAGCTCATATAAGGTGTTGAGGTAATATTTTCTGAGGAAAATAAATATGAGGGAGAATTGAATATTCGAAGGAGTTCGATTATTAAATTTAAATATGAATTAGATTCATATTAAAACTATAGGATAAATTAATGTGCATTGGATGCACATTAAAACTATAGATTATATGAGAGATATAATTGAATATGTGACATTCAATTTAATGATTAATTCATTAAAGAATTAATTAATTATTTAATTTAATTTAATTTAATTGCATTAAAACTTTAGGTTAAGTGAAGGATGTTCATTTAAATGAATTGGTTAATTAATTTTTACTTAATTAACCATTAATTTAATTTAATTAATTTTATTATTAATTAGATTAAATAAATTTAAAAATGCATAACTGAAGTCATCTGTTTTGCTAATCGTGCGTTAGACCCACGATTTTACCTCCTTCACGCCTAAAAGAGAGGAGAATTAGTCAAGATTGGTTGCTCTCATTCATAGAATTCTCTGATCACTCTCTGGCTCTCTGCAACTCAGAAGAAAATTCTCTCCCTCTCATCCCTTTAGTGAAAGAGATTGCTCCCACAAGCAAACCTCACACAAATCCCTAAAGAGAATATCGGTTGCTCCTACTGAAGGGGATAAAAGCCCCCACACAGCGGAAACACATCGATTGGACCTTACGCCGTATATTAGTTAACATTAAAATACCGTTATGAAAAGGCAAAATAAACTTTAAACATGCTTTAAAGTTGCTGGAAAATAGCTATAAACATGCTGAAAAATAAATCTAAATTTATTTTCATGCTTTTCTAAAGAAACGGAAAAGAACCGTTACAAACCTTCGTTGTAGACTTGACCGTTCTTCGCCAACGACGCTTCAACGAACGAAAACGCAGCAGCCTCCTTGTAGTTTCTTTGCTGGAAAATTCTTCTTCAAAGACACAATAACCATAGAGGTTACACGGTATGTCTCTAAGTCTAGGAGGCAAAAGACTTGTGGGAGTCTTTCTCTAAGAGGGAGGCTAGAGAGAATTCTAGGGTCTTGTCTTGTACTAAGAGCAATAGAAGAGTACTGAACCAATTAGGTCTAGTGTTCTATTTATAGAAGAGAGACCATGAATAAAATATTCAATTAAATCAATCTTTTCCAAAATTGATTCAATCATATTCATTATTTAATCAATCCAAGATCAATCAATTCCATAATTGAATAATCTTTTCCACAAATGACTAATTACTTCCATAAGTGATTAGATCATTTCCATAAATGATTAATCACTTCCTTAAGTGATTAATTATTTCCATAATTGATTAATTCCCGGCTACTGAATTCTTTAATTAATTAACCACCAATTAAATATCACATATTTAATTTCCGGCCTTGAATTAATTAATTTTGCCCAAATAGATTTTAGGCCTTAAAATTAATTAATTCATATTTGAACTCTTTCAAACTTCCATAAATTTATTGTGACTCAAATTTATATTAATATTTGAATTTCTTCAAATATTTATTTCTCTCATAATAATATATCAATATATATTATATTGTTTCACTTAGTAAATTGAACACTTTCAATTTACATTTATTACTTAGTTGCCTCAAATTACTTTATGAGCTACCAGTGGGACCTAATGGACATGCAGATCAGAAGCTCCAACGATGTGAGATTAATTGGTCAAACTCATTAACCAAATTAATTAATATTCGTTAATTGTGTGTACATTCCACTATAGACTCACGGTTGCACTCTTCTCACTGCAGACATATTTTCTGTGTCCATGGATATAGACCAATATCGACTAGTTAGTCCTTCACGAGTGTTCGTAACACCAGCTGGGTCAAATTACCGTTTTACCCCTGGGTTACTTCTATTTCCTTAAGTACCAGTTATCCTCTAATGAACAACCTGTTTGTGGTCCAACCATCAAACAAAAAACCCTCTCGTGCCATTGAGAGGGTAGGGCCCTTTGTTCAAGACTCGGAGTGACCACTTAAGGGAACACTCATCTGCTTCCCTAAAGTCGGGAAGGAGTGAATTCCATATTGTACGATTATGTTCCCAGCTCCCCACTCGGTCTTGTCCCCAAAATGGTAGGCTTATTGAGTCGGCGTATTGGCCACTCTCACCCATACAAATCAAAGGACAATCCCTCATGAGTAGGAGTCCATAATCAACTCAGGATTAAGACTAAGTTGTCTAGGTCGTCCTAGTGAAATAGAAAACCAACTAGTTAACAGTGTTATAACCAGTGGTTACTATTTCGCGGTTCGGTCTTATGCAAACTCATTGCATAGGATACCCCCACTCGCATGTGTCCTACACGAACGCGTTGGATCATAGCGTTTGTATCAAATACAAAGTGGGTTGTATCCATAGTGTCGCCAGGATAAGGCACCCAGTCTTATCCCTATACTATAGACCCTTTAGGCTGTTTCTTGAACAATGATCCCATATGTCGCTACATATAGTTCAAGACTCATATTACAGCCTAGGATGTCTAGTTTATTGGATTAGGGTTATTTTAGGCAAAGACAAATATAAAATAACTAATAACTTTTAATGGAAAAATATATCAATATTATTTCATTAATATCCGGTCAACGGTTACATTCACTATCTACGAGTTTTAGGGCATAAAACCCAACACCTACGTGGTGGTGTTCGTCAAATTTTCAGCAAAGAAAGCGTCTCTTGGATTGCTGGTTTTTCAGATCAAAGGCAAGAATTGGCGAATTCGATCGAGATCTTCAACGCAAGTAAGTCTCTTTAACCCTTAGATTGTTAGGGCTTAATTCTAGATTAGATCTAGGGTATTTGATATTAAAATCAGCATGCTATTAACCTATTTACGCTTTTATGTGAATTTTGTTGCTTTAATTTATTTGCTGTCGTATCGGTATTCTGATCAATAATTGATTGTGTATTGGATCTCTGATAAGTCTTCCGCTGCGTGGGGCTTTTATCCCTACAATTGGTATCAGAGTCATCCCAATTTTAAATTTTTTATTTAGAATTTGTGATTGGCTTGATTGGTGGGATATGCATTATGAATGTATGGTTTTGCGTATGAATGTTTTCGATTTAATTGGCCTTAGATTTACTGTTTATTGAATCGTTCAATGTAAAGGCCCATGCGTTTTTGGGCATTAATTGTAAATCAATTGTCCTCTGTAAGTTCAGGTCTAGAATAGAATTTTTTGAGATGAAGATCGATGAAAATCACACCAAAAATCGAGGCCTATTGTCGAAGAAAAGTGTTGTTTTCGCCCAGAATTTGGTTCCAGGCGTATCAGCGTCGGGACGCTGTCCGCATAGTGCCTCGACGTTGATAGGAGTGTTCGCGGCGCGTGGTTAGGGCTTCAGACGTGCGCGATTCAGCAACTATAGCTTGGTTCGGCTCATTAGAGACTGGTTCGAAGCGGTTCGAGTCGATTCGTGAGGTCTGGTCCGGTTCTAAAGCTGCAGAAGGATTATTTAGGATAAAATAGCTTGAATTAATGTAATTTGAATGCTTTATTTTATCCTAGGGGCCAATTAATCGGTTCATACGCTATTTAATATGCTTTATGGATGTCATATTATAAATCCCACCTTAGGTTATAAAGCATGATCATGCATTTTATGTATGTTATAGTTAGATTTTAATGTATGGATGAAAATGCATGTATGATTTTCATGGAATATTTAATGTATGTGAGTTATATTAAATACATGAAAATAAATAAGCATGTTGCATGCAATTACTTAGTTAAATATAAAGAGTTATATTTAAAAGATGTTGTCTGCAGCATGCGTGTATGATTTTCTTGATTGGAAATAATGTAATAGTTATAATTATTAACAAGAAAATCAAAGTTGCATTGAGCATGACACATCCATAGGTTAATATAATGGTTATATTAATTTCATGCCATATATATATATATATATATATATATATCGTTTGATTAATTAACTTGAATATGATTGTTAATTGCTTTAAACTATAGTATGCATGATTAAGGGCTAATCATTAAAATTTGAATAGTTTAAAAATTAATGATTAGAAACCATCAATCTATAATCAAGAGATGCATGCAAACATAAGACTATAGGTTAAATTGATTAATTTTAATGAGTTAAAATTAATTAGACCTAAGGTCACATTCTAATAGGATTAGAATTATATCTTACTTAGTGTTATAATAGTTTTAAATCAACTAAGTAGGACAATCATTACTATGATTATAAGGGAACTCTACCGGTGATGTTCTGTCGGGCTGGGAGTATTTAAGTTGACAGTTTACGGAACACCTCCTACCTGGGAACTGACCCGGAACATTAGAGTTGAATTAATCATAGTTTAATGTTAGATTATGGTCACTAGGTTAATTAAATGTGTTTAATTCACCTAGAAGTTAGATTAAAGATCTTATTATAATAGTTATAATAGGATTAGACTTAGATAGATTGACTTAGCCGGATTTATCTAAGTTAATAAACCCTAAAATGTACGGTATGTCACTTTCGTGGGAGGAAAATTACAAAACTGGATTTAAATCAAGTTTTTCTCCTACGTCCCTATATTCACAACGTGAAACCCATGCTCAGCTTCGTGTCGCGTTTAGCGCGGCCTCCCTTCAGAAAAGTGTTTGCATGGGTCAATAACAAGGTGAATGGGGAAAGTGTCCATAGTAAGTGGGAGCGGGACACGTGTCAACGTATCCCTCGGTTTTCACCCCTAGGTCACACCGTGAGAGTCCTATGATCCGCCTGCGTGTTGCCCTGGAGCAACCACCCCTTCGGAGGGCCTGATCATAATTCGAAACACCGTGAACTCCTGAAAAGGATAGGGTCACTTTGTTGGGTTTTATGCCCTAAAACTCGTAGATAGTAAATGTAACATTTGACCGAACATTAATAAAATGATGTATGATTCATTTATCTTGTTTGTATTGAGTAATCTTGTCTTATTAACTCTAATCCAATAAACTAAACATCCTAGGCTATTAGTATGAGGCTTGAACTAGTATGTAGGGACATACGGGGATCAATGTTCAAGATACAACCTAAAGGGTCTATATAGTACATGGATAAGGTTGGGTACCTTATCCTGGTATCACTATGGATACGACCCGCTTTGTATTTTGATATAAACACAATGATCCAACGTGTTCGTGTAGGGGACATGTGAGTGGGGGTCGGGTGTCTTGTGCAATGAGTTTGCATAAGACCGGACCGCGAAATAGTTAACCACTAGCTGTAACACCGTTGACTAGTTAGGTTTCTATTTTACTAGGATGACCTAGGCAACTTGGTCTCAATCCTGAGTGGATTATGGACTCCTGTTCATGAGGGATTGTCCTTTGATTTGTATGGGTGAGAGTGGCCTGCACGCCGACTCAATAAGCCTACCATTTTGGGGACAAGACCGAGTGGGGAGCTGGGAACATGATCACACAAGATGGACTTCACTCCTTCCCGACTCTAGGGTAAGTAGAGGTGTGTTCCCTTAAGTGGTGTCTCTGGGTCTTGAACAGTGGGCCCTACCCACTCTTTAACAGTTATGTTAATTGATAAAGAAAAATTCAACCTACTAACTAAGGGGGAGTTACAAGTTCAGAGGGTTTCAAGGGAGGGAGTTGCTAATCATCCGTTAGATCTCATTCTCCCTCATTCGAACGTTGGTGTGCATTTGAAGAATCCCATTATCTCTCAATCGCTCTCATTCTCTAGTGATTTACAGAGAATAAAATTCTCCAAAAACCCTTAGAATCTTGGCTCCCACAAGCAACCTCAACCGTTGATCCAGTGAGAATATCGGTGTAACTATTTGGTGGTGTTTGTGGGTAATTTTCCAGCAAAGAAGGTCTTAGAAGGTTGCTGGAATTTTCTGCAAGATCGTGAAAAAGGTGGTTTTTCGATCAAGGCTTTTTCCAATAGTAAGTATTTTTTAACCTTGATCATTAGGATCTCATCTAGATTAGATCTAGGTGTTTTTTTTTTTTTTTTTTTTTTTTTATTTTTTTTTTATAGTTTGTTTTGTAACCTTTTACAACACTTTAATTTAGTTTTATTGTTGTGGATAATATTGTCGTCATATTGGTATTCCAATCGACGTTTAGATCGAATTGGTTCTCTGATCGTTTCCGCTGCGCTAGGGCTTTTATCCCTGCAATTGGTATCAGAGCCATATCGATTTTTAAAAATCGATTTGGGATTTGCGATTGGCTTTGTATGGTGGGATTTAATTTTGCATTATGAATGTAATTTTGCTATGAACTGTTTAGGTTTAATTTGGCCATAGATTTACAGTTTTTTTTTTTTATTGATATGATCATGTAAAGGCCCCTGCGTTTTTGGGCATTATTCTGTAAATCTTGTCTTGTAAGTCCAAATCTAGAATTAGGTGTTTGCTGATGAAGATCGCGGCCAAACGAAGCAAAAAACGCGAAGAACAGTGCAGTTTCCGCCCAGATTCTGCCTCCAGACGCAACAACATCCGGACACTGTCGCGAAAATTTCCAGCGCGCGGTTAGGGCAATGTAGCACGCTGGAGGTGCTTGAACCGGTCTAGTTCGTCAGTTTGGGCTGGGATGGGACCTATTTGGTCTGGTTCAGCCCAATTGAGGAGCAGTTCGAGTTTTTGGCGTCCGGTTCGGGACGGTTCAGGTGGTCCAGCTTAATTCTAGAGTGACAGAAGACTGTAATAGGATAGGTTGTTTGCTTTTTTAATGTAATTAAGCTTTAATTTATCCTAGTGGCCAATTAAACCGGTTCATTAGCTATTTAAATGCTTTATGGATGTCATTCAGATTTAAATCCCACCTTAGGTTATAAAGCATGCTCATGCATTATGTATGTTATAATTAGATTATAATGTATGATTTATAATGCATGGATTATTTTCATGAGTGTTTTAATATATGTGTTATATTAAAATCATGAAAAAGGAAAAGCATGATGCATGAAATTACTTAGTTAAATATAATATGTTATATTTAAATAAGTTGTTTGCAGCATGTCACTATGATTTACCTTGATTGGCAATAATATAAATGTTATTTTATTAATAAAGGATATCATAGTTGCGTTGAGCATGAAACATCCATAGTTTATATTAAAATTCATGCAATGCACATCAATATAGTTTAATTTAATTAACTAGAATATGATTGTTAATTGCTTTAAACTATAGTATGCATGATTATAGGGCTAATCATTAAAATTTGAATAGTTTAAAATTAATTATTAGAAACCGTCAATCTATAATCTGAAGGATTGGAATTCCCAATTCCGTTACAGCGGAAGCAATTGAACCGTTCGTAAATTAATTTTGTTCTACAAAATACCAATACATTGGCAAAAGGTTAAGCGGTGAGAAACATACCTCCGTTGACGACTCTGAATACTTCAACGGACACCACCATTTGATCTTCCCCACTATAACTCTGAGATTAGGAACGTAGTTGTGGGACTACCTAATCTTGAATGGGAAAAACTCTAGAGAGAAAATTCTCCCTAGAGTTCTTGAGTTGAGAGAATATGAGAGGGCCTTATGGTGGCCATATGTTGTGTTACCTAAACCCTAGGGTTAGTGTTCTATTTATAGGAGAAAGACCATGAATAAAATATTCATTTAAAATCAATTATTTCCATAACTGATTTAATCTTTTCCATAACTGATTTAATCTTTTCCATAATCAATCAATTCCATAACCAATCAATTCCATAATTGATTAATCTTTTCCATAAATGATTGATCACTTCCATAAGTGATTAATCATTTCCATAATTGATTAATTTTCAATTAATTAATTCTTTAATTAATTAATCACCAATTAAATATCATATATTTAATTTCAGACCTTCTATTAGTTAATTAATTAATTACCCAATTAAATATTCAGGCCATTAATTAATTAATTATATAATTCGAATCAAATTCATATTAAAATTTGAACTCCTTCAAATTCTCTTATATCCTATAAATTTAATATGAATCAAATTCATATTAATATTTGAACTTCTTCAAATATTTATTTCTCTCATAGACTATAGTTTAATTAAATCTCATTTAAATTAAACTAAATTGAATAATTAATTAATTCATCTTCTAATTAAATACCATATATTTAATTAGACATATATTTGAACTCTTTCAAATATATCAATCTCTCAATATAATAAAGTTTAATCTCAAATTAGACTTTATATTTTAATGCATCACTATACATTATATTAATTTGTATCTCATACAATTAACTTAATTCCCAATATGAGTTTACTTTTCAAAAAAAAAAAAAAAAAATTCCCAATATGAGTTTGAACTATTCAAATTCTTTCAAGATATATTTGTTACTAATTACTCTTTACGAGCTAGCAGGGGACCTAATGGACCTACAAATCAGAAGCTCCAATGATATGAGGTCAATAGATTAAACTCATTAATCAGGTTAACCAATATTCATTAACTGTGGGTCATTCCACTAAAGACCCACAACTGAACTCTTCTCACTGTAGAACATTTTTGTGTCCACGAATATAGACCTATGCCGGTAAGTCAATCCTTCACGAGTGTTCGTAATCACGGCTGGGTCAAATTTCCGTTTTACCCTTGTGTTGCATCTGTCTCCTTAAGTACCAGTGCTCCTCTAATGAACAACCTGTTTATGGTCCAACCATTAAACAGAAAGTCCCTCTCGGGCCAGTGAGAGGGCGGGATCCCTTTGTTCAAGTCCCGGAGTCACCACTTAAGGGAACACTCATCTACTTCTCCTAGATGTGGGAAGGAGTGAATTCCTTCTTGTGTTGTCATGTCCCCAGCCTCCCATTCAGTCTTGTCCCCAAAAAGGAAGGCATATTGAGTCGGCGTATTGGCCACTCTCACCCATGCTAATCAAAGGACAATCCCTCATGAGAAGGAGTTCATGACACACTCAGGATTAAGACTGAGTTACCTAGGTCATCGTATTGAAACAGAACCTAACTAGTTAACGGTGTTACATCTAGTGGTTTACTATTTCATGGTCTGATCTTATGCAAACTCATTGCATAGGATACCCCCGCTCGCATGTCTCCTACATGGACGCCTTGGATTAATACGTCTGTATCGAATACAAAGCGGGCCGTATCACATAGTGTTACCAGGATAAGGTACCCAACCTTATCCTTGTACTATAGACCTTTTAGGTTGTTACTTGAACACCAATCCCCGTATGTCCCCACATACTAGTTCAAGTCACATACAAACAACCTTGGATCTTAGTTTATTGGATTTGGGTCAAATTTTGCAATATTTAACAATAACACTTTATTGTAGAAACTCAATAACACTTTATTGAAATAAGTATACAATTTGTTTACATTCACTATCTACGAGTTTTAGGGCATAAAACCCAACAAACTCCCACTTGAACTAAAACTCTAGTTTAGTGGGATGTACAATAATCTATACAGCAGTGGGTGTATAAATACATGTATAAAACATATACAATGTACAAATACAATAAACTAGAGCATCACTATACCCATTACATAATGGTATCACTATACCCATTACTTTTCTCCCACTTGCCCTAGATTACACCTTTGTACATATCTCGTAGATCTAGACCTTCTAGATGACCCTCAAACACTTTAGCCGAGAGAGTCTTTGTAAATGAATCAGCAATATTTCATTCAATTTAATGTGTCTGCTTGTCTTAGGTTGCGATGTTCTTTTGAATTTGCCACAACACCACTATATCACTATAAAGTGTGATGGGCAAGTTCACATTTGGAACACATTCCAAATCAATCAAGAACTTCCTAAGTCATACAGTCTCTATCGATGCTTCACAAGTAGCTACTTTTTCGGCCTATACGGTCAAGACTGTAACTATGCCATACTATAGCTTCATCGTAAAGAGTGACAACAGATACTGATGTAGATTTCCTCAAATCCTTATCAGTCTTAAAATCTGTGTCAGTGTATCCTGTAAGGATCAAATCCTTAGTCCCATACACGAGCATATAGTTCATCGTTCTCCTCGAATACTTGAGGATATTCTTAACGGTTTTCCAATGATTAAATCTCGGATTAGATTGATACTTACTGACAATCCCTATTGCATGGGGCATTCGTCTCATCTCCTCAACTTCTTGAGGTGTCTTAGGAAACGGTTTCTTAGACAAAAAGAATTCCACGCCTGAAAGGTAGTGAACCCTTCTTGGAATTCTGTATCTTATATCTAACTTACATCTTGTAGATATAAGTCACTTGAGACAAGGCTAGCTTTTTGTTCTAACGATTCCTAACGATTTGGATCCCAAGAACAAACTCGGCTTCTCCCAAATTTCCATTTGGAAATGAGCTGCTAGCTCCTTTAATGTCAGTAAGATAACCTACATCATTCCCAATGATTAGGATATCAATCATATACAACACTAAGTAAGCTTCTGAACTATTTATGATTACTTGTAAACACAAGACTCATTAATGTTCTGATTAAAGCCAAAAGATTTGGTCACTATATCAAATCTTATATTTCAAGATCGAAATGCTTAGGTCAATCCATGAACGGATCACTTAAGCTTGCAAACCCTTTTGCTTTCGATCTTGCTGTATGAACCCTTCTGGTTAAGACCTTTAATGTCTCGTTTTCTCTTGTAAATCCACTTGTAACTAATAGGTGTTACCCATCAAGCAGATCTACAAGATCCCAGATGGAAGTGAAATACAAAATACTTCATTTCCAGGTCCATGACTTTAATCCATTGGTCCTTGTCAACATCATTCATTTTCTTTCTAAAAGATAATGAACCCACTATGCCATCATCAGGTATGATGACCTAGGCTTCAAACAAGCCCATGCAACGTTCAGGTTATCAAACAACCCTCCCACTACATTGAGGCAATCTCAACTATTGAGATGGATGTGACTAACTAGATGCACTGATCCATCAACAACTCTTGTTGAACAGTCAGCCTCATCAACAACTCTTGTGGATGTTACTGTAGCTTCATTAGTTAACTAACTTAAACCGACTTTACTCTTGTGGTTTATGATTTTTTGATGTGGACTTCTTCTGAGAATTTTGCATTTGTCAATACAAATTCTTTATTCTCTTGTGAATTGAAGAAGTATTCACTTCTCGTTTCCTTTGGGGTTGCCTACTACAGTATGCAATGCAGTCAACACTGCATGACCCCAAAACGAGCCAGACAATTGAGCATAGCTCAACATGGAATGAACCATATCCAATAGGGTTCTATTTCTCCTAAATTAGATTTAGGGTGTGATCCCATGTACTATCAAATAGTCCTGGAATCTCAAATCCCTATACTCAACATTTTGATCAGATCGAAGTGTTTTTATCATCTCACCTAACAAGTTTTCAACTTCAGTCCTAAGCCCCTTTGAATATCTCAAGAGCTTCAGACTTAAGTTGCATTAGGTAAAGATACTCATACCTTTGAATAATCATCCATAAGAGATGAATTATTCATGCCCTCCCACTGCTTTAACATATTGAACCACAAGGATCCAAATGTACAAGCTCCAAGGACTTTTTGGCTCTTAGATCTTTTCTAGTAAAAGATCTATCAGTCATATTGCCCACAAGGCATGACTTATAAGAGAGTCATCTTCTAACTCGCTTAGAAGTTCACTCTTGACCAATCTCCCAATCAAATTGAGATTAATATGGTCTACCTTAGAACCAAAGAAAGGTATTTTCCTTTTGGAGAAATCCTTTGCCTCTTTTCACATTGAGTAGTAGCAGTCTTAAACAACCCAGTGTTCATGACTGCTTTACTCTTGATTAGTCCTAAAACATCTAGGTTACTTTCCAGTAAAGCTAAACAAATGTCAACTCCCTTTCTTGAAATAAAACTGCGTTAGTAGAGAAAGGTAAAGAGTAACATTGTTCCAGCATATAAGACACAGAAATCAAATTTCTTTTGCTCTTAGGAATTACATACACATTATCTAATAATATGTATTTTCTCCCACTGAGAAAAATAACTTAATGTTCCCCACTGCTATAGCCAAAATAACCTCTCTAATTCTAACTTTGAGAGTTATTACACAAGTAGAAAACTGTTGCCAGGAACTTATAACTTTAAAAGAAGAACACACGTGATTTGTAGCCCCTGAATCAAGTATTCAGGGAGAATCACTATTCTTCACTAATCACGTTTTCAAGACAAGTAAATGAAAATTACGGTCTTGAACAAGTTCTCTTTTTTGCTAAGCAAGGTTCTATGTCATATTCATCAAGAACAATTCTTGATGAATTAAACATATGGGGCATGAGGACATTCCTCAGTTAAGAATAATCCTAGACTTATTTACCACAATTTGTCATTTAAGCTTGTTGTATTACCGTTATTTATAAAAATTACGTAAGACAATACACATAAAATTATTATATAATTGCTGAAGTAACAAATTACTTGTATTATTATTTGCACTAACCCATCACAAATAATCCAATCAAATTTTGCAAAAACAAATAAGCAATCAAAGAAACCCTATAAAACTATTGATTTAGTTTTTGCAACGATACTTCAAAGGCTTAGAACAACAACCACCGAAGGGTGGTCAGCTACTCCTCCTCTGAATTGAGACAATCTCAACCAAACTCTAACACCAGAATAACTCATATTCCATTAGCGTTTAGTTACCGTTGTTCGGTCAAGGGTTAGTTAACACATTTAACTCATCCCCGTAAGTGTAACCCTCCCACTTTCAGATCTCAGAGGCACGCACCAACAGGCTACCGAAGGGAAAGACAACTGTTGGTGATTAGCCTAAGTGACCCCTATCCTATTCAGGAGTTCACGGTGTTCCGAATCACATGATCAGGCCCTCCGAAGGGATGGTTGCGCCAGGACAACCTGCAAGCGGATCATATGACTCTCACGGTGCGAACTAGGGGTGGAGACCGAGGGATACGTTGACACGTGTCCCGCTCCCACTTACTCTAGACATTTTTTTCCATTCACCTTGTTATTGATTCATGCAAACACTTTCCGAAGGGAGGCCGCTCCTAGGGCGACTCGAAGCCGAGCATGAACCTCACGTTGTGAATATAGGGACGTAGGAGCAAAACTTGATTTAAATCTCGTTTTGTAATTTTCCTCCCACTGAAAATGTCCTAAGGTTAATTTAGGGTTGTTTAACTTAGATAAAATTCGGCTAAGTCAATCTATCTAAGTCTGATCCTATTATAACAATTATGGAAAGGATTCAACCACAATGTTTTAGGTGAATTAAACTTCTTTTAATAAACCCAACATTGCAAGTCAACATTACTATGGTTAATTCAACTCAAGGTTTGGGTCAGTTCCCAGGTAGGAGGTGTTCTGTAAACCGTCAACTTAAATACCCCTAACCTTAGACAGAACTTTACCGAGAGAGTTCCCTTATAACCACAGTAATGTAAGGTCTTTACTCTAAAGATCTAGGTGCATTAAACACTTTTAACAAACCTAGTGACATTGCAAGCTAACATTTAGCTATGATTAATTCAACTCCGGTATTCCAGGTCAGTTCCCAGGTAGGAGGTGTTCCGTAAACCGTCAGCTTAAATACCCCCAGCCTTAGACAGAACTTAACTGGTGGAGTTCCCTTATAATCATAGCAATGTTTTTCCTACTTAGTCAATTAAAACTAATTTTAATTCTAAGTAAGAATAATTCTAATCCTATTAGAAATGTGATCTTAGGTCTAATTAATTTTAAATATTTTAAAATTAATTCATTTATCCTAAGATCCTATGTTTGCATGCAATTCTTTGTTATAGGTTAACGGTTTTTATTCATTAATTTTATAACTATTATAAATTTTAATGAATTAACCCTATAACATGCTACTATGGTGAATAAATTAACAATCAAATTCTAATTAATTTATAAAACCATACATTATCATACATGACATACCAAAAATATAACAATTATATAAATCTAAGGTAATGTCATGCTCAATGCAATTTAATTTCCTTTTAATTAACCTAACTCTTAAATTAATTATACAAGAAAATTAAAATTAAGCATTACCATTTTCATACATTAACATAACATTTTATATTAATAGCTCATGAAAACTAATTAAGCATGTTAATTACTTAATATAAATATAACTCTTATATTTTTAAACTAAAGTAATTTCATGCTCAATGCAAATTAATTTTCTTCAATTAATCTAACTCTTAAATTAATAACTCAAGAAAATCAAAATTAAGCATTCATATTTTCATACATTAACATAACACTTTATATTAATATCTCATGAAAATAAAGCATGTAAATTACTAATATAAATATAACTCTTATATTTTTAAACTAAAGTAATTTCATGCTCAAAGAAAATTAATTTTCTTTAATTAATCTAACTCTTAAATTAATTTCCTAAGAAAATTAAAATAAGCATTCATATTTTCATACATTAACATAACACTTTATATTAATTGCTCATGAAAATAAATAAGCAAATAAATTACTTTCATAAATATAACTTTTTATATTTTTACTAAAGTAATTTCATGCTCAATGCTTCTCAATTTTCATCCATTTAATCATAACAATTTATATTAAATACCCATGAAAATAAGCATTGATATTTTATTTTCATCCATAATATAACTAATTATATTAATACTCATGAAAATAAACCTAAGCATGCATGCTCCATTAATATAATATAACACTTTATATTTATCTAATTAATGTCATGCACCATGCTGTTCCAATTTCATATATTTAATATAACAATTATACTAAATAACTCATGAAATTTAAATTCATGCATAATTATCATATATTATAACATTTATAACATAAAATTGCATGAATATGCTTAACCTATGGTGGAATTTTAAGCTATATGACATTCATAAAGCAATTAAATAGCTAAGTAGACAGGTTTTGACATCCTATGACTCAAAACAATAGAAAAATTACATTAATTAATCTATTACAGCCCTATCATGCCGTGAACCAGCTCAAAACAGCCTCCAACCGCATCCAAACCCTTCAAACCGGCAAGAAATTGAGCTGAACCAGTTGAAATTAGCTTGAACCAGCCAAAATTGCCCCAAACCGGACCAAAATAGCCTGAACCAGTCCAAAATCAAGCTGAACCGGCCCAGAAAACTGCCATACTGCACGAACCGGTCAAAAAAGTCAAGAACCGGTCATCTCCAGTTGAACCGTACCTTCGAACCAGACCGCACCTTTAGGGCTGACGTCATCGTCTGGCACATACACGAATAAAATTAATAAACCACTACCAATTGTCACAAAAGCCGCAAGTGCCTCAGTGGTTAGCGCCCATGTGAAATCTATCGCGCACGCTAGGGTTCGATCTGCGACTAATGCAAAACTGTTTCCTTTTTTTTTTTTTTTTTGCGATTGCAGTCTCTGTTTTAGCCGTTTTTCCCTTCTTCCAGCCTCTGTTTTCTTCGTTTTTGGCCCCAAATTCTCCAGCTCTTCATGGAATTTCACCAAAAACAATTGACACGGACTTACAGACTCGATTGCAATTAAGATACCCAAAACCTATTGTTAATACGTCACATTGTAGGTTGGATAGAGTAATTGGAGCGAAGTGTGTCAGTTTCTGTCATATGACGCCTGAGCAAAGGAGAAGTGTATATGGCTAGATCAAATGAAAATTGACTACATCATTCATTATCTTATAAAATGGAACTGAAAGAAAGAAAACAAGGAAAGTTTTACTACAACAATTCAAAAGTTCAGCCTAATTAATGACATAATTATCCATTTCAACAACAAAAGTACTTGGTAGAAAATTTTCACAACCACTTATAAACTTATAAGATAAGTGCTACATGAAAGCATATAATAATAAACTTATACCTAAGCATATAAATCTATGCCCCAAGATCTTGTAGATGTGAGATTGGTTCTATATTTCCTGTCAATATTGTTGATCAAATCCATATCCTCCTTTGCAATCTTAAAGTCAAAAACTTGCAGATTCTCTTCCAATCTCTTCAGCTGTGAAGTCTTTGGTATAACCACAGTATTCCTTTGAATGCCCCACCTGAGGGCGATTTGAGCAGGGCTCCTCCCATATTTCTCCGCGAGTTCCTAGCGGGGAAAAGCCCGACAAGAATACAGTTAAATTACAAGTTTGGTTTTATCAATTTTCCAGTTGTGTTTTTTCCCTGAACTTTCAAAAATGTCTCACAGATTCCTAAATTTTCAAAGTTGTGTCCGATTGTCTTTGAACTTCAAAGAATGATCGGTAGGTCTTGAATTTTCAATTTAGTACATCAATGATCTACTAATATATATACTTTTTATAGTCTAAGGGATATCTATTAAACTCCAAAGGTTAAAGCTAAAAGTTTAATCCTTGAACTTTCAGAGTTGCATCAATTTGGTCCTTGAACTTTAAAAAGTACCAAATAGGTCCTCAAACTTTTTAATTTTGTATTCAAGAGGCCCCTGAACTTAAAAAAGTATCCAATAGGTCCTTATAAAACTTTCACTTTTGTGTCTAATAGGTCATTCAACTTTCAATTTTGTGTGTAATAAGTCCTTGACCTATGACATTTTTTAAAATTGACATGCCTACTAGATACAAATAAATTGGAAGTTTAGGGCCCCAATAAACATAAAATTCAATTTTATACATAATAGATTGGTTAATTTTTAAAAATCTCGAATGTGTCACGGATCTATTAGACACAAAATTGAAAGTATATAGGGACTTATTAGACATTTTTAAAGCTCATAGACCTATTAGATACAAAATTGAAAGTTCACCTAAACACTTTTTAAAGTTCAGAGACCTAATTGATACAATCTTGAAAGTTCAAGGACCAAACTTGCAATAAAACAAGACTATCATTATATGGTTAAAAAAATTGCAATACTAATTCAACATGAAGGTAAAGATTCTAACACTAGTTCCAGTCAAATCAGAAGTTTAGGGGTAAAAATTGATGTGAAAAATATCCAATTTAACTTGTCTTGCAAAAAAGGGAAGAAATTACTTACTTGAAGAAGAGGATCTTGGAGACAAGAAAGTGTACCAAAGCGTTGAGCATTTGCAGCAGCACCACCTAAAGGAGTATGAGCAGTGACACAAATTCCATGCTTTTGGCAAAATTTGACAAGAGACTCTCTTTGAAAGTAAGGATGCATTTCAATTTGGTTCACAGCAGGCTTCACTTTTGAGTATGCTAAGCAATCTCTTGTTAAAAAGATGTCGTAGTTGCTACAATGGTAAGGCAACTTCAATATCGTTAAAGACGTGTTTGGGAGTGCTTTATGCAAGAGAATTATATGATCTTATTTTGATATTTGTATTGTACTATTAAATTGTCTTCTTTTTTTTTTATTCAAAATGTCCATCTTATAAACATTTGTCTATTTTGGTGATAAGAGAAGTTTGACATGTGTCAAACTATTGGATACTACGTTGCCTTAATTGAAGTGTTTGCGAGAGGGTATGTTTGGTTTAACCAAATTTTCAAGTGTTTAATTTTGAAAAAAAAAATTTAGTGTTTGACAACTACTAAAAATAACTTATTAAAAAATGAGATTGGAAAATAAATCATTTTGAAGAAAACACTTGAAAGCAAATTTTCTAAATAGAGTTTTTAAGTATATATAATAACTTGTGTATATGTTGTCAAAAAAAAAAAAAAAAACTTAGTTTATAAAAACACTTAAGAAATATAACCAAGCTTACGAATATTTAAATTCTAAATAATTTTTATACAAAATGTTTGAAAAACACTTAAACTAAAATGTATTTCAAACAGAGTTTATAAAAGGGGAAATAAAAGGTGCATGCAATACCTGATTCCAATGCTGCGAACTAAGCCATTGGAAACGAGATCTTCCATGGCATGCCAAGTGGTTTCTAATGATATGGTTGTATCAATGGCCAGCATCCCATCATCATCCTTTTCACTTCTAGTGTTGCCCACTCCTTCATTTGTTTACAATTGAGAAAAATGAAATTAGAACTAATAATTAGGAAAATGAGAAGAATTCTTTTGATGGAGAAATATATTTGCATAAGATGAACAGAGAATAATCTTACACGTGTTAAATCACCACTCAACTCAAAAGCTTAAGTGTCTTGATGGGTTATGGTAAATTTAAAAATAACATTAGAATTTTAAATATATGAATCTGACACCATGTTAAATCACCACTCAATCTAAAAGCTTAACACCTTGTTTGATAATCATTTATTGGTTTTTGAAAGTTAAGCTTATAAACACTATTTCCACCTATAAGATTCTTTCTTTTGTTATTTATTTTCTCTCTATATTTTAAAAAACCAAGTCAAGCTTTGAAAGTTAAAAAAAAAAAAAATAGTTTTAAAAAATTTGTTTTTGTTTTTGGAATTTGACTATGAATTCAAACGTTTCATTAACAAAGATCAAAACCATTGTAAGGAAAATTGAAGAAAACAAGCATAATTTTCAAAAACCAAATAGCTATCAAACATGACTTAGGCCCCGTTTGGGGTTGCGTTTGCTAGTGTAAAAAGCTATTATGGGAGAATCTTAACCGCCTAAACTGTTTGGTAAAACAGATTATTAATTAATCTATCGACAATCACTTTTTAGTTTACTCTACCCTGCAAAAGCTCTTAGATACCAGCTTTTAGATTTAGCTTTTCTAAAAATCTATCACATTTTCTAACTGTTTTTAAATTTCAAATTTATCCTTCTTATATATATTTTTACATATGCTTTCTTTCATATGAATAAAAATTTGATTAATTCAATTTTTATAATAATTATTTTTCTTACATTTTTATCAAATATTTTAGATTAATTAAACATAGTTAGATGCAATTTAAATTATACAAACTTTTAAATAATTATCTTATAATAAATTATAAATTAAGTATTAATAAAAAAAATATTTGAAATATAAGTCTACTATGATCCTTATAATTAAATCCCAAAAATTTAGTATTAATTTACCAAACACGGGAACTAGTTTTTTTCTAATTTAAAATTGAAAAAACAATTAAAATTTACCAAACACTATTTTACTTCATTTCAAAGCTGATTTTTCTAAAAGCAAAGTTACCAGCAATTATTTTGAAAGCTACTACAATCCCAAACTAAGCCTTAAGTTGGTGAGTTATAGTAAATTTAAAAATGATATTACAAGAGTTTAAATATATATCTCTTTGGATTGATACCATATTAAATCACCACTTAACTCAAAAACTGATCTCTTGATTTGATACCATGTTAAATCACCACTTAACTCAAAAACTTAAGGTGATGGATTATGATATATTTAAAAAAGACATTTTAGGAGTTTGAATACATGACCTCTTACTTTAATACCATGTTAAATCACCATTCAACTTAAAAGTTTAAGCCGACGAGTTATGATAAATTTTTAATTTTATATCAATACTTAAGAACATGTAAAATTTTTAGTTTCCTATTAATACTTAAGAAAATATGTACCTGTCTGCTTTATGGCTATTGGGAAGTGCACCAAGTATAGATCCAAATATTGAAGTTGAAGCTTCTTTAGGCTGTCCTTGCAAGCCTCAAGAACATGTCCATGGTCTGAGTTCCAAAGCTATCAATGTCACAAGGATGAACAACAATGATTATTTAAGGTGGGTTTAGGACTAGTTTTTATATATATATATATATATATATATATATATATATAAAATTCTTTTAATTGAAGCACTAATTCTTTTCAAAATAAATAATAAAAAATTGAAGTACTGTCGTATAAACGCACTAGTAAATACTTTTAAAAGATTTTTACTGAATAAAATACATTTTATTTGAGGTCAATTCTATTAAGTTCCTAAATTTCAAAATTGAATAATCAAGTGCCTGAAGTTATGAAATAGGTGAGTCTTTGAACCCTTAATTTTACGTGACAACATTTTAAAGTAAAAATAATAATATTTTTATTAGAATATTAATATAATAATTTAAAATTAAAAATATAAAGAAAAAAAAAATATATCTCCTGCCTATCCTTTTCCTTCCCTTCTTCCTTGAGAAATTTTTAGGTGCCTCCGATGCAATGAGATCGGTAATTTTACACCGTTGGATTTAAGAGAGAAAAATGGTAAAAGTACCTCGATTTTGTATCCAACGGTTATTAGAGGCAAACAAATTTGAAGATTTACATCCGACGCTTTTAAAGGAGGGGTCTCATTGCACTGTGAATACCTAATAATTTTCCCTTCTTCCTCTTCTCCTATATTTGTCCCTCTTTAGCCGTTGCTGTTCGTCGTCGCCGACACTTGCCGGCCACTTGGCATCTTCTTCTTCAAACAAAAATCCTACCCCAACCCTTTCTCTCACTACCATTTCCCTTTCTCTCTCCGTTCTGGCGCCGACGTTTTCTTCTTATTCTTCCACCAACATCTTCTTCTTGTTTTTAGATTTGGGGTGGGTGGGTTTTGTTTTGAAGAAGAAGAGGAGGGGTGGGTTGGGCTGGATTTTGTTTTAGATTCCGGGGTGGGTTTGGGAGCTTAAGAAGAAGAAATGGGGTGTGGGTTTGAGGAGGAGAAGAAGAAAAATGGGTATTCGGGGTGGGTTAGGGGTTTTGTTTAAGAAGAAGAAAAATGGGTGTTCGGGATGCATTTGGTTGGTGATTTGAAAACAAAAATTTGAAAATAAGAAATTCAACGAGAACAAAATTGTATTTCATGTTTTTAAATATGTGTTTGGTAACAGATTCAAAAATTGGATAATTGTTCAAAATGTGTATGGCAATATATTTATAAACCTTAAACTACTTGTAGTTATCAATTAAATACATTAGATTGAATATAAACTATTATTAATTAATTTATAAACATGTTATATGTTATAACTTTTGTATAATTATTATTTTACAATATTATATAATTTATAATACATTATATTATACAAATTTTAATTTCATAAAAATGAATTGAGTTTATAACATGAAATACTATATTTATTAAAGTTTTTATCTTTTTTGATTTAATTCTGCATTGAAAAATTAAATTCAGAATCTGGATGCACTGAAAACATAAAAAAGTTGTTTTCAGAATTTCTACTATTTGGATCATAGAATTCGAAAACAGTTTTAAAAAATGCATCTGCCAAACAAATATTCACTGAATTCAGTGAATCCGAAAACATAAAATAGAATCTGAATTGCCTACCAAACATGACCTTCTAACATAAAATCCTAGATTTGATAAATCAAATGCATAAAAAGAAAAAGGAAAAAAAAAGTTGACCTTTGTGGTAATGAAAAGTTCTTCCCTCTTCACAAGTCCACTCCTAAAAGCTTCTGCTAGTGCCTCACCTACTTCAGCTTCACTTTTGTAATCAGCTGCAAGAAGGCAACATTTGTTAAAAATCTAAGCCGCCGCTCGCTTTTTCTTTCGGCTAAGACATTAAACCGTTTTTCTTATTTCATGAATGTTGTGCATCCGGATTAATCTTACGGGACAACCATTTTACTCTATAGTATTTGATTGTCAAGGGAATAGTAGAATTTTATCTTCGATAAGTGACTATTATAGATTTGAACTCATTTTCTCGAAGTCTGGCCTTTTACATTTTTCAAGACTTGCAAGACCTAAAGCTACGATCTAGACCAATTTCTTACTAGTTCAATAATGTTTGAAAGGATCTACAAAAAACACCTTGTCATAAGTAGCATGTTCAAAAGAACTTGCTTTTACTTAACCAAAGTTAACTCTTTGAGATTTTAGCATAAAGCTTGTCTTCCTCAAAGTAATTAAAATCCTCTTAAGATGTTTTTCATCCTTCTTCCTTAAGTTGAAGAAGACCAAAATATCAAGCATAAAGACTATAAGGGATGATTTATGGTAGTTCTTAACGAGACTATTAATTACTCCATATATGTAACATTGATTAGTCCAAAGGACATTATCAAAAGTCATTTTAACGATCATATATTTGATCTTTATTGCGATTTAAAGGATAGTATCCTCATTCCTATATCTCAATTGGTGGTATCTTTATCTCGAAGGAATTTGAAAACTAGGGAAAATGAAAATCATCGTTTGACGCATTTTCCTCTCTACTGTAAATAAATCTCGTGGCCCACGTGGTTTCTCGTAGCCTCCGAACTAAAAAAAGAAAAGAACCACTATGAAAGTACATTGAAAAGGACTTGGTAATTATTCCCCCTCAAAGAATGTGATTTACAACATTAGGATAGGCTTTTGGAAGGAAGGCTTTTGGAATATGAAACATTTTTTTTTTTTTTTTTTTAGTACATCAACATTTGGGGTAGGGGGATTCGAACCTCTGACCTCATGGTCGAGGGTACATGCCAATTACCGCTGAGCTAAGCTCGCTTTGGCCTCTTCTTTTCCCTCCTTGTATGCACAAGCAATGGACGTTAAAATGAGGATTTATGACTCTTCATATCACCCACATAAACTCCAAGTCACCTTTGGTTCCCCAAGGATTGAGTTAAGAAAACTTAACTATGAGTGGAGTAAACTTAGAGGTAAGTACTAAGTTTGACCAAGATTAAAAATAAATAAATTAATGAAGGTAAACTCTTCCATCTTTACTTCCCTAATTATCTATATTTTATAGTAAAATCTTAATTTAATTTAATAAAAGCTATGGTAGAATTATATTTCTCTATGGTTACTTAAATAGTTACACAGACACTTAATTGAAATATACTTTTAGTAAGATTATTACTCCGATCCCAAGCACATATTAAATATAAATTAAACAAGTTGTATTTGGAGAGAATTTCCTTTAAAAAATATTAAAATATATTTTAAAATAAATAGAAATTAACTTGAGCTTAATTAAGGGTGTGTTTGGTTTAACTAATTTTCAAGTGTTTAATTTTGAAGAAAAATCATTTTGAAAAAATTTATTGTGTTTGACAACCACTAAAAATGACTTATTAAAAAATGAGATTGATAAATAAACCATTTTGAGAGAAACACTTGAAACTAACTTTTTTAAAAAGACTCTTTAAGTATACAATAACTTGTGTATAAAAACACCTATGAGGAAATGCAACCAAACATATGAGTGTTTAAATTCTAAACAATTTTTATACAAAATGTTTTTTAAAAAATGCATTCTTGAAAAACATTTAAATTAAAATGTATTCCAAACGAACCCTAAGTTATTTGAACTCAAGTAGTCTAAACACCTCCCACAATATTTTCAAAAGGTTTTTGACCCAACTTAATTAGGTTATTTTGCGCTCGACTAAACTCGATAATAATATAATAATATAAAATGATGAAAATATCCTTATTGGTTAGGTGAGATATTACATCAAGTATAATTTTACGTTATTAATTTATCATTAACCAATTTTAATGTTTACCAAGAGTATAACCATGTTGGAAACAAAAAATGAAACTTATACTAACTCTAAAAAACACTACTCCAACATCACATACTAAATACCTACATTTAACTCTAAAAAAAAATTAATAATTCACTTTCAAGTTTCAAAACATACCCTTCTACAAAATCATAAAAATCGACCAAAGAAACTACGTAAAGTAAATAGAAAAGCTACCGAACAAACTATGTTGAATTTGAAAATAACTCAATTGATTAAGATAATATATACATCTATTTTAAACTTTAGCGGTTCGATTCCAAAAACGAAAGTAGAATAACTGAGAAATGTAGAAAGAAAAAGATCAACCAGACGGTACCGGCGCAGTCAAAATGACAATAACCGATTTTAATGGCGTCGAGAATGAGGTCTCTGATTTTGTGCTTCTCCATACGCCAAACTCCAAGGCCGATCACTGGCATTTGGAAGCCATTGTTAAGAGTTATTGCCATTTCTTTTTTTCTGGTATAAATTCCTCTTTCTATTACACTGCAAAACCTCTTCCCTTGACTCTGATTTTATAGCTACTCTCTGTGGACACTCTGGTTAGAGAATCTTAGATTCATACACCCTTAAAACGATGTCGTCCATTAAAAAAGAATCGAGAGTAATAAGTTAGGCTCCGTTTCATATTCGGTTTTTGAAAAATAAGCTCATAACTAATACTTCTATTCGTGAGTTTCTTTATGGTATATTATCTATTTTTTACGGATGTTTTCAAAATCCAAGTCAAGTTTTGAAAACTAGAAAAAATAAATTCCGTTTGATAACCGCTTGACTTTTTATTTTTAATTTTTTAAAATTATGTTTGGTATATCTCCCAATTCACTTACAATAGTGATTTTCCTCTTTCTCGAGGATACATTTGAATTCCTAGCAAATTTCAAAAACAAAAACAAGTTTTTGAAAACTATTTTTTTTTTTTTTTTTTTTTTTAGTTTTCAAAACTTGACTTGTTTTTGAAAACATGGGAAGAAAATAGATAAGAAAACAAAAAAAATTTGTAGGTGGAAGTAGTATTTATAAGCTTAATTTTCAAAAACCAACAACTAAAAATCAAATAGTTATCAAACAAAAAGTCTAAAGTATTTAAAAAACTTTGTTTTTGTTTTGAAATTTGACTTAGAACTCAAATATTTGAAAATATGAGAACCATTATAAAAAAGTTATGAGAAAACAATAATAATTTTTAAAAATAAAAAATCATGGTCATCAAAGTAGATATTAATAATTGATATAAAGAAAAAAAATGAATAATAACTCTCGTTTGTCTTTTGGCAAAGTTTTGTCACAATCGAGCCGTGAAGATGGGACATTTCATAATCACATGGATGCACCACAATTTTATTTCACGTGATCCTCTTCCTATTGGTTGTTCTATAACATAAAGAGATTGAGAGATTTGAACCTCGGATTTGAAGGTATATGCCTTCACCACAATTGTCTTTCAGGTGTTATAGAAAAAGTCTCGGATATTTTAAATTCTTTAGAAAATGTTTTATAAAAAAAATTCATACTTTTGGTACCTTAGCTTTGATCAAGTTGGTGTCTATTTGATTCGAAGGTTTCAAAAGTTACATTTTGAATCAAAGTCCATCAGAATTGAAATATCGTTTTAAATGGATTATGAGTTCAAATTGATCATGATCAGAGTTGACTATTGAAAAAATAATGTAGTAGCTAGTTACTTGCTAACTAGACTTTATTATTTTGCAAGTACTAATTTTATTGAGAGAAATGTGAGTTGACATCTTTTTCATCTTCCTTTCTTCTTTCTTCTTTCTTGTTCTTCCTCTCTCTCTCTCTCTTGGAAAGAAGGAGAACTACCTTCGTTTCAAATCTAAACAAAGGGAGTTTCTCCTTCGTTCAAATCTTAAACAAAATGGCTAACTCCCCTCCATTTCAAAGGAAAACAAAGGGAGAGTTCCTTTCATTTTAGATTTGGAAGCGGCGTGGTGTGGCCATAGAGGAAGCAATGTGAAAACATTGACGAGATGGGGGAGGCAATAACACCAACAAAAAAACGTCGGAAAAAGAAGGAAGAAGAAGAGAAAAGAAAAAAACGAATACAACTAACGGTTAATTTGAGCTTATTGACTATATACTATATAGAACCATTTTTTTTAAACCATAAAGGTTAAAAAAAATGCACATTTTAAAACATGAGAGGCCAAATAGACACCAATTTTAAACTTCACAAACCAAAAGTGTGTGTGTGTGTTTTTTTTTTTAAAATAATAATAATATGATATTTACTCATTTTTCCTGGTAAAAACAAAAGTATTATGTTAATGTATTTTTCATCGAAGGAACGGTTTAGTATCTGTTTCAACCTAGTCTATTGGTCATTTTCTTTTTATACGTACATCGAAGATGTAGATATTGATTTGGATCCACTCAAAAGGCCGTATATCAATGAAGATAGTTGTCCTCTTTTATATATCAATGATCTTTCTTTTATATAACCAATATTGGACTTTGGTCGCCCTCCTAACGGTACCATTCCATCACTTTTACAAACTTACTAAGACGTTAAAATAAACTTCTACCCTTTACCATAAAAGAGTTATGTCAATTCAAACTGAAAAAGTTAATCCCCACATTCCTGATTTTTTCACAGCTCACTCATACAATTTTTTTTTTTGAAACGACAAAGTTCTTTGAAAAGAATATTCGAGAACGCTCCCAAATGTTTGGACTCCACACAAACTACTTTTTCATAATTGGTCAAAAAATACTTTTGGTCTTTATACTTTTATTGAAGTAACAATTTAATCCTTAAACTTTAGTGGTAACAATTTAATCGGTATACTTTTCAAATTGACAACAATGTAGTCCCTAAACTTTATTATGCAATAAATTTAATCCCTGTAATTAAAAATTTGTAATGATCATTTTGCCTCTCTTATGAAAAATCTCATCAATATTAAATATTTATTTTTGTTAGGTATTGGTTCAGTATTGGTAGAGTTTAAAAACACATTTTATTTCTCATCAATATATCGATCTATATACATAAAAAAATCCTATTAAATCTTAACAACGTCTTGCACTCTAGGAACTAAATCAAAACAAATCGTAAACTACAATGATTAAATTCTTACCAATTTGAAATTATATGGACTAGATTATTATAAATTAAATTTTATGGATTAAACCTTACTAATAGGCAATCAAAGGTTTTGTTTTTGTTTTGTTTTTGTTTTTGAAAAGGGTGATCAAAAGTTTTTATTTTATTTTATTTTTTAAACTTTAATTTTCTTTGATTTTCTATAAACTCCAAACATAAAGGAAAGGAATGATAAACATTCGTGCCACGTAGAGCGCTCTTATTGGTTCAAAATATCAAGTTTTGTAAGAAGCTCTAAGTCCCAACCGTTTATGTTGACGTCTTTGTCCTTTGTGTCCAAAAATTAAGCTGAAAAACTACCTATAATAAATGTGTGTGGCTTCACGTGAGCATGAAGGGACAAGTGAGAGTAGAGCTTGTCTTGTGCATGTTAAGACAAACAATAGGAGAATTCATGTGAAATTTGTATGGATCATTCGAGGGTTGTAATGAAATTTAATTTGGCCTACTTTTTCAGAATAATGGAGAATGTCCTTTGCGTGTTGTCCCATAAGCCCAACCGGAACGATTCCCGCTCTCGATACGCGATCGCGCTCAGGGAATGATCTATTAAGGGGTCAGGAGGAGCACGTGCTCCCTCAATTTATTGAGTATTTCTTTTTTGGTACACAGTGAAATTAAAATTTAATAATTAGTATTAAACTTACTGTTCATTTTATAATTTGCCCCCTGCCCTATTGGTATCAATGTGCTGTACCATCTTATTAGAAGTCTTGGGTTCGATCTATTTTTAGAATAATTGTAATGGTGGCAAAATTAGGGGGCTTAATGGCAGATTTAGCAACTTTTTAAAATAATTGCAAATATGGCAAAGTTTTTAAATCAATTTTTTATATTCCCAATTTGCCCCTGGCGCGCGTATCTTCTTCTTCCTCTCTGGTTTTCTTTTTTTTTTTTTTTTTCTTTTCGATTGTTTTCATATCTTCTTCTTCCTCTCTGGTTTTCTTTTCTTTTTTTTTTTCTTTCCGATTGTTTTCATATCTTCTCCTTCCCAATTTCTTTCGTTCAGGGTAGACAGAACAACCTTTTTTTGTTTCATGTAACACCTTTAATCGAGGTTAGTAAGAAAAACAATGTGAATTCAAAAGAACTTTATCTTTGAAAGGTACATAAGATCATGAAATCTACCTAAGAACTTAACTCTATCGTAAAATTCCCGTGGTTTCTTTTTAGCTACAAAAAACTTTGGCCGCACCCTTCCATGGCATTTAATCTGGTTTTTTTTTCCATTGTTTTCGTATCTTCTTCTTCCTCTCTATTTTCTTTTTTTTTTCTTTCCGATTGTTTTCGTATCTTCTCCTTCCCAATTTCTTTCGCCATTGCCGCCTCCATTTCCTCCTTCAAATCCATGCTCGAATCCGACTGGTACATCAACTCTACCACTTCTCTCAATCCCTCTCACCATGATTTCCATTGCCCAGATGCCTTCTCCTCCATGTTCTTGAGATATTGGTTAACCATGGCGAAATTCTTGAAATGCGATCGGATGGGTTGATGTTGATTTGAGAAATGGATGGGTAAGAGAAGGGAGAAGGATGAGTTTTATAGAGATTGAAAGGGATAGAAATCTTTCTGTCACTGATAGAAAAACTTTCTATGAGTGAGAGAAAAACTTTCTATCACTGATAGAAAATCTTTCAATCACTGATAGAATCTATCAGTGATAAAAAAAAACTTTCTATATAGAAATCTTCTATCACTGATAGAAAAACTTTCTATGAGTGATAGAAAAACTTTCTAACACTGATAGAGTCTATCAGTGATAGAAAAACTTTCTATCACTGTAGAAAAACCTTAGTGATAGAAATCTTCTCTCATTGATAGAAAAACTTTCTACGAGTGTTAGAAAAACTTTCTATCACTGATTAGAAAATCTTTCAATCACTAATAGAATCTATCGGTGATAGAAAAACTTTTATCAGTATCACTGATAGAAAACCTTTCTATGAGTGATAGAAAAACTTTCTATCACTAATAGTCTATCAGTGATAGAAAAACTTTCTATCACTAATAGAATATATGAGTGATAGAAAAACTTTCTATCAGTGATAGAAAAAATTTCTATGAACTTTCTATCACTAATAGAAACTTTTTCTATCACTGATAGAAATCTATTGTTGATAGAATATTTCTATCTGTTGGGTTTAATGTCCTATAAACTTGTAGTTTGTAAATCATTAAACGTATTCTATTTCCAATAAAGACGTTATTGAGGTTATTCAATAAAAGATGTTATTGAATATGTAAATTGCGAATGATTAACCTAAATCCAATAAACTAAGATCCTTGGCTATAAAATGAATACTCGAACTATATGTAGGGACATATCGTAGGATCAAGTTTAAGTTTATAGTCAAAATAGTCTATAGTATAAGGATACAGTTGGGTGCCTTATCCTGGGGACACTATGGACGCAACCCACTTTGTATTAAGTACAAACGATGAGATCCTAAATCGTTCATGTGGAGACATGCGAGTGGGGGCGTCCTATGCAATGAGTTTGCATAAGACTGGACCACGAAATTAGTCACTTTCTCTTTATGACGTCGTTTACTGAAGAAACTGACTATTTCTCAAAGATGACCTAGGTAACTCGTTTTTAATCCTGAGCTAACTATGAACTTCTGTTTATACGAGATTATCCTTTGATCTGCACGGGTGAGAGTGGCCAGCATCGCTGACTCAACAAACCTACCATTTTGGGGATAAGATCGAATAGATAGCTGGGGACATAGTCTCGCAAGACGGAATTCGCTCCTACCCATTTCAGGGATAGTAGAGAGGTTTTTCCCTTAAGTACTAACTCCAGGACTTGAACAAGGGGCCCCACCCTCTCGTTGGATCGAGAGGGACTTAGGTTTGATGGTTGGACCACAAACCGATTGTTCATTAGAGGATTAGTGGAACTTAAGGAACAAGAAGTACTATAGGGGTAAAACGGTCATTTGACCTAGCTATAGCTACAACAACCTGTGAAGGATCGACTTACTGAACATGGTTAAATCAAGTGGACGGAAATATATCTATAGTGAGGGGAGTGCAACTATCGGGCTATAGTGGAGTGTCCCGGTAGTTAACGAATGTTGGCTAGTTTGGATAATGAGATTAGTCGATTAGCCTCGAATCGTTGGAGCCCATAATCTATAGGTCCATTAGGTCCCCCTACTAGCTCATATCGGAATAAAGCCTAGAACAAATTGATAGAAATCTTTGAATCGTTCAAAATCGGGAAATAGGGTATTATCGTAAATTGTGTTTGACACAATAATTTAATTATGAATTAAATTAGAAAATGAGAGATAAAGTATTTAAAAGTGTTTTAAATACAATATATATGTATTAGGAATCATATATAATGGATTGCACAAGGTGACAATGATTAATTGGATTAATCATATCAAATTAATTGGAAATGTCCCAAATTAATTACCAAGAAATCAATTTCAATTTAGAATTGAAATTAGGGTTAATTGCAAGCTAAAAATTCAGATCATGAATTCAATTTAGTGGATTTAGTTGGATTCCCACTCTTGCATGTTGATACAAAGTGGAAAACAACAATCCATGCACTAGTTGCATGTGTTGTGAATTAAACACCTAGAATCCACTTTGAGTTGCAATTCTACCATGTGTCTTGTGTCATGAGGCTTCTCCTTGCATGGAAGATCTCTATATATAGAGTATGAATCAAATTCAAAGCTAAGAGAGCCATTTCCATATTGTTATGCTGCTGGATTTTGGTCTCAAACACACTCATCTCCATATATCTCTCTATTGCTTGAACCTTCAAGCATTCCCTTCCCATTCCCTATCTCTATAGACTCCCATAAGTCGTTCTTGGCCCGGAGAATAGTAGTGAAGACACTAGAGGTGGTCCACACACCATTCGTGATCAAAGAAATCAAAGGGAGTTGCTAAATCGGTCTCCAAAAAGGTTGGTACAAATTCTGCTCTCTGCTTACGGTATTTGGACAACATGTTTTCATTTTCTAAAATTGATGTAGTTAAGTGCCTCCAATCCTAAAATTGCTTCCGCATGTGTTATATGAACACCTTTACTATCACTGATAGAATCTATTAGTGATAGAAAAACTTTCTATCAGTGATAGAAATCATAGTTTTCTATCAGAAATCTTGATGGTGATACATGGTGAAATTGAGCACTGAAAAATAAAACAAAAATGAACAGTTATAGAAATCAAACACTGGAAAGCAAAAACCAAACACTGATAGAAAACCAAACGACAACAACCAAACACTGATAGAACATCGAGAACACTGATAGAAGTGATAGAAAATCTTTCTTTCTATCATTGATAGAAAAATATCTATCACTCATAGAAGATGTAGAAATTTTTTCTACCAGGATAGAAAATATTTCTATGAGTGATAGAAAAACTTTCTATCAGAGCATTAAATTTTAGAGAGGGGTATTTTAGTAAATGTTCATTCCAGACCTTGAGATTTTGCCATTTTTGCAATTTGTTTTGCGGGCCACTACATTTGCAATTATTTTAGGCCAGTTTGCTACATTTGCAACCGGCCCCTATTTTTACCCAGAATTATAGTTTTTACATTAATTTTTTAATCATAATATATCTTCTTTTTTTTTCAAATTTTAATTAAGTTTTTAAATTTAATAGTTGTCTTTTGTAAACTATTTTTTTTCTTTAATTTAACTATAATTATGTTGATATATCTATTTCCTTAAAAAAAAAAAAAAGGATTTTGATATATCTGTTTTTATTCCAAAACTTTAATTCAGTTTTTAAATTTAATAGTTTTCTTTAGTAAACTAGTTTTTTATTTAAAAATTTTAAATACATAAAGATTATAATCCAATTAAAGAAGCCTCAATTTACACTAAAAAAAATACTAAATATTTTAAATTTAATTTCATTTATGATATATTTATATAAATAATTTCAGTATATTTTATATTTAACAAACTAAAATCAAGCTAATTTTTTTTTGTTATATAGTTTGATATTTAATATTATTTTATTTAAATTGGTTTAATTACGGGTTTAATGAACTTAATAGGTCTTTGAAGTTTAACAATGTCTAAATTTGTAATTTAACATTTGAATATTATGTATAAAAACAAGTACACTATGCATCAATACATCAATACACTAAAGGAATAATTTGGTTTTTAGCAAAAGAAAAAATCAATTCATCAAATAAAACATGTCGAGAGATAAAAATTTTATGAGATTGAGGATCAAAACATTTGTAGCCTCTATGTATGTTATTATAACCTAGAAAAATGCAAGGTGAGGACCGAAGTTGTAGTTTATGGCTAATATAAGGTCTAAGATACGGGAATTAAACATAGGCAATCAAAGACCTTAATGTTTTGAAATTTGGTATTTCCGTAAATAGCTTTTCCAAAGGGCTTAAACCATTTAGGGGGTCGTTTGCCCCCCTGTGTTGGTTATAATAGAGAGGGCTATTATAGCCCACTCAGTGTTTGGAGCATCAACAAAAATAAGTGATGAAGTGGATTATTTTTACCCCTTGTTGCTACAGTAACCATCATTCAACCCACCCGATTATTCTATTCATCCTCTACAGTAACTCTCTCTTCTCTTCTTCCATGCGACTCCTTGAATTTTTCGGAAAAGTGGTCAGAAAATTCGCCGGTGGTCGCCGACGTTAGGGTTAGCGGAAGAAGAAGATGATGAATATGGAGGTTGAGGTTGAGAAAGAAGATGAAGATGATGAAGATTTAATGGAAATGGAGGAAGAAGATGATGAAGATGAAGATGAAGGAAGAAGACGGAGAAGAAGAAAAAAGAAAAAGAAAAAAGAAATAATAATAAAATAATAAAATATTATTTTAAAAAATCAAAAAAATATTTTATTAATAAAAAATGCATGTCACGTCAGCAATTTGTTAGGGTTTAATGGAAAATTGGATGGAGGGACCAAATTGGAGCGAAATCCAAACCTCAGGGGCTAAATTGTCGAGTTTGAAAACTCAGAGATCAAAATGAAACCTAACCCAAACCTCAGGGACCAAAAGTGTATTTTTTCCAAAAAACTAATATGTTTTTTGAACTAAGCACTTACAATTTTTTTAGGTCAAATTTCTTCCCTACTTTTGACAACATCGAAGGTTAACTAGGGTTAACAACTTATAAAAAAAAAAAAAAAGAACATTCAAACGAAATTGTATTTACCACACTCAAGTTTATTTCAAATGATTTTATTGATAAAAAAAACTAATATGGTTTTTGAACTAAGCACTTGCAATTTTTATTTTGGCAATACTGAAAGTTAACTAATATGATTTTTCTAGACAAAATCCAGAACTTTTTTGTTTTGTAAAAAAAAAAAAACATAACCCTAAATCAAAGTGAATCGTATATCCTAAACTTTTTTTTTTCTTTTTAAGTATCAAATACTTACTCTAACAGTCTTTCTGTTTTTATCACATCAATTAACCCCTACACCGAAAACTTAACTTTTTTTCTTTTTAAGAAATACTTACCACAAAAGTTTTTTTTAGATAAGAAAAAAACATATATCCTAACCATATTTTGTGCATATTCAACGATATTCATTCAACCAAATACGACCAGATTGTCAAAGAATAACATAACTTAAAACACTCAGCTAATTTCTTAAGATTGATGAAACAAACATTTCTTATTGATATTTGCAAAATATGATATTTGACGTACAAAGTTGTATGAAGATAAAAAAAAAAAAAAACAGTCAGCTTGAACCTTTGATTCATAACCTCATGTTAAACATATCAGCACCTCAAACACAGACTATTTATCTCAGACTAAAATAATCTGCACCCCAAACACAAACTATTTTATCCTAAACTAAAATAATCTACACCCCAAACACAGACTATTTAACTCCACAGATTATTATAACCCCCAGACTATAATAACCATATGACCCCATGTGTTGGCTATAATAGAGGGGGCTATTATAGCCCACTCAGTGTTTGGGGTATCAACAAAAATAAGTGGTGAAGTGGGTTATTTTTACCCCCGTGTTGCTATAGTAACCACTATTCAACCCACCTAATTATTCTATCCATTCTCTACAGTAACTCTTTCCTCTCTTCTTCCACGCGACTCCTTGACTTTTTCGGCGACCATCGTCGACTTTTCGACCACTTTTCCGACGATCAGCAACGCTTTTCTGGCAACCAATTTTTTTTTCTTTATTTCTTTTTAAATCTTTCTTCTCATTTTTATTTCAAAAAATATAAAAAACGAAAATAAAGAAAAGGGGTAGAAGAAAAGAAAGGAAAAAAGAGGGAAAAAAATTTCGGTAGCCAGAAAATTTGTTGGTGGTCGTCGGAAAAGTCGCGTGGCCGACGGATGTCGCCAACGTTAGGGTTAGAGGAAGAATAAGATGATGAAGATGATGAAAGTGTTAATATCTAAATTATGGAAGCAATTTTGGATCTTAGGCACTTAATAAGCTCAATTTGATCAATGTTTGCATGCTGTTCTAAAGAAGAAAAACAGAGTCATGGATACCAACCTCTTAATATCGAGAAATTGGTTGAATCCTTTTGTTGTTTTTTTTCCTCAATGAATCACGAACCACCACTTGATCTTCCTTGCTATCCTCAAGCCTTTGGAAACGGATTGTGGGATCCTCTAGTGATGGATTTTGATGGGAAAAGCTTGAAGAACAAGCTATGGAGGTGGGTTATGGTGAGAGATGATTTTGGCAGCAATTCCTTAAGGTTGAAGCATATTTTCTTCAGCAATCTTCTTCCCTTTTATAGAGGGATCAAAGCTGAAGTGAAAAAACCTAAGAATGACACCAATTAACCACACTTAAGTGGGAAATTGGGTGGCTTAAGTGAGGGGAGTGCATGAGATTAGTCACCATGCACTCCACCTTCAAAAAAATCAATTAATTTTGATTTTTCTTACTTCAAGATAATCTTGAATTTTAATTCTTAATTATTTAATTTCAATAATCTGAAAAACTTAAAATCTAATTTTAATTTTTTCAATTTTAAATTAATTCAAAATTAATTTAAAATAATTATTAATTAATTTAATATCCAATATTAAATTAATATTTTGCCATCAATCTCGAACATTTTCGAAATGTTATTTTCAACCATGAATCCCTATTCATGTTTTCAGTATTTAAATCATATTTAAATATTAAATCTCTCACAACTCGGTTTATACAAAACCCGACGTATTGACAATGTGAAATCTATCCAACCATTTCCCTAAACTGAATTCGAAGTAATTCATATTCTATCCATCATATTTTTCCAAAGGTTAGTCGCGAGCTAGCAAGGGGACCTAATAGATCTACAGATCATGGGCTCCAACGGTACGAGGTTTAACTGGCTAAACCTTTTTAACCTAGTTAACCAACATCCGTTAACTACCAGGACACTCGACTATAGCCTAGTAGTTGAACTCCGCTCACTGTAGAAATATTTTCGTCCACTCGATATAACCATGATTAGTAAGTCAATTCTTCACAGGTCGTTCGTTTCTATAGCTAGGTCAAATGTCTATTTTACCCCTATAGCACATCTTTGTTCCTTAAGTCCACTGGTCCTCTAATGAACAATTTGTTTATGGTCCAACCACTAAACAGAGTCCCTCTCGGGCCAATGAGAGGGTGGGACCCCTTGTTCAAGCCTCGAAGTCAGCACTTAAGGGAACAACCTTTCTACTATCCCTGATTCGGGTAGGAGTGAATTCTGTCTTGCTACACTATGTCCCCAACTATCCATCTAGTCTTATCCCCAAAATGGTAGGCTTATTGAGCGGCACTATTGGACCACTCTCACCTATGCAGATCAAAGGATAATCCTAAACGAACAGGAGTTCATAGTAAGCTCAGGATTAAGATCGAGTTATCTAGGTCATCGCATGAAATAGTCAGTCTTAACAGTAAACGACGTTGTAAAATAAGAGTAACTTATTTTTCGGTCCTGTCTTGTGTAAACAGTTTTTACACAAGATACCCCTACTCGCATGTCTCTACATGAACGATCCAGGATCACGTCGTTTGCCTCATTCGCAGAGTAGGCCGCATCCATAGTGTTACCAGGATAAGGTACCCAACTTATCCATTTTGTAACGACCCGACTTAACAGAAGCTAAAATTCACTGATGGTCGCTACTAAACCAAAGGAGTCAAAAGATTTATTTTGATAAGAACAAAACTAAGCAAAAGAAAACAATAACTTTCATTTAATAAAAGGGCCCAAAATGTAACTTCAGTTCGCAAACATAAAAGGAAAACTCAATAACATAAAGCGGAAAATATTCATAGTTTCAACGTTCGAGTCTAAAACCAGAAATCGATTCAACGACATCAGAGACTAGGAAATAATCAAAGACAAAACATAAATTGCAGCTTCGATCCCATAGCCAATCCAGTCACAGCCCTCGCCATACGCCAATCGTCCTCAAGTACCACCTGAAAAGGAAAATCGAGTAGCATGGGTGAGTATATAAGAATATACTCAGTAAGTAGCCCACTAAAGAGCTGAAGCTGATAATCATCAAATCAGGTAACATGAAACTTAGCTCTCGGGTCTCTACGTCATAGGGACCTAATCTGGAAACATCAATTCGGGTTTCTAACCCCAAGACCGTATTCTACCTAGGATGGTTTCCTGCCCCAACTAATGCCAACTATGGTGTTGTGTGAGTCAGTCAAGTAAGGTGAGTAAACTAGGGACTAGATGGCAATCTCTAGCAGAACTACACCTATCCCTACACAACACCCTGAGTCACGAAGTCAGAGTACAGTGGAGCAACCTGAGCATGGAACATGCCCGAATGCCATCTGGCGCACAATCTTGTGCCTAGCTTGACACTGTCCTGATGGAACGCACGATCCCGTGCGAGAGAAGTAAGCTCTATCAGTCACTGATAGGGTGCACGATCTCGTGCCTGTAGGTAGTATCCATCAGTGTCCTAAGATGGGGAAGGAAAACGAACCCAGCTAGACATAAGGCTTAACGATCTGCTAAGTCTACCTGTGACCCTAAACCACGTCAAAGGCTCCTATTCCAAGCCTTGCCCTTTTCGTACGTACGACTATCGAGAGTAACGTATCGAGGGACCCTACTGAGCTTAGTCTAGTCAGGGAAGGTTCTTCTAAGCTTAGTTTCACTCCTACCGTTGTGCTACCGAAAATTCGGCAGCATAACAGCATACATAAGGCAAAACCAAAAATTCCTTGACACCTGAAAGAGCAAATAAAACACTCCCAACTCGGGTGTTACACATTTACCATAGACCATTTAGGTTATATACTCAAACTTGATCCTTGTCTATATCCACGATATAGTTCGAGTATTTCATATTATAACCATGAATGTTTCTATTGGATTTAAGATGTAAAACAAACAATTTCACTGAATAACATCTTTATTATAAAAGGATTACAAAACTTGAGTTTTAAGACATAAACCCCAACAGATGGAGGTCGAGGTTGAGGAAGAAGATGAAGATGATGAAGATTTAATGGAAATGGAGGAAGAAGATGATGAAGATGAAGATGGAAATGGAGGAAGATATTGAAGATGGAGGAAGAAGATGAAAAATAAGAAAAAAGAAATAATAATAAAATAATAAAATATTTTTTATTTAAAATTTTTAAAAAATGCATGCCACATCAGCAATCTATTAGGGTTTAATGGAAAATTGGACGAAGGGACCAAAATGAAACGAAATCCAAACCTCAGGGGCTAAATTGTCAAGTTTGAAAATTCAATGACCTTAACCCAAACCTCAGGAACCAAATGTGTATTTTGGTTTTTGAACTAAGCACTTACAATTTTTTTAGGTCAAATTTCTTCCCTACTTTTGGCAACATCAAAGGTTAACTAGGGTTAATAACTAAAAAAAACAAAGAACATTCTTTATTGATATTTGCAAAATATGATATTTGACGTACAAAGTTATATGAGAAAGATTAAAAAAAAAAACTAGAAAAAAAATAGTCAGCTTGAACCTTTGATTCAGAACCACATGTTAAACGAATCAACACCCCAAACACAAACTATTTTAACCCATACTAAAATAATCTGCACCTCAGACACAGACTATTTTATCCCATATTAAAATAATTTGCATCCCAAAACACAGACTATTTAACTCAACAGATTATTATAACCCTCAGACTATAATAACCACTGACTATTATAACCAACTCAGCACCCCAAACAACCCCTAAGAGTGGGAATAGGAAGTCTATTAGTAAGCTAGATTGCAGTAGTGAAAGCAACATCCCAATGTTTTAATGGCATAGATGAATGACCTAATAAGGTAAGGCCTACCTTAACAATAATATGGCGATGTTTCCTCTCTCCAATAGCATTTTGCTTCGATGTATGAGGACAAGTAACCCTATGAATTATACCTTTGATGGTAACTACTAGTACAGTCATAATCCTTGAAATTGTTTTCAAAGAAACCACTTTATTAGATGGGGTGGTGTGTTGTAAAAAAAAAATTAAAAAAAATCAAAGAATCTTAGCCAAAGTTGAAATTATGTCATGTCTGATTTGGGGATTATGGTAAAAATTTGTTTTTCTCCTTCCACAATTAAAAGATTATGGGAAAACAAATAATTTTAATGGGTAAGTAGACCACCAAGGATAGATGAAATTTGGGGCCTCTCCCTCAAAATCAATTGACAAAAGTTAAAGTCATAACGTGAATGGAGAGGAGGAAGAGACAAAACAAAGAAACTCAGGACAACCGAACGGTCTGAACCTATGGACCACTATTATTACTTGATAAATTTTTTATGTTCTTTACCTTTCTTTTCTTCTTCGTTCTTCCCCTTCTTTTTTTCTTTTTTCTTCTTCCCCCTCTTTTTTTTTTCTTCTTTCTTCTCTCTTCTTCCCTTCAATTTTTCTTCTTTCTTTTTTCCCTACTTTTGTTCTTTCTTCCCTCTTCTTCTTCTCCTTCGTTTTGTTTCTTCTTCCTTCTTCTTTCTTTCCATTCTTTCTTTTCTCTTCTTTCATACCCAAAACTAATTCAAACTGCCTGATCGCCACATCACAATTAGTTTTGTTGATGATCAAATTTCGCTAGGTAAATTACCTTCGCTCCATGTGATAATCGATAGTGAATTTGTTTGAGAGCGGGGGAAGACGTGGCCTGCAAAAGAGTAAACCTGCACACCGGTGTGGTGCTAGCCACACCGCCTCCAATGCTTAAGTCAGAAAACGGAAGAGGAGAGCAAGAGAGTAAGAAGAGAGAGTCGAGAGTTCGGGTCCCCTTCTTCAGTGGCGAAGAGGGGTATAAATACCTGCTCGTGCTCCTAGGGTTTTTAGGAATTCAGAGGCATTTCGGGACAAACCAGGCGAAACCGGGGCGGCTAGAGGCATCAAGGACCGAGAGGAGGTGACCGAGCTCGGCCCGGGCAAGCGGGCCGACCATATGGGTCGGGCCAAGTTGGCTTGGCCCTTTGGTCGGTTCTTCCTCTAGGTCGGTCTCCTAGTCCTATTTTTGCCCGGACGTCCTCGTCGGCTCCTTGTGCATCGGGTGGTCCAAAATTGCCTATAACATTAAGCCCCCACTCTTGAATTGGGATTCAGGTGCGACTTAGTTCTATCGGTTGAGCTCCTTAAGCCCGATTTAAGAGTATAACTCTCGTTCCATGCTGACTTATGTATAGATTCCTTGCTATCGAAAATGGTCGGAGGACCCGTGTGGTTGGCCCAGCCTCGGGATGAGGCTGAGCATTTTTCGACAAGTAAAAATAGGAAAAGTAGAAGATTTCATGATCCTGCATCAAAGAGTTAATCTCTGCAAAAGACAAATGAGGGAAGAGGCTAGGGTCGGCCTCGACCTCAAGCCCCTGTTAGCCTAAAACTTAGCTCCCTGCATCCATTAGTTAGTCCTTATAGGAAAATAATGAGACAATAGGCTAGAGCATGTGATTATTGGTTAGACATGCCAAGCTAGTGTGCTTTTTGTTTAATAGGGAGTGCATATCCCCTAGGTAGCCCCCAATCTCAAGTAAGATTTCACTAAATCACAAAGCATAGTTGAGTAAAGAGGAGGATACCTTTAAAGTTTATGCTCGGCCTTGGCAAGAGGTGCTCAATTTCTATCTCAGCCAGGTAAGCTAGACTCAAGTGCGGTAGACTTCGGTGGTCCAGGCTCATGCAACCTCGGGTCTAGATGAGGTGAGGTAGATTCGGTAGTCTAGGCACGTCCGATGTGAAGACGCTCAAACCAGATGAGGTGAGGTAGACTCGTTGGTCCAGGCTCACATAGTCTCAATCTGGATGAGGCGAGGTAGACTTGGTAGCCCAGGCTCGCCTGATATGAAGATGCTCAAGCCAGATGAGGTGAGGTAGACTCGTTGGTCCAGGCTCACGTAATCTCAATCTGGATGAGGCGAGGTAGACTCGGTAGTCCAGGCTTGCAAAAGGTGATGGCTCGTGAGGTAGACCTAGGGTCCAGGCTCACATTGTCTCAAGTCGATGGGGCGAGGTAGACTCGACGGTCCAGGCTCGCGTTTCGTGATGCTTGAATCGGTTGTCTTGTGCACACTCCTGAATACTGAACTTTAATGGTGAATAAATAGGGCTTTGACATTAATTGAACTTCTACACTTGAATGAAATCAAATAAGGAAAAGTACTCAACCTATACTAGAGGCAGAAACAAAATAGATAATGTCTAATTACACGATAAAATGCAAAAAACAAGTAGCCCTAAAACTCCATAAGTTCATATTCAGAGTTGGTGGAAGTGTGCTCTGCTCGGCCTCGGCCTATCCTCTGGTCGGCCTCAGCCTGGTCGGTCTCGGGCCTCTGTGACTTAACTGCTTTCAGCGCAGTCCAGTAACATTCTCGTGATTCCTTTTGCTCTCCTTTGACAACTCCCACACCATTCGGAGTTGGAAACTTCAGCAACTGATGGTAAGTTGAAGCTATGGCCTTCATTTCATGCAAGGTTGGCCTTCCTAGGATTGCATTGTAGGCTGACATACAATCCACAACTAGGAAGTTTATCATCTTTGTCATTGCATTCTGTCCATCCCCAAAGGTCACAGGAAGTTCTATGCTACCTTCTGGGGTCACTCTCTCTCCTCCAAATCCTACAAGTGGGGTAAGGCTTGGCTTTAAGAGTTCCTTCTCTAACTGCATTGCTTTAAAGGATGTTAGAGAAAGGACATCAGCCGAGTTTCCTCCATCAATTAGGATCCGATGGATTTTCACATTGGCTACAATTAGAGTGACCACAAGGGCATCATTATGTGGCTGATGAATGCTCGCTGCCTCAGCCTCAGTGAACTCGAAAGGGGGGTGTGCCTTTCTAGATGGACAGAATACATACCTCGATATTCTGGTTCGAACCTTGCTTCCCTGGCAATAACTTTTCTCTTCCTGCTTGAACCTCCTCCAGCTGGTCCTCCAAAGATGGTTCTGATCTCTCGTAGGGGTTCTTCTTTGTCTCGGCCATCTTTGGTCGGCCTCGGCCTCGGCCTTAGGCTCGCCGACGAACTCCTTCAGATACCCATTCTGGATCAATGCTTCGATTTCATCCTTCAACTGAATACAATTCCTGGTTGAATGCCCATGGTCCCGGTGGAAAAGGCAATACTGGCTCTTGTCTCTTCTATCGGGACTCGACTTCATCCTCCCCGGGAATTTCAGGAGTCCCGTATTTCGGATCTCCATCAATACTTGCTCCTGTGGAACAGCTGTTGGTGTATATTTCTCGAATTTACCAAAAGGATGTGCTCGGTCTGGTCGGCCTCGGCCTCCTTCGTCGGTCTTCTGCCTTTTGTCCTTTCTACTGTTGTGGTCAGATGAAGCAGACCTCTTGTGTTCACGTTCTGACTTCTTTGACTTGAGCAACTCCTCTGCGCTCATGATTTTTGTGCCCGGGAGACAAACTCTGCATAGGTTCGAGGTTGGCTCTTACCTATTGAATTGAGCAGTCTCTCGTCTTCTAGTCCGGCTGTTATGGCTACTAGGGCTGCTCCCTCGCTGTACCCCTCAACCTGTAGTGCTTCGTCATTAAAACGTGTTATATAATCACGCAAGCTCTCACCTGGCTGTTGTTTGACTGTTAAGAGGTTAATGTGAGGCTTGCGCTGTTCTCTGGCTCCCATAAACTGTGCAAGGAATGCTCGGGCTAATTCCTTGAAAGAGCTGGTGGATCTCCTCTTCAACCTTTCAAACCAATGCTTGGTCGATCCTGTTAGAGTGAAAAAGGATGCGCGACACCTGATTGCGTCTGAGACACCGTGGAAGTCCATCCAATTCTTGTAGGCGTTTAGATGTTGCACGGGGTCTTTCTTGCCATCGTATGGTTTGAACATGGATACCTTGAACTTTTGGGGCACCTCGGCTTTCATGACTTCTTCTGTGAAGGGCGGGTCGACTTGGTCGATTAGCTCTTCCAAGTCTTGGTCTCCAAGGTCCTTTGACTTCTGCAGGTCTCCCTGAGGATTCCCGAGCTCCTTTAGTGCGTTCAGAAGCTCAGTCTTCCAAGGGAGGTTGTCCTTCTTGGCCTCGGCCTCGGCCAACCTAGCCTCGGCCTCGGCTGCTCTAGCCTCGGACTCAACAGTTTTGGCACTTCTGCGCTTCCCCTCGATCAGATTCCTCATGTCTGTCTTAGTATGACCGTAGCTTGGGGTAGAAACCGTGTAGTCACGTCCTTTAAGTGTACTTGACTCTGGGCTCCTCAAAATTGTACGATCAGTAGGTTTGAGCCCCCTGATCTTGCTGGTCATGCTGTCAGTCTTCTTTCCCTTCGACCTCGTCTCTGATTCTACAGTGTGCTCCATGGGCTCCTTCCCCTTCCTCGGATCCCTAACCAGCCTCTCATCAGGGGTTTTAGTGCTACGACCAGGTTTATCCAAGATACGAAGTATCCTGGACAAATTATGATCCATCACACTTACTTTGTTTTCGAGAGCAGCAAATTTTAGATCAGCTTGCTTCTCTCGGGATGAGGGCAGTGGAGACCGAGGACGAGGAGATTCGGTCTGAGGCCGATCTCTGCCTTCTTCCCGTGACCTCCGCTGGTGGCGGTCACCATCCGAATTTTCTGTGTTTATGTCCTGATTTCTCTTCTCCATCCCCTTACTCATGGAATGACTGATATGCAGATTTGGCAAGCTTTCTTCCCCACAGACGGCGCCAACTGTTGATGATCAAATTTCGCTAGGTAAATTACCTTCGCTCCACGTGATAATCGACAGTGAATTTGTTTGAGAGCGGGGGAAGACGTGGCCTGCAAAAGAGTAAACTTGCACACCGGTGTGGTGCTAGCCACACCGCCTCCGATGCTAAAGTCAGAAAACGGAAGAGGAGAGCAAGAGAGTAAGAAGAGAGAGTCGAGAGTTCGGGTCCCCTTCTTGAGTGGCGAAGAGGGGTATAAATACCTGCTCGTGCTCCTAGGGTTTTTAGGAATTCGGAGGCGTTTCGGGACAAACCAGGCGAAACCGAGGCGGCTAGAGGCATCAGGGAGGAGGTGACCGAGCTCGACCCGCGCAAGTGGGCCGAATGGTAAGGCCGAGGCCGACCATATGGGTCGGGCCAAGTTGGCCCGGCCCTTTGGTCGGTTCTTCCTCTGGGTCGGTCTCCTAGTCCTATTTTCGCCTGGACGTCCTCGTCGGCTCCTTATGCATCGGGTGGTCCAAAATTGCCTATAACAAGTTTGTTGGTGTTACAAACTCTAAAAAAACTAATGATCATCGACCGACACAAACCAACAAGTTAGTTTTCAACGTCGATTTTAGTCCAAAATCGATGTCGACCAACCGATATACACCCCTAACTATAACCCTTCAATGTTATTTACTGCTCACTATCACATGTGTCCACATGTAATCTCCATTGTTACAAATGCATCAACATACCATATTTTTTTCCTTCATTTTAATGAGAAAGGTAATGAAAATGGTTGTTTTGAAACAATTTTAAGATTAACATTTAAATTTAAAATTTTCAAGTGAATAGGACCATAATTCAAACTTATCCCAAAGTTTTTGGGTATATTTGAAATTCACCACTTTTGTCTACATGTACTTCTATTTTTACAACTCACTCCCACTTCATATTTTTGTGCTTCATTTTAACAAAAAATTTAATGGTTGAGTTGTTCTAAAAATTTTAGAATGTTGGGAGTAAAAGTGAAACTTTTGATAGTGTAGGAGCATCAAATTATTGAAACTTAACTTCAAATTTAGGGACATTTTGTTTAATTTAGCTTAGGACAAATAATTATTTAAAATTATTATTTTTGTTGCTACATCTTGATTAGGAGTATCAAAATTTTGTCTATCATGTCAATTTTTCCATCGACATTCTCATATGTCCATGAAATCAACATTGACTGTATAATATTAATATGAACCGATATTTATATTATATCGTAAAAATATCGATAAAATATTTAAAAAGAAACATGTCAACAAAATATTTCTAATATCAATCTAATATTAAAACTAAGAATTTTGTTACTTAAAAGAAAAGAATTTTGTGAAATACTTATTTATTAATTGAAATATATATTTTTTTAAGTTCAACAATATTTGGGGTAGAGAATTTCAAACCTCTGACCTCTTGGTTGAGGGTACATGTAAATTACCGCTGAGCTATGCTCGCTTTGACATTAAAGTATTTTTTTTTAAATAAAAATTTACTGATTTTTTTATCTGTATACACATATTTATTCATATCAACATTTTATTGGTATTTTGATAAAATTAAGATATAAACATTTTCTTTGACATCTATATGTTATCAATATTTTCATAAAATTTACTCTTCTTGGAGGTCCAAATCCCCATATTTCTACATTTGTTGTATTAATAAAAAAAAAAAAAAAGTCAATGTTTTCATAAAATTGAGATATAAACATTTTCAATGACATCAATATATGGCCAGATCAAATGAAAGTTTGCTACATCATTAGTATCTTACAATGAAACTGAGAAAAAGAAAAAAAAAAAGGAAAGTGAGAGAAGCAAAAGTTTAGGTCTGTTTGGTAGGCAATCCGGATTCCTATTTTATGTTTTCGAATTCACAATATACGTGATGTGTTTTTTAAAACTGTTTTCAGATTCTGTTATCCAAATAGTGGAAATTCCGAAAACAACTTTTTTATGTTTTCAATGTATCAAAATTGCCAAAGCGAGCTTAGCTCAGCGGTAATTTGCATGTACCCTCAACCAAGGTTAGAGGTTCGAATCCCCCCTCTCCCAAATGTTGATGTACTAAAAAAAATATATCCAAATTTTGAATTTGAAATTTTAAAATGCAGAATTAAATTAAACAAATAAAAACTTTAATAAATATGGCATTTCATGTCATAAATTCAATTCATCTTTGTTAAATTTATAACATATAACATGTTTATAAATCAATTAATAATAGTTTATATTCAATTTAATATTTAGTTGATAAGTACAACTAGTTTATGGTTTATAAATATATTATCAAACATATTTTGAGCCATTATTTAAGTTGAGATCCAATTTCTAAATCTGTTACCAAATACATATAGGCAAACATGAAATACAACTCTTTTTACATTAAATCCCTTGTTTTCAAATTTCTGTTTTCAACTCACCAACCAAACGCACCTTATTTACTACAACAGTTCAAAAGTTGCTAAGAATATAGCTCAATTGACATAAAATTTGTATCCTCAACCAAGAGATCAGAGGTTCAAATCTCTCACCCCATATGTCAAAAAAAAAAAAAAAAAAAAAAAATCAGAAGTTCAGCCTAATATATAATTATCCATTTCAGCAACACAACTAACACTTGGTAGAAAATTTTCATAAGCTATCCCTCCTCATCAACATTTTATCACTATTTTCATACAATTGAGACCAAAAAAATAAAAATAAAAATCATTGACATCCATATTTAAAACTAACCGATATCAAATCAAAATCTACAACATCATTTTTATTGTCATATAATGGAGCTAACAACGGGAAAATTTTCTAATAATACAAGAGTACCATGTCCTCTGTTCACATTATAATTTTGTTTTTAAAAATATTATTTTTTTTAATGTTGGTAGACAATAGACACCATATCATTTAAAAAAAAAACAAACGTGACAAGCAATAAACGAAAGAGAGAGTATGGTACTCGGGTTGGTACTAGAATTTTTCCCATATATCATTTTAAATGATGCTGGGAAGTTTTATTGCAACAGTTGAAAACTTCAACCCAAGTACATAATTATGATCCATTTCAACAGCAAAAGTAGTTGGCAGAAAATTTTCATAACCACTTATAAAGATGAGTGCTATATGAAAAGCACATTATAGTAAACTATATCTAATCAAGCATATAAATCTATGCCCCAAGCCTGGGAAGCTGTGAGACTGGTTCTATATTTCCTGTCAATATTGCTGATCAAATCCATATCCTCCTTTGAAAGCTCAAAATCAAAAACTTGCAGATTCTCTTCCAATCTCTTCAGTTTTGATGTCTTTGGTATAACCACAGTGTTCCTTTCAATGCCCCACCTCAGGGCAATTTGAGCAGGGCTCCTCCCATATTTCTCCGCGAGTTCCTAACACGGAAAACGCCCGAGATAAGAATACAGTTAAATTACAAGTTTGGTTTGTGAATTTTCGACTTGTGTTTCTTGAATTTTAAAAAGTGTCTCATTTAAATCCCTGAATTTTCAATGTTATAGGTTGAATAGTTTTTTAACTTTAAAAAATGTCTAATACTTCTTGAATTTTCAATTTATTACATCAATGATCTATTATATACTCTTTTTTTTTTTTTTTTTTTAATATAGTTTAGGGATTTATTAGACTCTTGTTTTTGTTTTTTTTACAGTATGTGAGGTGAGAGATTCGAACCTTTGACCTTGGTCGATGGTAAATACTGACTTATGGATTTATTATTAGACTCCAAATTGAAGTCCAATGATCTATTAGATATAAAATTGAAAGTTTCATGACCTATTTTAAAAAAAGTAAAGTTCAAAAATTAAAATTTTAATTTAATCTAAAAATATTCATATTTGAATATCGAAGAAAAACAACCAAATTAATTTTTACTTCTAAGCTTGCGCTGTCTTTAATTTTCATCATAAACTTTCTATTTCATGAGATTGAGCCTACATTCACCTACTAATTTTAACAAAAGCAACGAAAAATTGACCATTTAATAAATTTCTCAAAACTCACAATTTTTTTATAGAAAAAATGAGATAATACGTCGTAGTTCTCCCAAAGTTCCAATCAATTTTGTACTATACCTTATACTTTATAATTCACCATATGCACACGATAATATTTTCTAAGAATAATTGAATTTTTTTCACAATATAATAAAAAATGAAACATATGTAATTTAACTTGTATATTGTAATTTTTCAAAAAAAAAAAATATAAAAAATAAAAAAACCTTGTATATTGTAAAAAAGGAAGAGATTAATTTACTTACTTGAAGAAGAGGATCTTGGAGACAAGAAAGTGTACCAAAGCATTTAGCATTTGCAGCAGCACCACCTAAAGGAGTATGAGCAGTGACACAAATTCCATGCTTTTGGCAAAATTTGACAAGAGATTCTCTTTGAAAGTAAGGATGCATTTCAATTTGGATCACAGCAGGCTTCACTTTTGAGTATGCTAAGCAATCTCTTGTTAAAAAGATGTCATAGTTGCTGCAAGTTTTTGTTGTACGACAACACAAATGGTTAAACGCAGTAGTCGATCGATAAATTAAAGACGTGTTTGGGAGTGCTTCTTGTGATTTTGTCAAATTATCGTCTTTTAAGTTTAAATCTTATTTTGATATCTATATTGTTAAATTGTTCCTATTTTTTAAAGGCTGAATTATAGAAAATACCCTCGAACTATGAGTCTCGTTTTAATAATACTCCTAAACTTTAAAAAAGTTTTTAAAATACCTCAAACTTTTTAGAAACATTAAAACATACCCTTACCATTAAGTTTTGAATAGAAAACGTTAAAGTTTTATTAATACCCTTAACCTTTAAAAAAAATTCGAAAATACTCTTTTTGGAAAACGTTTCTTTTTCTTTCTCTCTCTACAAATTCTTTCTCTGTGAAAATCAATGCGAAACTTTGATTATAAAGGCTTGTGTGCAACAAAACACTAGATGAAAAAAGAGTTTTAAATCGAGTTTAATTTTCTCTTTTCATAAATCAAAATGAATGTTTTGACATATGAGAGACTAAAATAAACAAAAAAAAAAAAGATTAAAGTACAGCGATTGAAATAAAATTTAAACTATTTTTATTACAAGTTTGAAGGGGTGATTGTAACCACATCACAATTTAGGGGTAGTTTTTGTAATTTTTAAAAGGTCAGAAGCTAAGAAAATCATTACACACAAAATACACGCAAAAGACACACAAACACGATAACACATATCTTTTCTAAAAGGCTAGAACAAGGACATGACAAGGACACGTTTATTAAAATATATATTTTAAACGTATATATAATTAAAAAACTAACCTATTTTCTAATTTTAGTTTATTAACAATCAATAAGCTTAGGATGTACAAAAAAAAAAAAAAAAAAAAAGGAGTTTGATATATTACATTCTTAAGTTTTTTCTTTTGGCTTATATCACGATTTATTATGCTTAACACGGGTCCAATATGCAACTAACAAGCGTCAAACAAATATTCACTTTATACATAACTATATATAGTCTAGCACATCTCTATTGTACTAACAAGTGTAAAACCGTTGAACATGTTATCTAAATTGAAGCCATCTTACTTAAACGATGAAATAAAAGTTAGCAATACCTGATCCCAATGCTGCGAACTAAACCACTAGAAACTAGATCTTCCATGGCATGCCAAGTGGTTTCTAAAGATATGGTTGTATCAATGACTAGCACCCCATCTTCATCCTTTTCACTTTTAGTATTGCCAACTCCTTCATGTTTAAAATTGAAAAAAAAAAATTAGCAAAATTCTTTGGATGAATAGGCAAAAGAAAGGGGGAATATTTGCATATGATGAACAACGAAGATGAACAGGGAAATTTTCCAATACTGCCGCAGTATGGATACTCCTTCAATTTATTAATTTCCACGTCATCATCATTTAAAGAATAACGTGGAGTCCATCAACATTAAAAACATATATATCAAGGCAAAATTATAGTTTGAAGAAAGTGAATATAATCGAACAACATGCACCTGTATGCTTGGTAGCTATTGGGAAGTGCACTAAGTAGAGGTCCAAATATTGTAATTGAAGCTTCTTTAGGCTGTCCTTGCAAGCCTCGAGAACATGTCCATGGTCTGAGTTCCAGAGCTGTCATTGTTGCCAAAGGTGGGTTTAGAATTACTTTTAGAAGAATTGCTTCTAATTGAAACACTATTGTCTAAACGCACTAATTCAATCCTTTTCTTCTTTTCAAAAAAAAAAAAAATTCAATCCTTTTCTTTAATATTACTTTTGACTATATCACTAAATGTTAAAATAAAATGTACCTTGCCAAAGCGAGCTTAGCTCAGCGGTAATTGGCATGTACCCTCGACCATGAGGTTCGAATCCCCCTACCCCCAAATGTTGATGTACTCAAAAAAAAAAATGTACCTTTTACTGTTTTTTTTAACCAAAAAAAAAAAAAAAAACATTTTAACATTTAGTGAGTCCCTCGACCCACAAATTTTTTTCCTTATATATGGACCATATTTTCTTTTATAAGTTCGAATTTATCAAAATATTAATAAATATGTATAGTATTTAAATTTGTAGATACTGTTTATTACTTTATAAATTTCAGTTATGATTTAAAAAAAAAAAAAAAAGTAAGTGTAATTTTTTTTTTTTTGTTATATTAAATGTAGATGGAAATGGATGAGTTTTTTTTTTTTATAAATAATTTCAAGAAATTACTATATTTGCAAGAAAATAAGTTCAACTACATTTTAGTCCCTTCTAACATAAAATTCTAGATCTGCCCACTAGTAAATCAAATGCATAAAAAGAAGAAGGAAAAAAAAAAGTTCACCTTTGTGGTAATGAAAAGTTCTTCCCTCTTCACAAGTCCACTACTAAAAGCTTCTGCCAGTGCCTCGCCTACTTCAGCTTCACTTTTGTAATGAGCTGCAAGAAGTCAACATTTGTTAAAAATCGAAGCCTCTCGTGTTTTCTGACATTAAACCCTTTTCTTATTATTGGGTGAATATTTGTACATCTTCATTATTAATCTTATTGAATGATCATCTTACTCTATAATATATTTGATTTTCAAGAAATCGGTTGGATTTTATCTTAGGTAAATGACTACCTAGATTTGAACCTATCTTCCTTCCATTTATCGTTTTCTCAGGTCCTGATGTGACTGAACCAACTCATAATGGATATAAGATATGAAGAGATCTTTTTGGTAATGTTCATATTTCCCGTGTCTTTCTTTTTGTTTACATTTTTTCAAAAACATAAGCTAACATTGATTTTTTTTATTTTTTTTTAGATGAAAAGATGTGTCAAGGATATAGTTTACTTTTCAAATATGTCTTCCTACATCTAGGTAGAAACATTGGTTTATGATGGTTAGCTTTTTCCCAATTATTCGCCTTTCATTTAAGAAAAAAAAAATCCAAAGTCTTGTAAACAAATTTTAGGAAGTAACAAAATCTAGTTATTTCTAGTTTTTTTTTTTAATTTTATTTTTTCTTTTTCAAAAGTTTACAATGTTATCCCGTTTGAGTTATAAAGTACATTATAAATATTATAAAAAAATCAAATAATCACTGTAATTTTAAACATTTAGTGCATGTTTGGGAGTGATTTTGAAATGTTTAAAATCACTTTTGTCATGTTCGAAATCACTCCGAAACATACCTTTAATTATTCAAAATCAATTTTATGTTTGATTTTACACTTTAAGACGTGATTTTCATACCATCAAAATTAATTTTGAATTATTAAAGACATGTTTTGGAGTGATTTTGAATATGACAAAAGTGATTTGGACAATTTTAAAATCACTCCCAAACATGCACTTAATTTTTAAAAAATCGTTTTTCATGTAAAACATTGATTTTATTTGTGGGGGGAAAAACTTTTTATTTTTTGAAATAGCAACAATGGACTTTTATGAAGACGTTTTCAATTAGGAACATAACTAGTTCAACTATATATTTGAGTTAGCTTGAAAAAAGTAGGTTCAATATATGTTTTAATGTCCTAAATTTATTCAATTTTTAATTTGTCATTTTAACATTTTTAATTAATCAAAATTTTACCAATGGTGAATATTAAAATTGGTTGATGTTCATAACCTTCAACACATGATATTAAATCTTAAAAAAATGATATTAAAGTGGATTGATATAAATTTAAACAATAAAATCAGGCCATTCAAGAAAAGGTCAAAAATTTTTACATTTTGTTGGGGGTTTGGATGTGGAATGAGAAATTTTCCACCTTCAAATTTCTATCAACTTATGAAGTATTTTTTTTTTTTTTTTTTTTTGAGAAACTTATGAAGTATATTTTTATGTTAGTTTTCATTGGTCAATTTTAACATTGACCAACGAGAAGGGTATAACACGTAGGAGAAAAAAAAACTTTTTAAACATATATTAACAAAAAAAAAAAAAAAAAGAGTACAAAAAAAAACTTCAATATTACTTTTTTCTTTTTTTAGTTCAACAATTGTGAGGGGTGGGAGATCGAAACATCAAAATTTTGGATAGTAATGTGTGTCTTATCTACTGAGCTATGCTTGAATGGTAATTGGTCTCTAATTAACATGATATTAAAGTGAGTTGATATAAATTTAGACAATAAATCAGACCATTTGCCAAGAGTGAGCATAGCTCAGTAGTAATTGACATGTACCCTCGACCAAGAGATTTAGAGGTTCAAATCCTCTCAACCCTAAATGTCGTTGAACTAAAAAAAACAAGGAAAAAAGTAACGTTTAGTAATGTTTCTGTTTCTCATTTCTATTTTTTTTTTTAAGAATTAGAAACATAAATATGTTTAATAATCATTTATGTTTCTTGTTTCTTAAAAAATGAGAAACATGAATAGAACACAGGAAACCAAAACGCTATCAAACAAATTTAGAAAAATCAACGAGACGTTACCAGCGCAGTCAAAATGGCGATAACCAATTTTAATGGCATCGAGAATGAGGTTTTTGATTTCGTGCTTCTCCATTCGCCAAACCCCAAGGCCGACCACAGGAATTTGGAAGCCATTGTTAAGAGCTATGGACATTTTTTTTTCTCTTACAAATGTCTCTTCCTACTACTACTACCACCTTGCCAAAACCTCTTCCCCATGAGTCCAATTTTATAGCCACTTTGGATGTAAAGAGAGTTCTCTTAAGTCACGTTTACGTACCGCGAATCGGAATAAAAATCAATCAGAATGAAATTGATGGTAATGAGAATCTTTTACTTTTATTATTGTTGACTAGAATTTGGTTTGGAATCGAAATGAGAAGCTCATTGATGTTTATTAAAGACTGTCGCAAATCAGAGCAACAATCTGGTATATTATAATTACTAAGATGTCCCTTTCATATTTCTAACTTATATTTTTTTAGAAAAGAGATAATTTATTAAAGGCGTATGTGAGACACATACAAAGCACGCTACGTAAAAGTTTTATAATTTAGAGCAATAGAAGAAACATCATAATCAGAGAAAATATTCGAGCTTGTGGGAACCATAGTAGAGAAACAAGAGATAGCAAATCCTCCCAAAGCTTATTTAAATTGCATGTGATTTCCTAATCCAATAGTTTCGTTCCCTCCATACGTTCCATAACTAATTAAAATGTATTACTAAATAATATGTCAATAAAATTTTCAATTAAAATAATAATAATAAAAAATAAATTTAAATTTATTTTATTACTATTTTATTTGATAGTAATTTTTTAGTTAAACAATGTTTTAAAAATAATAAATAATTAAAACAAAATTACATCAAACGGATAAGAATTAATATAATTTTATTAGAGCAACAATCAAAATATAAGATAAAATTATATTATATTATTAAAATTTATTGTTACGATATTTTACGATAATGAATTTAATCTGAATAATTTATCTAATATTAACAAATGATTACTAATGACCGTCTGTTGTTCAAATCTCCCACGCTCCACATGTTGTCAAGAAAAAATGATTACGAACTAAAATAAAATTATCAACTAAAAAATATTAAATTACTTTTTATTAGAAGAATATAGGCTAATTTCATTTGCATATGTCATCTAATACAAATACTTTATTTTAATGCCAACAAGAGCATAGCTCAACTGGAATAAAGTTGGATTGATAACCACGAGGTCTGTGTTGTAAAAAAAAAAAAATACTTTATTTTAACAAGTTAGAATTAATAAATAAATATTTAACAAATAAACAGAAAATTTTAACTTTCAGAAAATATTAGTTTGATTTTTATATTAAAAGAAAAATTATTAGTAGTGTAAATAAGAGTGAGAAAATATTGTAAAGTCATTAATAAAATGATTTTTTTTGTAAGTACAATTAATAAAAAGGTTGTGTGGCTCAGCTATAGACAAGGTTTAAAATGTCGAGGTCCAGATTTTACGGAAATGTCGATGTCGATGGAAATGTCGAGAGACATTCCGGGAAAATTTACAGAAATCATGGAAATTGATGGAAATTGTTTGAATTAGTCAATGAAACTTTAATTGTAGTTTAATTAGACTATAATGGATCCCTTTTTATCATCATATCTAAAAAGTAAGATAATATTTAGATGAAATTGTCGATTCAAATGTCGATATGTGCAAGAATTTTGAAAATTGATGAAAATTATTTGAATTGTTAAATGAAAATTTAAGTTTAAAGGTAAAGAAATATGAAAACCTTTAAACTTAACTTAACAAGTGAAGATAGATAACTAGAGCTTGAAGGCTAGAGCTCTTAATTTAAGAAAGTAATTGGAAAATATTTTGGGAGAATTTAAGAGAATTAAGGTGTGAAGAAACTAAAATGAAATGAGAATATTTATATAATATGGTAAAAATAATAAAATAATAAAAATGTAAAATTATAATTGAGGATTTGAGAATTGTGGCGTGAGGAAGTTGAAATGAAATGAAAGTATCTATAGATGCTAAAAATAATAAAATAATAGAAATTTAAAATTAAAATAATAAATTAAAAATTATTTTTGTAGTAAACACTAAAAAATAAATTTGAAATTTGTAGTGTTTTGATGTAAAATTTAATAAATGAAAAGCAAAAGAAGAAAGTATAAAAAGTTTAAATAAATGGAAGTTCAAAAATAAAATATATATATATATATATATAAAAGTTTAAAAAAACTGTATTTAAAAAAATAGAAAAAAATGAAATAAAAAATACGTTCAACAGGATTCAAAGTCTAGCCCACGCATATGTCAGCCACGCACGCTTCTGCTAGGACAAGGGAAGGTTATGAAACTTTAGGTTCAAACTTAAACCTTAAACTATAAAATATATTAAAAAACAATTAAAAAAAATCGACACATCTCGACATTTCGGCGAAATCGCCGAAATGTCGAGATGTCGACGAAATTTCGTCAACATGGGGGGAAGATCGAAACTTCCCCCCCTTGGAAATGTCGACATGGTCGACATACCAACATTTCCACCTAAATGTTGGTATGTCGATGAAAATTTGATACCTTGGCTATAGATGAGGGGAAAAAAGTAAAGATAAAGTAATTAATGAAAAGGTTTTTTCTTTTTTCTTCTTTTTGTGAAAAGACTAATGAAAAGGTTGTGGAGCCCATAAAATAAAGAGGGGCAACAAGGAAAAATGGCTACACAAAGTTTAGAAATTAAATAGATGGCTAAACGATTTTATGATTAATAAATCCTTATTTGCAGAAGACAAAAATGCCCCCCAACAAACTGTCTAAGATGTTCATAACGTTTAAAATTAAAATCAGAGTTTATGAGAGAGAAAATACACCCCTAAAAAAACTAGAGAGATTCTAGGAAGCTTGAAATTCAAAAATCCAACAAACCAACCTAATTTGAAAATCTAGATGTAGCATATTCTTACTACTGATTTTATGAGAGAGAAAATAAACCCTAAAAAAACTGGAGAAAAACTAGGAAGAGCGAGAGATTTAAATATGCAACAAACAAACAACCTAATTTGAATCCTAGAGTAAATGTAGCATCTTTCTACTACTGAAGAACTTTTTTCTTGAAAATCCTGTGTAGATGATCCAATTATTTACAAAAAATAATGAAAAATAAACACCTCTAGTTGCATGCCCATGAATAAAAATTGCAGTATCTTTGTTAGGGAAAAAATGCAAACTTAAACCCCTCCAGCCAAACAAATCAACCCACACACATGTTAATACCCAATTGGTAAAAACTAAAAAAAAAAAAATTAAAACTTACCTACTGCATTCCCACCTCCTTGCATTTTCTCCCCAAAACCCCTTGTGTTTCCTCTTCATTCATCTCCGTTTTGAACTCCACCCTAAAAATGTTGAAGCTTCTTCTCGACGACGACTGTCACCAAAATTTTGAAGCTGAGGGACTGAAGATATGTAAATAATTGGGTGGATTTTTCTTTTATTTGCAACTACTTTATAGACAATCCCTTGATTTTAGGGGTTCTTTTTTTTTTTTTTTTTTTTTGGCAATATGCGATTATCCTGTTTGATTGTAACAACATTTTTTCCCCAAAACCGCAAGTCATGACAAAAGATAGACATATTGTTTATTATTGTGCAAATCCCCCAGGATGCAAGGAAAAACAAGAAAAAAGACAAACAGACGAAGAAGGATATAATTGATGAAGTAGACCCCATCAAAGCGGTATGTACTGATATATACATATATTATTTACATCGTTTATGAATTGCTTGTGTGTACTGGAGTCTAAAATTGAGATGTATGAATCTATACTGTGTATCAAAGGGTGAAAGTGTGTTGGAATGTCTATTGAATGACACTCTGTTGCCAGTCTGTACTATTATATACATGCATATTACACATGCCAGTATATCAGTTGTGGGCAAAGTAAAAGAGCGGTATGTACTGATATATACATATATTATTTGCACCGTTTATGACCTGCTTGTGTGTATTGAAGACTAAAACTGATATGTATGTATCTGGAAATGCATGTATCGAAGGGTGAAAGTGTACTGGACTCTACTGTTTGTCTGTACTATTATGTACATGCGTACTACTCATGCCAGAATATGCGTATTACCCCCACACAATGTTTGTACATGCTCATTACATGCCTGCTTCTGAGTTATGTAAGCACTGCAGTGTATACGCATGTGATAACGTCTTTTCTAGTTTTTTTTTGTTTTTTTTAACGAGGCTCTGTTGCCTGCCTATATGTACTACTACATATGTCTACAGGGATTTGCACAATAATAAACAATCAAATTATAATAGCATGGTCGTCATTGGGGGTGGATGTAGTTGAACTTTTTTACCTTTTTATCAAATTTTGGCTTTTTTTTACTTTGTCCTTCTTCCTCACTATCTGGAGTCTAACCTTGAGATGTTATATCTGGATATGACTATGTACTGTATATATCTGGAATGCCTATTGAAAGACACTCTGTTGTCTGTCTGTACTATTATATACATTCATAATACCCCCAGTATATGAGTTGTGTGCCTCCCCCCACAATGTATGAGTTATTTGCGCACTTTATGATATGCTTGTGTGTACTGGAATCTAAAATTGAGATGTATAAATCTGGATATGACTCTGTATGGTATATATCTGGAATGCCTATTAAATTGAAACCAACTTCTAATTACAAACTTACAACCAGAATTTTGATCTTGATATGCAACAAATAAAAAGAAAAATATATAACGTTTAAATGAGGGGCAAAAATTGCAGGATTAAATATTTTTTGACCGTTGGAAAGGGTGAAAATTAAGCCTAAAAAATAGGTAGATCTTTAATACCGTTGAAAATATACCACCAACTGAACTCCCTATAAATCGGGATTCATCCACCCCCGAAAAATGGGAAAAAAAAATCGATTTCTGCTATTAACGGCGTTTGTCTATAGACATATATACCAAGGGTATAAATGGCAAAAAAAAATCCGGAAAACAGTTCCTAGAAACGCGGTAACTAGCCCTGCAAATAGTAAACTCCCATAGCCAAAAATCAAGATAGGGTTTTTTTTTTCTAGTCATTTGCCACAATTGCCCAAATAAAAAATAAGAATAAGATTGATTAGGGTTTTGGAGAAAAAGGAGATTACCTTTTTATGGTGTAGGAATTCACAAATTGGTGGTAAATCGCACCAATTGATTTTTCTTTTTTCTTTTTTTCCTTTTACACAATTAACTTTATTCCTGGATTTTAGTAAATAGCACGAATGGGAATAAAAAATCATTTCTTGGGAGAATCATTGAATAATATAAATAATAAATATGTAAATTACCTTCTAAAATTAGAGTTTCGATAAAATGGTCCAAAATTGATTCGTTGGTCACTTTTAGTACACATAGATAAAAGAAAAGATAAAAGATAAAAATTATTCTATTTTTTGTTCTCCTTCCCTCTAACTTGTTCTTTTTTTGTCAGTATCAACATAGCTCAACTGACATAAAACTTGTATCAATAATCAAGAGGTCTGTTATTCAAATTCCCCACCCTCACATGTTGTCGAGAAAAAAAACTTGTTCTTTCTTTTTTTTTAAAAAAAAAAAAAAAACTTTATCAACTATGTTATTGGTAATTTTGGACCACACAGATGCACAAGGAGCTGACAAGGACAATCGGGCAGAGGTAGGACCAGAAAACCGACCCAGAGAAAGACCGGATCAAAGGGTCGGGCCAACATGGCCGACCCATATGGTCGGCCTCGGCAAGAGGTCGAGGCCGACCATCCCCCCCTTTCGGTCCCAGATGCCCCGAATCCCCCCGGTTTTGCCCGGTTCGTTCTGAAACACCTTCGAATTCCTAAAAACCCTAGGAGGACGAGCAGGTATTTAAACCCCTCTTCATCACTGAAGAAGGGTTCCGAAACTCTATTCTCGACTTCTTCCTTTACTCCCTAGCTTCTCCTCAGTTTTCTGACTTAAGCATCGGAGGCGGTGTGGCCTACACCACACCGGTGTGCAACGGTTTTTGCTAGTCTTGCAGGTCACGTCTTCCCCAGTTTCTACAAATTCACTGTCGGTGTCACGTGAAGGTCAGGTGAGTCCTCTGTCCGGATTTTGGCATCAACAGTTGGCGCCGTCTGTGGGGAAGAGTGCTTGCTAGTTCAGACCGCGCATCGGTGGTGGTTTGCAGGATGGATCGAGTTCAGAAACCAGAAGGAAACCTCGGGTATGAGCAGAAAATGCTAAACCAGACTGGGGCCGACCTTGGTAGGGAAGAGGCCGACCCTAACTTCGGAGACTATTGTAAGGATCCGTGTGTCCACGATGCTGTTGGGCCTGACCCAAGAGGACAACCAGCAGAAGAACTGGAATCTGTGCCACTAACGTCTGAGGAAAGGAGAGTGAACATCGGCACCAAACTGGGGGCTGAGCAGAGAGACAGACTGATTGATTTCTTGAGGGCTACTGCAGATTTGTTTGCATGGTCACACAAAGATATGCCGGGAATTGACCCGAAAGTGATGGTTCACCAGTTAAACGTGGACAGGGATTTCAAGCCGATAAAGCAGAAACGTAGAGCATTTAATTCGGAGAGGAATGAGTTTATTGCCGGTCAAGTGGATGAGTTGCTTAAGGCGGGGTTCATCCAAGAAGTTCATTATCCCCAGTGGTTGTCTAATGTGGTACTGGTAAAGAAGGCCAACGGGAAGTGGTGGATGTGCATCGACTTCACCGACCTGAATAAGGCATGTCCAAAGGACAGTTACCCTTTGCCCATGATCGACCAGTTGGTTGATGCAACAGCAGGGCACGAGATGCTGAGTTTTATGGATGCGTACTCAGGGTACAACCAGATTAGAATGCACGAGACCGATCGGGAAAAAACGTCATTTATCACCAGTCGAGGGTTGTACTATTACAAGGTCATGTCGTTCGGTTTGAAGAACGCCGGGGCAACATACAAACGGGTGGTGAACCGCATGTTCGCTCCTTTACTGGGAAAGAACATGGAGGTATACGTGGATGATATGCTGGTGAAGAGCTTGAAGTCTCAATGCCATGAGTCCAACCTTAAAGAGGCTTTCCAGATACTTCAGAAGTATCGAATGAAACTAAACCCGAGTAAGTGCGCTTTTGGGGTGACGTCGGGAAAATTCCTAGGGTTCATGGTACATCAGAGGGGGATAGAGGCAAACCCAGACAAGATCAGAGCAATCATGCAAATGTCCTCCCTGTCCAATCTTAACCAGCTTCAAAGCTTGAACGGGAGGATTGCCGCCTTGAACAGGTTTGTTAATAGATCAACTGACAGGTGCTTACCTTTCTTTAAAATTTTGAGACAGGAATCACGTTTCGAATGAACTGAAGAGTGTGAAAAAACTTTTCGGGAATTGAAAGACTATCTGAGTTCAGCCCCGCTCCTAGCCAAGCCGCTCCCAGGCGACGAGCTGCTGCTCTACCTAGCAGTGTCGGATACGACCGTGAGTTCCGCATTGATCAAAGAAGAAGGAAAACTTCAGCGACCTGTGTATTATACTAGTAAATCTATGGTCGGGGCCGAGACAAGATATCCCCAAGTGGAGAAGCTCGCCCTAGCCTTGATCACGTCAGCTAGGAGACTACGGCCATATTTCCAGGCCCATAAGGTAACAGTTTTGACAAATTCTCCTTTGAAACAGGTGTTACAGAAGCCAGATGCCTCGGGCCGCCTCATGAAGTGGGCAGTGGAGCTGAGTGAATATGACATCCACTACAAACCTCGAACTGCAATAAAGGGGCAAGCTGTGGCAGATTTTGTGGCTGAATTAACATCTGCCGAGGCTGAGGCCGACCCTCAGAGGCCCGAGGCCGAGCAGAAAAGTTCAAGCGTAGTGGTTAGTATGCTGAGTGTAGGGGAGGTAAAACAGACTTGGACACTCTTTGTAGACGGGTCTTCTAGCACCAAAGGCTGTGGAGTAGGAATTTTGCTAGAATCCCCTGATGGAGGGAGATTTGAGTATGCCCTGAGATTTAACTTCAAGGCCTCAAATAATGAGGCTGAATACGAGGCACTCCTTGCAGGATTGAGGTTGGCAAGGGAGATCGGAGTCTCCGACCTCCTGGTTCAGAGCGATTCACAGCTAATCGTGAAGCAAGTGTTGGCAGAATATCAGACTAGGGAACAGAGAATGAGTAAGTACTTATCCAAGGCCAAGAAACTGTTGTCCCAATTTGAGAAGTTGGAGATCAAGTAAATCCCAAGGTCTCAGAACACCAACACAGATTCACTGGCTCGTTTGGCGGCTGCCTATGATACAAAATTGAGCAGGACTGTACCAGTTGAGATTTTGTCTGAGCCTGCGGTATGTACTGAGGAGGTTCTCGAGACAGATGATCGAGCAGAGGCCGAGCCAGAGGATGAGGTCGAGGATGAGGCCGGGGCCGAGGATGAGGGCGGGGCCGAGGCCGAGCCTGAGGATAAGTCCGAGGCCGAGGCCAAGCCTGAGGATAAGTCCGAGGCCGAAGATCCAAGGCCTGAGGTCGAGGATCTTGCAAATGGGGAGGGCATCCCATCAATTGAAACTGAACCCTCCCCTAAAGCAAGAGAAGCTTCATGGATGGATCCGATCCTTGATTACTTAGAGAGAGGCGAGCTGCCAACAGAGAAGACAGAAGCTAAAAAGGTTCAAAGGCGAGCATCGCATTTTGTGTTAAGGGAAGGGAGACTATATAAAAGAGGCTACTCAATGTCGTTGTTGAAATGCCTTCCCCCAAGCGATGCTAACTACGTTATGAGAGAGATACATGAGGGGGTGTGTGGAAACCATTCAGGAGCAAGGTCACTGTGTCACAAGATAGTCAGGTAAGGTTACTACTGGCCAACTATGTTGCAAGACGCTAGGCACTTTACGAGATCTTGCGATCAATGCCAAAGGTTTGCACCCATTCCAAGGCAACCACCTGAGCCTTTAACGAGCATCATCAGCCCGTGGCCGTTCGCACAATGAGAAATAGATCTGATCGGACCTCTCCCCCAAGGTAAAGGTCAGACCAAGTTTGCAGTCGTGGCTGTGGATTATTTCACAAAATGGGCGGAGGCAGAACCGTTGGCAACCATAACCGAAAAGAAGGTTACTGATTTCATATGGAGGAATATTGTATGCCGCTTTGGGATTCCTAACACCATCATATCAGATAATGGTAGGCAGTTCGACAATGCCGCTTTCAAAAAGTTCTGCTCAGATTTGGGCATAACGCATCGTTGTTCATCCCCAGCCCATCCGCAAAGCTAATGGCCAGGTGGAGGCTGTGAATAAAATAATCAAGCAGAATCTGAAAACGAAGCTTGAAGGGCTAAAAGGATTATGGGCTGAAGAGCTCCCACGTGTGTTGTGGGCGTACCGGACAACAACGCGAACCACAACGGGAGAAACGCCATTTTCCCTTTCATTCGGGGCAGAGGCAGTAGTCCCAGTGGAGGTCGGCATCCCCTCCCCCAGGACAGAGCAGTTTAGTGTGCAGAGGAATGATGAAGCTATAAGGTTGAACTTGGACCTTCTAGACGAGCATCGTGAAATGGCACAACTCCGGGTTGCAGAGTATAAAAACAGGATTGCCAGATATTATAACACGAAAGTGAAAAGGCGCACTTTCAAGGAAGGAGATCTAGTACTGAGGAAAGTCATGCAGAACACCAGAGATCCTAATGCAGGTGCACTAGGACCAGCATGGGAAGGGCCTTATCAAGTTAGCAAAGTGGTCCGCCCTGGCACCTATGCCTTGGTTGACGAAAACGGAAAACCAACTCCACACCCATGGAATGCAGAACACTTGAAGATTTACTATCAGTAGCCATAACAGAAATAAGTGGCAGGCAACGCCACCACTGCAGGAAGGTCGAGGCCGACTAGGAACAATGGCTTTTTCTATTTATGTTTACTTTACATAGAGATTGTCTATCATTTTTCTCACTGAAAAACACGAACATTTGCAAATTCAATAAAAGCTATTATGTTGTGTTTTGCATAAAGCAGGATGGAAGGCATACGACCAAACAAGAATAATTTTTGCAGAGGCCAAGCTTCCGCACTTTCCCAAACAAGAATGATTCTTACGGAGACTAAATTCCTACAGAGAGGTTGACACATGTCCTCAACCTCCCCAGGTCCCTAGCAGAGTGTAAGCACCCCTGGGATGAACACAACACTTGGAGAGAGGCTCGGGAATTTCCTCGACCTCCCCAAGTTTCCCCGACTGAGTGCATGCACCCTTGGGATGGAAAACAAGCAAGCGAAAAACACAGAGGAGCTGGTTGGCCTCATGCCAAGGCCGAGGCCGACCATCCAGAGGCCAGGGCCGAGCTCCACCCTCAAAGGCCCGGGTACGAAGTTAGTTTTTCCTTACTCAAAAAACATGTCCAAGATATTGAATACACATTTTGAGTGGGGGGTTGGGAATAAGGACAGACAGAGTCCATCATAATCATGGTCATGTTGCGTTGATTTTGATTTTCCTTTCTTACTAATTCAAGTTAGGATTACGTTATGAATATCGGTGGAGCTATTTTTAAGATTATTTATTTTCATTTTGTATAACACATGTCCATAGATTTTTTCCATGGTACAATGCCGACACTTGCAAATTTAATAAAGTTATTTATACTGTGTTTGTGCAAAGCATTTTTCCATAGGATGTAGCGCATGTGGCCAGACGAAAATGACTCTTGCAGAGGCCAAACTTCCGCACTTTCCCGTGCAAAGAGACTGAATTCTTGCAGAGAGGTTGACTCGTGCCCTCAACCTTCCCAAGCTTTTCCCCAGAAGAGTGTACGCACCCCTAGGATGACCACGATGCTTGAAGAGAGGCCCGGGAACTTCCTAGGCCTCCCCAAGCTATTTCCTAGAAGAGTGTACGCACCCCTGGGATGACCACGATGCTTGAAGAGAGGCCCGGGAACTTCCTAGGCCTCCCCAAGCTTTTTTCCCCAGAAGAGTGTACGCACCCCTGGGATGAATACAATACTTGAAGAGAGGCTCAGGTATTTCCTCGGTCTCCCCAAGTTTTCCCCGACTGAGTGTACGCACCCTCGGGATGGATACAACAGAGCAAATTGGCAAGCAAAGCAGAAGAAATGCTCTGCCTCATGCCAAGGCCGAGGTCGAGCATCCCAGCTTCGAAGCCAACCCTCAGGCACGCATTCAAAGCAGCGTGACTGGTTCGAGTTCTCAGTCACTTCACTTTTTAGCACAGTCGAAGCGCTCAAAGCCGTAGGGAGATGCTTAAGGTAGGGCCAGGCAAATCTACACATAAGCCTAACCGTCGAGCAAGCAAACAGCACAGAGAAGCTAGTCGACCTCATGCCAAGGCTGAGGCCGACCATCCACTTTCAAAAGGCCAGGTATGAATTAGTCTTTCTTACTCGAAAAATGCAACGCTTGAAGTAATAAATGCACATGTTGAGTGGGGGCTGGGAATAGGGATAGTTTAAGGCCCTTCCATTCCTTTGTTGTAATCATCATGCAACTCTCCCATTATTTTCCAGTAAGGACTGATATATGAATGCGGGGGGCTAAGTGTTGAGCTAACAGGGGCCTGAGGCCAAGGTCGATCCTAGCCTCCTCTCTCATTTTTCTTTTGCAGAAATTAACTTTTCAATGCAGGATTGTGAAGTCTTCTGTTTTTCCTATTTTTAATTATGGATAAGCCCTGGATCTGGAATGAAGCACTCCGAATGACCAAGAGAGGCCCCTCCAGCCACCTTTGTAACCTCTCACTCTTATGAAGGGATAAAAGCCCTTTCGCAGCGGAAACGTACAGAACCTTAACTCGTTTTTAATTCAGAATAAAATACCGTACGTTGGCAAATTAAAATACAACAGTAAAATCAAAATAAAACTACTGAATTTTAATAATAAAACATGCTAATCCTCATTAATAAACCCTAGATCTAATCTAGGAATGGATCCTAATGATCCTAGATTAAGGAACACCTACCGTAGATGAAGTCCTTGATCGTTTCGCCAAATTCCCTTCAAATTGCAGAAAATTCCAACAGCAAAAGGTCTCTTTTTTCTCTGCAAATCCTTACGAACACCACCAAATAGGATTCACCAATATCCTCCTAGAGAATGGAGTTGAGAGGTTTGTGGGAACCAAGAAAATTCAGGGAATTTTTGGAGAGTTGTTCTCTGTATTCACTAGAGAGGAAAAACACAGAGAAAAACTTCTGAGAGAGGGAGAGAGACGCACGAGAGAGTGAGAGATCTGAGAGGCCAAATTGAGATTAAACCCTAACTGAACTACTCAGTTACGTTAAGAAGCTAAAACTTCTCCTATCCTCACTCTACATCGTGCGTATTGCACAATTAGTGGGTAGGATTAATTCTTATCAGTTATCTTTAACTGATAAGAAAAATTAATTATTAAATTAATAATAATTAATTAAATAATATTAAGAATCCCAATTTATCTTAATATTATAAACATAAATCACATTTATGTCAACCTCCCACATAACCTATAGTTTTAATGTAAAGTAATTAAATCAAATTTAATTAAATTAAATTAAAACTAAAAATATTAATTAATTCATCAATTAATTAATATTATAATTAAATATCATATACTTAATTATATTTCTCTCTCATAAACTATAGTTTTAATGTACATCAAATGTGCATTAATTATAACCTATAGTTTTTTAATATGAATCCAATTCATATTTAAACTTAACATTCGAACACCTTCGAATGTTCTATTCCCCTTTAGAATTTTACCTCAACGCCCCTAATGAGCTACTGGTGGGACCTAATGGACCTACAGATCAGAAGCTCCAACGATATGAGATTAATTGGCTAAACTCATTAACCAATTTAATCAATATTCGTTAACTGTGGTTCACTCCACTATAGAACCACAGCTGCACTCTTCTCACTGCAGATATATTTCTGTGTCCACGGATATCGACTGTCAAGAGCAAGTTAGCCCTTCACGTGTGTTCGTACCCCAGCTAGGTCAAATTACCGTTTTACCCCTGGGCTACCTCTTGGTCCTTAAGTACCAGTGCTCCTCTAATGAACAACCTGTTTGAGGTTCAACCAACAAACAGAAGTCCCTCTCGTGCCATAGAGAGGGTAGGGCCCATTGTTCAAGACCCAGAGACACCACTTAAGGGAACACACCTCTATTTGCCCTAAAGTTGGGAAGGAGTGAATTCCATCTTGTAAGACTATGTTCCCAGCTCCCCAATCGGTCTTGTCCCCAAAATGGTAGGCTTATTGAGTCGGCGAATAGGCCACTCTCACCCGTACAAATCAAAGGACAATCCCTCATGGACAGGAGTCCATAATCCACTCAGGATTAAGGCCAAGTTGCCTAGGTCATCCTAGTGAAATAGAAACCAAGCTAACTAACGGTGTTACAGTCAGTGGTTAATTATTTCGCGGTTCGGCCTTTGTGCAAACTCATTGCACAGGATACCCCCACTCACATGTCAACTACACGAACGCGTTGGATCATTGCGTTTGTATCAAAATACAAAGTGGGTCGTATCCATAGTGTCACCAGGATAAGGTACCCAGCCTTATCCCTAGACTACAGACCCTTTAGGCTAAAACTTGAACATCGATCCCCGTATGTCCCTACATACTAGTTCAAACCTCATTCTATTAGCCTTGGATGTTTAGTTTATTGGATTAGGGTTAATAAGACAAGATATAATACAAACATTGAATAATACATCACATTTATTAATGTTCGGTCAAATGTACATTTACTATCTACGAGTTTTAGGGCATAAAACCCAACATCTTATACTTTGTCTAGTTTGTCCTATCTTGCAGGATAACAAAGAAGTCATATATGAGTCAGCACGAGACAAGAGTCGTACTCTTAAACCGGGCTTAAGGAGCTCAGCTTATAGCATTAAGTCGCACCTGAATCCCAATTCAAGAGTGGGGGCTTAATGTTATAGGTAATTTTGGACCACACAGATGCACAAGGAGCTGATAAGGATAATCGGGCAGAGGTAGGACCAGAAAATCGACCCAGAGAAAGACCGGATCAAAGGGTCGGGCCATGGTTGGCCGCGGCAAGAGGCCGAGGCCGACCATCCCCCCCTTTCGGTCCCAGATGCCCCGAATCGCCCCGGTTTTTTCGGTTCGTCCTGAAACACCTCCGAATTCCTAAAAATCCTAGGAGGACGAGCAGGTATTTAAACCCCTCTTCATCACTAAAGAAGGGTTCCGAAACTCTATTCTCGACTTCTTCCTTTACTCCCTAGCTTCTCCTCGGTTTTCTGACTTAAGCATCGGAGGCGGTGTGGCCTACACCACACCGGTGTGCAGCGGTTTTTGCTGGTCTTGCAGGTCACGTCTTCCCCAGTTTCTACAAATTCACTGTCGGTGTCACGTGAAGGTCAGGTGAGTTCTCTGTCCGGATTTTGGCATCAACAAACTAATCTACCAAAAAATCATACTTTATCAACTAGTTTTCAACTTTGGTTGAAGGAATCAAAGAGATCCACAATTGCTAAAGAGAGATGAGAGCATATGGTTTTCAACTTTGGTTGAGTTGGCTACTCACTCCCCCTTCTAATCTCTTTTTTCCTATCATTCAACCTTTCCATATTTCATAACTTTTAATTTTTCCTTTAACCTTTGATAAGATGTTTGTACTTCTTTTTTTTCTTCTTTTCCTAGCCTTTTTCCCCCTTTTGGTTAAATTACGAGTTTAGTCCCTCTACTTTTAAGATTGTGTCAATTTAGTCTTTGAACTTTAAAAAATGTCTAGTAGGCCTCTGAACTTTAAAATGTCTAATAAGTTTATAAACTTTCAATTTTGTGTCTAATAGGTCCCTGATTATATTTGAGATTTTTAAAAATTAACCAATCATTAGATATAAAATTGAATTTTATGCCTATTAGAACTTTAAAATGTCTAATAAGTCTATAAACTTCCCGCTTCCATTTTTTTTTCCAAAGGCTACAAAAAGGGTATTACAGTAAAAGTAATCAAAATTCTCTGCCTTTTTTTCTTTTATTTATTATTTTAAAAAATATTTGAATAATATTCTACAATCTCCAGGCATATTTCCAATTTTCTAATTGATAAAATCTATAATATATATATATATATATATATATATATATATATATTTTTTTTAATAAATATGATACAATAAAGATTTTAAAATCTCTTCTAATTTATTTATATCTATGTCTAAATATATTTATTCTATAATATGGTTTAAGGGAAGAACTTTTGATTTCTCTTTTTGCCCCTTCTTAATTTAAAGATTTCTCTTTTTGCCATTTTTAATTATAGTATATATTATGATTTATTTTGATTCACTTTTAATTTTAGTAAATTGAATTATAAAGAGTTATAATTAAATAATAAAAGTTGATTAAAACAACCATAATGAATAAGTTATCATTCACATAACATTATGTGTTCATCTAAATTTCAATCAAAATTTTTGCATAACATCAAATTATGTAGCCACCAATTTTTTTCCAACTTATTAAGTTAATTGTTAATTTAATCATTAAAATGCATAATTATGTTTGAAAATTTGATTTAATTAGAGATGTTTATCCTTAATGTCATTTTGTCTTCTTATTAGTTTGGTTAGAGGAACCAATTTAGTTAGTTGCCAGAGATAAAAGGAATAAATGTTTGATTTTTTTTGAGTTGGTTGCCAAAATATTTTATCTTCTTTAGTGTAGGCTCCCATTTTGGCATGGTTTTCAAATTTAAAAATCTAGCCAGTAAAATTTAATTCACAAAGAAGAAATGGATTGAGTTTTATAAATCTTTCTTGTTGAGGTTTAGAGGAGGGGATTAAGCCACAAAGAATCCAAGGAAGGATACACACAGGGGATTCAGCCACAAAAAAATCCTTAGAAAGAAATCTAGCAAACACTAAAGAAAAAACCAGATTTCTCACCAAAAAAATACATATTCAGCTACAGCCCCATATACCAAAAAAAGATAGCAAACGTGAGTCTTCTACACAAGAAAACAAGTCAAACCCTCTGTTATAGCTAATTTTGGACCATTCCGGAATCTAAGAAGCAGACGAGGACAACACAACACCAGCCTGAGGATACGACAAGGAAACGGACTTCGGAGGAGAAATAGGCCGGAGGGTTGGGCCAAGGTCAAAGGGATTGGGCCTTGGCCTAACCCCATGCTCGGCCTTGGCCTTGGGCCGAGGCTGAGGCTTTGGTCGGTCGCCAACCCTCGACCCACCTGTGTGGGTCGATTCTTCTCCCCTCCGCTCGGTCTCTGTTGGTACGGTCTTGGGTCAACCCGGTTCGACTTAGTTGAGCCTCGAATCGTCTCCACACTCCTGGAAACCCTAAAACAAGAAAAGGTATATAAACTCTTTTCAACCATGAAGAAATGATCCCAGAACTCTATTCTCTAAACTCTCTGTTCTCTCTCTAGCTCTCTAGTTTGCTCATCTTCCTTTACTTTGCTGACTTAAGTATCGAAGACAGTGTGGCAAGCACCACACCAGTGTGCAGTTTCTACTGGTTTTGCAGGTCACGTCTTCTCCCGCCTCTACAAATTTACTGTTGTTGTCATGAAGGTCAGGTGAGTTTTCCTGTCCGGATTTTGGCATGAACAGTTGGCGTCGTCTGTGGAGAAGAAAACTTGCTGGAAAAGAAAAAGAGAGCCTGTAATTCTTCCTTTCGTTTGGTCTCCAATCGTCTGGTGTGGCAGTAGAACTTGAAGCACAAGAAGACGGATTCGACGACAAAGACGAGTGCAATTCATTGGCTGCCGGAGCTTCAGAAGAACTTTAAAGATGGCCCACTCTAATGCAAAAACTTCCGCTAAGGGAACATTCTTACTTTCTCACAATACGACAACAAAGACACAAGTACATTTTGAACTCTATTGACTCGCTTCTTTACCTATGCTGTGTTCAATTTTTCTTGAAATTTATCTTCATTCTATTATTCACATGGAGGGGACAGCAATAAAGTGACGAATTGAAGTTTTAGATGATCATAACTAACCAATAGAACATAAACTTGGAAGTATGACTCTAGAGTTGTTTTGATCAAAGAATTATTGCAACATTTTGGGGAGAAAAAATAATCATGCCTTGCCTTTATTGATGATTGTTGAAAGTTAAACATGTTTTAATTAAGTAGATGAGTTATACAAATTAGTAATTAAACAAGTAAATTTTATGTTTTAATCGAGTTAAGTACAACATTCATTGTATGGGAGAGTTATGTTCATTAAGTATAGTAAATTCGTGAAACATGTTCATGTATTAAGATGAGAATTTTTAGATTTAGAATGTTCCATGTAATCCTATAAATAGGATGTCTTTAGAATGTTTTGAAGCAACTATGTGGAGAAGAAAACACAGAAAGAGTTAGAGAGAAAAGTGTGAACCAAGTTTGAAGAGTTTTTTCTTTTTAATACAAGTGGATTGTTGCTTCTCAAATATTATTTATGATTTTATTCTAAATTTGTGAGTGTCTGCGCATGCTTCCAACAATGATTGCAGATGGCTTGTTCTGATAAATAAAAATCAAGCTTAAGCAATTGTTACAATTTACATTGCAAGGTTGCTAAATTGTAAGTTTTGATTATGCTTATATAGTTGTAATTCAAAATTTTCTTAAAAATTAATCTATGTTACACAAGGGGTTTTACAATTAATAAAACATTCACCCAAAAAAATAAAAAATAATAAAATATAAAAGCAAAAAAAAAAAAAACTGTCCAAACATGGGGTTCAGAACCCAGCACCCGAAACACTGTTTTCTGATTCCCAAGGTTCAGAACACAGCACCCCAAACACTATTTTCTGATTCCCAGGCTTTCAAACACGTCAGAACAAACCCCCTAAGGTTCTGATTTCGAAACCATGGGCCAAACAGCCCCTCATAGTTGTAATATCAAAATTTTCTCCATTTGCTCCTTTAATTTTAGAATAGAATATTGAAATACTTAGTTGAATAAAATCAATTTAGCATTGATATCCGAGTTCAGTGATGCATCCTCAAACTTGTTATATGAGTTGCAGTTCTTATAACATTAATAAAAATACAAACTGGAGAAAAATCTGAGAGAATGTTTGTTGATTTTGAAACTTTCAGCTAGCCTCGTGCTCTAGAACTTTTAACTGTTTTGCCACACATAAATACTTGGGTACTCTCCTATTGTCTCCTTGGAAGTCTTTGATTAATTTATAGATACTCAAGACTGCCAATGGCAAAACTAAAAATGGCTAGGTCTGTCATGTTTACGAATCTCTGCGATATTGTGTTTATATATTTTATTGATGTTAAATTTCTTCCTTTTTATCTGATATTTCTCAATTCTGGAGATAAGTTGCAGCCGTAGGATTTACTTACGGAGGAGGCAATAAAAAAAATGAAGAAATTAGGGACCCATTTGGTAACGTTCTCGTTTCTTGTTTCCGTTACTTCATTTTTAATAAAGAAAAATAGAATTTCATGATCCTAACACCTATACATTCAATAAAAATAAACCTATATTCTTATTTATGTTTTGGAAAAAATTGGAAACGGGAACAAAAAAGGAGAAACTAGTTTTAGTTGTTCCCAAAAGTTCTATACAAATTTTGGGAGTGTTTCTAAAAAAATGAGAGACAAGAAATATACATAGTTATTAAATGCTTAGATTTCTTAATAAAATTAGAAACCAGAAACAAGAAACGAGAACGTTACCAAACGGGTCTTAGGGGATCTCAAGTTGCTGCATTTCTTCAAAACAGTTGTGGTTTGCAAAATATGCTAGTTGGATTCTATGTTTGATGCATACTGACATGTCTGTCTAGGCTTTTAAGCACCAAACTTTGATTCAAAGATATGGAAAGGGTTAGGATTATAAGTTTATTATAATGGAATTATAGTTACAAAACTGCATTTTGTTGACGCTAATGGCATTGTATTGTTTGAATTTGAACTCTTATATCCTCTTTCATTCTTCTTATGAAACAGCAAAGGTGGAGAGAAAGATCTTCATTGCTATGAAGATAATAGTTTAATGTGGATTGGAACAATGTTAGGTATATGTATATTTAAACAAACTGAAGAGCTTTCCTGCTAATGGGTTTTCTTAAGAAATTAGCTTTGCTTTTCAAATCATTGTCGCAAGCCAGACAATTTCTTGAGTCTTTCTCTGCATGTTGTGGATCGTGCTGGGGCACTTTCTTAATAGACTTTTTCATGAATCAGAGTTGACTTCACATGATCTAATATCATAGTTGAGCCACTCATATGCTCAACTAGATGTCGTATCTTGATGTAAAATAATGTATAGGATTCTGTAAATTTTATAAATTTCTTTTTTACCATGCTATCAAATTTTTTTTTGCTCTTCTAGTTAAATTATTCCACAAGTTGTCATGACATGAAAAAGCCCGAGTGAGGCGAACGACACAAACAAAGAAGCTCGAGCCTGGGTCAACAAAAGACTTAAGCAACTAAGCCTAAAAATGTTCTCGGATGAGTTGAGTCACCCATATTCTCAACTGGACCAAGTCATCACCTAGGTGGAGTCACCCATATTCTCCACTTAGCTGAGCCAATAAAATGTTCTTGGAGAAGTTGAGCCACCCATATTCTCAACTACCCCAAGTCCTCACCTAGATGGAGCCACCTATATTCTCCACTTAGCTGAGCCAATAAAACATCCTTGGAGGAGTTGAGCCACCCATATTCTCAACTACTCCAAGGCCTCACCTAGGTGGAACCACCCATATTCTCCACTTAGCTGAGCTACAAAATGTCCTTGGAGAAGTTGAGCCACCCATATTCTCAACTACCCCAAGGCCTCACCTAGTTGGAGCCACCCATATTCTCCACTTAGCTGAACTACAAAATGTCCTTGGAGGAGTTGAGCCATCCATATTCTCAACTACCTCAAGACCTCACCTAGGTGGAGTCATCCATATTCTCCACTTAACCGAGCCTACAAAGACAAGGTCTTATGATGTGAAACAGATAGTGCCAAGGCTGACCTCCGAAGAGCCGAGGTTGACCATCAAATGGTTGAGGCCGATCAGTACACTAAGGTATGATGTTGTTCGGTTTCCAGAGTGAGTAAAAATGAGATATAAAAAGACTCTAGAACTCTGTGCAAGCATACACAGTCTCCAGCAAGTAATAAGTATTTATCGAATCCAAGGTCTGAATTAGCTTTCACTTTATCTATTTTGTTTAGTTTTTCAATGGTTTCAAAGATGGTTAAATGATTGGTTTTTATAGAATGCTGAAGCAAAAGAAATGACAGAACAGAAAGTAAACAAATAGGCAGACAGATTAGAAACAAGCGCTGGTCAGGATTTAGTAATTGTTTTAAAAGATGCTCTAGCAATATTATTGATTATGCAAAACTCTCGCAGTCTTATTAGCAGATTCCTCCCGGAACTCCAGATTTTTTAGAATATGTTTCAACTCCAATGAAGCACTACCGATCAAGCACTAGGCAACTGGCTATCCCTAGCTCAGTCACTGGCGTTCACCAATACACAATGATCTAGTGTGATTAACCGCCACACACTCCCTAAATCATCCCTGAAACTAGAGAGAGGTATTCATACCGGCTAGCCAGGCGGGCATAAAATAGAAATGAACACAAAAATTAATCAAGATGCATCAATTCAATATTTATTACTAGAAATTAAGCACGGCAACTACATGCTCCCTAACCAACGCCTAAAGCTACTTAGTTCATAAAATGCATGGAAACACACGTTACAATTTGAGTAAGCATATCCATATTCACAAAATAATACAAGAAAATATTAATTCTCTTGATCAGCTTGAAAATGATGGTTTCCTTGATGGTCTCCAATCTCTCTCCTCTATTCGACTCCCAAAAGTGGAAATGAGTACGATCTCTTCCCCAAAAGTGGAATGAATTTGACTTGGGCGGCTATCTCCTTTTATAGAGTGATAGGAGGTTTGAATTAGGTTAACCTAGACACGTGAATGGCTCTCCTTGCTCCATAAATCCGAGAATAGCTTAACAGAATTCGGTTTGTTAAAATGGCTAACGAGCTGTGACGTGGCAGATTTTGCTCCCAGCTTTGCTCCAGCATAGATTTTGCTCCCTTAAGTCGCCCAGCAACATATTCTGCACAAAATAATTTCCAAAGCTTCCATTCTTCCAAATGGGTTAAAACATATAATATCTATCTAAAAGCAACCCTATTAAGCACAAAAGACACACAAATAAATATAGAAATAAGGTCTAAATAACTCCCTTTTGGAGAGTTATCAGATGTCATGTTTTATATACATCTTTTACTCAAGAACACTTTTTACTGTGTGCAAAATCTTACTTTAGTAGGGGGCTACATAGGGGATATGTTTCTCTAATTAAACAAAAAGCAAACTAGCTTAGCATGTTCTAGTTAAAGATTACATGTTTTAGTTTATGCTCTTATTTCTTCCTCTACAATTGATATATGAATGCAGGGACTTGAATTTTAAACTCACAGGGGCTTAAGGCCGAGGCCGACCCTAACCTCCTCTTTCATTCTTCCTTTGCAGAAATTGATATATGAATGCAGAGACTTGAATTTTGAACTCACAAGGGCTTGAGGTCGAGGTCGACCCTAGCCTCTTCCCTCATTTTTCTTTTGCAAAAACTGATATTTTGGTGTAGGAACTCAAATTTGCAATAACATGAAAGGTGTCTAAGACTGACTGATACGAAAACCCTAGCGAATTGGAATTAAGAACCCTTTGGGTATTTGAACCCTTAATTCACCAATGTTAAAACCCTCAATCTATTTGATTTCAATCCCAAGGGAAGGATTAGACAAAGATTACCTTGATGATCAAAGACCAAGAGGTAAGGAGAACTAGTTCCCTACTGAAGGTTTGAACACTCCACAAGCAAGTTGATCAAACCTACCTGAATGTCCAAACTTGCAACCCTGGTTTCAAGAATTGCAAAGAGAATGAGGCTTCTTCATCAAGAAGACAGAAAAATTCATTCCCCCAAAAACTACCTACTGTACACAGCGCCTAATTTATCCTTTAAACCTAGTCTGATTAGCTATTTAGCTAAAAAGACCAATCTACCCTTGAGCCTACTTAATTAAATAAATAATTCAAAATAACTAATAAACCTAAATAAAGTCATAATGTTGATCCAAACATAAAAACACCCAAAAGATTCTAACAAAAAAACTCTATTTTCATCTTGTAGTGACATTTGACATAATATATAGAGCTTTTGTTCAATTTCCCTTCCTTTACCTTCCTTAATTGAGTTCACCACTGTTTGTATGTGGGAAACAAAAGCCAATTGTAGTTGCTTAGCCCTTGAGTGTGTGATTGGTCCTAGAGGTAAAGTAATGATGTCTTGATTCATATCATCTTCTCCCCCTTTTGAAGGATTCGTCCTCGAATCAAATTATGCACCTGCATTGAAAGGAGTCAAGTCAGAAACATTAAAAGTAGCACTCACACCATATTTACCTTTTAGGTCAATTTGATAGGCATTATCATTGACTTTCTTCATCACTTGGAAAAGTCCATCCTCCCTTGGTTTTAGCTTGGAATCTCATAAATGTGGAAATCTTTCCTTTCGAAGGTGGACCCAAACCCAATCTCCCTCCTTGAATATCATAGGTTTTCGATGTTGGTTGACCCTCGCAACTACCTTGGAATTTTGCCTTTCAATTCTTTCTTTAACCTCTTTATGTAACTCTTGTTGATTGTCGCCTTATTGTCAACTTGAAGATTCACAACCTCGTTAGAAGGAAAAGGTAACAAGTCAAGAGGCGATAAAGGATTAAACCCATAAACAATCTCAAATGGAGTACATTTAGTAACACTATGAGCAGCCCTATTGTATGCAAATTCAATGAATGGTAGACAGTCCTTCCAAGTTTTGGTGTTTTTAACTATGATAACCCTAAGCATAGTCACCATTGTCCTATTAACTACTTCAGTTTGTCCATCAGTTTGAGGATGACACGTAGTGGAGTAAACTAATTTAGTACCAAGTTTTCCCCAAAGGACTCTCCAAAAATGGCTTAAAAATTTTACATCTCTATCACTAACAATACTCTTAGGAATGTCATGCAATTTAACCACATCTTTAAAGAACAAGTCAGCCACATGTTTAGCATCATTAGTTTTATTACATGCAATGAAGTGTGCCATTTTGCTAAACCTGTTAGCCACTACAAAAATGTTATCTCTCCCTCTTTTAGATCGAGGCAACCCAAGAACAAAATCCATTGAAATATCTAGTCATGGTCCACTAGGAGTTGGCAAAGGTAAATAAAACCCATGTGGTTTTGACTTAGACTTAGCTTCCTTACATGCAATACATCTCTCACACTTCTTATGTACATCATGTCTCATTCTAGGCCAATATAGAAGTGTTCATTTAACATGTCATATGTCTTAGCGATCCTGAAATGTCTCATTAAACCACCCCCATGAGCTTCTTTAACTAATAATTCACGAATAGAACAAGTGGGAATGCAAAGTTTATTCTTTCTAAACAAGAAGCCATCAAACATCATATAATCAGGATCAACTCGTTTGTGCATGAGAGATTCAGTAATAGGTGCAAAATAAGTGTCCTATGAATACAACGTTTTAATGTGTTCGAAGCCAAGTAACTTAGTATGAAGTGCGTATAGCAAAACATACCTCCTAGATAGAGCATCAGCTACCACATTTTCTTTACCTTTCTTGTACATGATCACATAGGGAAATGTTTCGATGAATTCTAACCATTTAGCATGTCTTCTATTCAGCTTGGTTTGGCCCTTCAAATGTTGCAAACTCTGATGATCTGTGTGAATGACGAATTCTTTTGGCCACAAGTAATGCTACCATGTTTGCAGCGCTCTCACCAACGCATAAAGTTCCTTGTCATATGTAGGATACTTCAAGGTTGCTCCAGTCAGCTTCTCACTAAAATACATTAATGGCCTCCGATTCTGCATTAAAACAGCTCCAATCCCTATTCCATTGGCATCACACTCAATTTCAAATGTTAGCTCAAAATTAGGCAAGGCAAGTAAAGGTGCATTACATAACTTACCCTTCAGATCAGTGAAAGCACGTTCTTGAGCTTTTCCCCACTCAAATTTTACATTTTTCTTTATAAGTTCATTAAGTGGTGCAGCTATGGAACTGAAGTATCTAATGAACCTCCTATAGAAACCAGCTAGCCCATGAAAGCTCCTAATCTCACTAGCATTCCTAGGTGTGGGCCACTCCCTAATAGCTTTAACCTTCTCAATATCAACTTCCACTCCATGTTTAGACACTATAAATCCTAGGAAGTTTACCTTTTCCATGCAAAAGCTACATTTTTTTAAATTGGCATAAAGCTTTTCCTTTCTTAGTGCAATCAGGACACACCTAACATGCATAACATGATCCTCTACTGTCTTAGAATATATTAGGATGTCATCAAAATAAACCACTACAAAATCTCCTAAAAAGTCACGCATGGTTCATGAGTCTCATAAAAGTACTAGGTGCATTAGTCAAACCAAAGGGCATAACCAACCATTCATATAAACCATGCTCATTTTTTAAAGCAGTTTTCCATTCATCTCCCACGTTCATCCTAATTTGATGGTATCCAGATTTTAAATCTATTTTTGTAAATAGGCTACAACCATATAATTCATCAAGCATGTCATCCAACCTAGGAATAGGGTGTATATACTTAATTGTAAATTTATTTATAGCCCAACAATCGACACACATTCTCCAAGCTCAATCTTTCTTAGGTACAAGTAAGACATGAACACTGCAAGGACTTAAACTCTCACGTACATGCCCTTGGGCGAGTAACTCATCAACCTGCCTTTGAATCTCTTTGGCCTCTTGTGGATTGGTTCGATAGGCTGATCGATTTGGAATCTGAGCACCTTGAATGAAATCAATCTTATGCTCTATGCCTCTCAAGGGTGGTAACTCCTTAGGCAACTCCTCGGGAAAAATTCCTCTGAATTCCTGCAAAAGAGACACAAAAGCAGTAGGCAAAGAGGATTCAAGTTCCTCGGTTAGTAGGCAAGCTTCTTTAAATTTAACCATGAGTATGGTTCTTTTTTAAAACATCGCTTTCCTAACCTCACCAGATCTATCACTCCAACTTACTAATTTTCTCTCTTTTTCTTCTCTAGGTCGCGAGCTATCCTTTTGCTTTTCTCTCGATCCCTCATTTTCTTTAAGTTCTCTTTTTCTTTTTCTTTTCCCTTTTCTTTTTTGCTTTTTTCTTTTGCTTTTGCTGCAACCTCTTCTTTTCTTTTTTCTAACTTTTTTTTGATCAATAAGTACTTCTTTAGGGGAAAGGGGTACAAGTATAGTTTTCTTACCGTTATGTGTGAAAGTGTAACAGTTAAGAAAACCGTCATAAAGAACCTTCCGGTCAAATTGCCAAGGCCTACCAAGGAGAATGTCACTTGCATGCATAGGTACTACGTCACATAGTACTTCATCCTTATATCTCCCTATGGCAAAAGGAATCTTCACTTGCTTAGTCACCTTGAGTTCGCCACAATCATTAAGCCATTGTAGTTTGTAGGGTCGTGGATGTGGTGTAGTATCTAAACTCAATCACGAAACCAAACTAGAACTCACGACATTTTTACAACTTCCACTATCAATCACTACACTACAAGGTAAGGTTTGTACAAGGCAACGCGTATGAAAAAGATTCTCTCTTTGATTCTCCAAGTTATCCTCCCTCATATATGTTCTCAAGGCCCTCCTAGTGACTAAGGATATATGGCTAGTATCCTCCACTTCTTCTTCACCCTCACAATCACTCAAGAACTCATTGGTTTCTTCCTCTCCCCCACTCACATCTGTGATGATCTCACCTTCCCTAATAATCACTGTTCTCCTATTAGGGCACTCTTGACTGATATGTCCCACCCTTGACATTTCCAACACTTAAGGTCTCTATTTCAGCCTGTGGGTGCTTCTGTCTTCTGTCTTTGGTTTTGATTTAGATGAAGTTTCACCCTTATCTTTAGGTTTTTATTGACTACCTTGGCCTTAAGTTTAAGGTCGGTGGGTTTACCATCTCGTTTCCAAGTAGAAGATGAGTTGGAAAAGTTTTTAGACGCGTACCTCAATTTGCGCCTTTGAATTTGTTTTTCAATTTTCACTGCAAGGTGCACCAACTCCTCCATACCCTCATACATTTGCAACTCAACACGATCAACCACATCAATATTTAAACCATGGAGAAACCTTGCCATGGTGTTTTCCTCATCCTCATCTATGACAATCTCCCCATCAACATTTCCATCTCTTTGTAATAATCATCAACACCTTTGCTCCCTTGACATAGAGCTTGAAGTCTTTGAGCACAATCTCTCAAGTAGTGTTTTGGTATGAACCACCTCCTCATGAGCTCTTTTAATTCTAGCCATGTTTCTACGAGACCCTCTTGGTTTCTCCTTCGCTTAGAGCACACCTTATCCCACCAAGTTTGTGCGTAACTCTTAAAATGTGTCACAGAGATGGTTACCTTCTTCTCTTCTGAGAAATTATTGGTATGAAAAATGTATCCAGCTTCATGTTCCCATTGGAAGTAGTCTTCAGGGTCAGATGTACCATGAAACTTTGGAAATTTAACTTTAATGTTGCCAAAGCCTCGATTCCCATTGTAGTTTCCTCTTCTACCAGGTGGCCTTCTATTACGAAAACCTCCTCTTCCCCTCAGGCCTTGATTCCCTCCTCTTCTAGGTTCATCTATAACAGGGTCCATTCCTTATTCATCTTGCCCTGGACCTTCCTCATCCTCTGAAAACTCCTCAACCTGCTGCCTTGCTTGAAGCCTTTGTTCTATTCTATCCAACCTCTCATTTACCATGGTTTCCACATTTCGCATGATCTGCTCTAAGAGTCGTTCTTGTCCCTCCCCTTGTGGCACATCGCCATTGTTAGGTTGATTTCCTGTGTTTGACATGACTGCAAAAGAAAAATAAGTGAAGGAAAAAAAATGGACCTCACAATTCACTCCCTCACGTGTTTCACTCGATGAATATAGTTCACTCGTGTTTACACTCTTTAATGTAGTTGTCCCTCATAAAGATGTTTCTCTCAAAATAGAGTGATGAGCCAATACTTTGCAACCAAGATCAAAGAAGCAAACAAGAAACAAACCAAGTAAGAATGATTGTAAAGTGTCAAACTCAAGCAAAGAAAAAGTAGAGTACCAATAAACAGAAAACTAAAAAAAACCAAGAACCGAATGTTCAAGATTTCAACAAACTAGGATAAGAAAAAAACAAAATAAGATAATTAGAGTCAAGTATCAAAGATTCAAGACTCAAGGAGTTATGCAAGATGAACAAAGAAAAGGCAAAACAACTAGACAATAAATTCTTTTTTTTTTTTTTTTTTGAAGTAAAGAAACAAAGAAACAAGATTCAAGAAATAGAAAGAAAAAAAATCACCCAAACCCCAAATTTAACAAGATTTAACTTTTAGAACCCTAGAAGTCAAAATCTCAAATGATTTTCAGAGTTTGATCTTGAAAAATTTACTACAATAATTGGAAAAATTCTTCTATTCATCCACTGACTTGAATAAAAAGAGAAGTTATAATTGTTGCTAAAAACCTATATATATATATATATATAAATCAGCTGCTTGATTGAGTTGCTTGCTTCCTGATAACTCTCCAAAAGGGAGTTATTTAGGCCTTATTTCTATATTGATTTGTGTGTCTTTTGTGCTAAATAGGGTTGCTTATAGATAGATATTATATGTTTTAACCCATTTTGAAGAATGGATGCTTTGGAAGTTATTTTGTGCAGAATATATTGCTGAGCGACTTAAGGGAGCAAAATCTGTGCTGGAGCAAAGCTGGGAGCAAAACTGCCACGTCACAGCTCGTTAGCCAATTTGATGAACTGAATTCTGTTAAGTTATTCTCGGGTTTATGGAGCAAGGAGAGCCGTCCACGTGTCTAGGTCAACCTAATTCAAGCCTCCTATCACTCTATAAAAGGAGATAGCCACCCAAGTCAAATTCATTCCTTTTTGGGGGAAGGAAATTCCATCCTTGGGAGGAACATTCCACTCTTGGAAAGTTTACTTCCACCTTTGGGAGCCGAATAGAGGAGAGAGATTTGAGACCTCAAGAAGACCATCAATTGCAAGTTGATCGATCAAGGGAATTAACATTTTCTTGCATTATTTTGTAATTATGGATATGTTTACTCAGATTATAGCGTGTGTCTCTATGCACTTTATGAACTAAGTAGCTTTAGGCGTTGGTTAGGAAACATGTGATTGTCGTGCTTAATTTCTAGCAATAAACATTGATTTGATGCAACTTGATTAATTGTTGTATTCATTTCTATTTTATGCCCGCCTGGCCAGCCGATATGAATACCTCTCTCTAGTTTCAGGGATGATTTAGGGAGTGTGTGGCGGTTAATCACACTAGATCATTGTGTATTGGTGAACGCCAGTGACTGAGCTAGGGATAGCCAGTTGCCTGGTGCTTGATCGGTAGTGCTTCATTGGAGTTGAAACCTATTCTAAAAAATCCGGAGTTCCGGGAGGAATCTGCTAATAAGACTGCGAGAGTTTTGCATGATCAATAATATTGCTAAAGCATCTTTCAAAACAATTACTAAATCCTAACCAGCGCCTGTTTCTAATCTGTCTCCCTATTTGTTTATTCTTTGTTCTGTCATTTCTTTTGCTCCATCATCTTTATAAAAAACCAATCATTTTAACCATCTTTGAAACCATTAAAAAGCTAAACGAAATAGATAAAGTGGAAGCTCATTCAGACCTTGGATTCGATAAATACTTATTACTTGTTGCGGACTGTGTATACTTGCACAGAGTTCTAGAGTCTTTTTATATCTTATTTTTACTCACTCTGGAAACCCAACAAGTTTTTGGCGCCTTTGTCGGGGACTTGAATAAGTTTTTATCTGATCTATTTTGTGTATGTGTTTTAGTGGTTTGGTGCTAGAACTTTTTGATTGTTTCTTTTGTTTGTGCAGGTGTGAGTTTGGTGCATGAGCGATCCACCTGGGGTAAGGAGAAAGCAGCGTAGAAACCAAAATTCAATGGATAACGTGTCGCGTCTTCCACAAGGTCCAGAAGATCCAGCGAACCCCCAGCAGAATCGTTTGTTGTAGCAAAACCCACCGCTGGAGCAAAATAGGCAGCAAAATAATCAGGCTGAGAATCCTATCTTGGTAGCGAATGATAGGGCCAGAGCCATTCGAGTGTATGCTTTTCCAATGTTTGATGAGTTAAATCCAGGGATTGCACGTCCTCACATTAAGGCAGCAAATTTTGAAATGAAACAGGTAATGTTTCAGATGTTGCAAACCGTGGGACAATTCCATGGTTTGTCATCTGAAGACCCTCATTTACATCTTAAGTCTTTTCTAGGAGTTAGTGATTCTTTTGTAATTCAAGGAGTGTCTAAAGATGCCCTTAGATTAACTTTGTTCCCGTATTCTCTTAGAGATGGAGCGAATGCATGGTTAAATTCTTTTGCTCCAGAATCAATTAGGACATGGAATGAATTAGCGGAAAAATTTTTGAGTAAATATTTTCCACCAAATAGGAATGTTAAATTGAGGAGTGAAAAAGTAGGGTTTAGGCAACTTGAGGATGAAACTTTTAGTGAGGCTTGGGAAAGGTTTAAGGAGCTTTTGCGAAAGTGTCTGCACCATGGTCTACCTCATTGTATCCAAATGGAAACATTTTACAATGGGTTAAATGGAGCAACTCAAGGTATGGTTGATGCTTCGGTTGGAGGGGCCCTTTGGCAAAAACTTTTAATGAAGCCCATGAAATTTTAGAAAGAATATCAACTAATAGTTGTCAGTGGTCGGATGTTAGAGGCACAAATAAAAAAGTTAAGAGTGTGTTAGAGGTTGATAGTGTGTCCACCATTAGGGCTGATATTGCAATGTTAGCTAACGCTCTTAAAAATGTGACAGTGGTTAGTCATCAACAGCTGACAACTGTGGAGCCTGCTGCAGTGGTGAACCAAGTTGCAGAGGAAGCATGTGTCTATTGTGGTGAAGACCACAACTACGAGTTTTGCCCCAGTAATCCAGCTTCTGTGTTTTTTGTAGGTAATCAGAGGAACAACCCTTATTCTAACTTTTATAATCCAGGTTGGCGCAACCACCCCAATTTCTCGTGGAGAGGACAAGGAAGTAATGTGCAAGCACAGCAAAAGGCGAACACCAGTCAGGATTTGCTAAAGCGCAGTTATTGCTCCAGCAAAATAAGCAGGCTTTGCCCCAGCAAAGTTCGGAGAGTTCTCTTGAGGCAATGATGAAAGAATATATGGCTCGTACAGATGCCGCTATTCAAAGTAATCAAGCTTCAATGAGAGCCCTGGAATTGCAAGTGGGTCAGCTAGCTAATGAGCTGAAGGCAAGGCCTCAAGGGAAGCTTCCTTCAGATACTGAACACCCTAGAAGGGAAGGTAAGGAGCAGGTAAAGGCAGTGACTCTTAGGAGTGGTAAGCCACTAGAGGAAAGAAAAGAGCCTAGTAAAACCCAGGATATAGAAAAAAATTGTGATAAAAATGTTGTTGTCGAGAAAGAGTTAGAGTCTGGTCAGGGTGCTGGAGGTAGCAATAATGATGCTGGAGCATCTGGTTCTGTTCCAGATGTGGAACCACCTTATGTGCCACCCCCGCCCTATGTACCACCTCTACCTTTTCCACAAAGACAAAGGCCTAAGAATCAGGATGGTCAATTTAAGAAGTTTTTAGAGATTCTTAAGCAATTGCATATAAATATCCCTTTAGTAGAAGCTATAAAGCAAATGCCTAATTATGCTAAGTTTCTTAAGGATATTTTAACTAAAAAGAAGAGATTAGGTGAGTTTGAAACTGTATCTCTTACTGAGGAATGTAGTGCTATTCTTAAGAATGGGCTACCAACCAAGGCTAAGGATCTAGGGTCATTTACTATACCTGTGTCAATAGGTGGAAAAAAGTTAGGTAGAGCACTCTGTGATTTAGGTGCAAGCATTAACCTTATGCCACTTTTGGTCTATCGAAAGCTAGGTATTGGTGAAGCTAGGCCTACCACAGTCACACTCCAACTAGCTGATAGGTCTATCACATATCCAGAGGGTAAAATTGAGGATGTCTTAGTAAAAGTGGATAAATTCATATTTCCTGTTGATTTTATTATTTTGGACTATGAGGCTGATAAAGATGTCCCAATTATTTTAGGTTTTGGCTACTGGTAGAGCATTGATAGATGTTCAAAAAGGGGAATTAACAATGAGGGTTTATAATGAGGAAGTAAAATTTAATGTGTTTAAGGCCATGAAATATCCAGACGAAATGGAAGATTGCTCTTTCATTAGGATTCTGGAGAACACAATTGTTGAGACAGCAATTCAGGATTCGGCAAAAAAACATTTGGAAGATCATGGAGAGGTTAGTGTAGAGGATTTAGAAGTTTGTTCTTTAGAGAGAAAAAACGAAAAAGAGGTGTTTAGGTGTGAGGATGTTTTTGAGTCTTTAGATTTAGATCAAAGAAAGGCTCCTCCTATTAAGCCATCCCTGATTGAGGCACCCACTTTAGATTTGAAGCCCTTGCCGGATCATCTAAAGTACGTGTATCTTGGGGAGGGTGAGACGTTGCTCATTATTGTTGCATCAGATTTAATGCCGGAGCATGAAGAGGCCTTAATAAAATTGCTGCAGCAATATCGCAAGGCAATAGGTTGGACATTGGCTGACATTCAGGGAATTAGTCCATCTTTTTGTATGCACAAAATCATTCTAGAGGAGGGATCCTTTAGGAGTATTGAGCAGCAAATAAGGCTTAACCTTGCAATGAAAGAGGTTGTTAAAAATGAGGTGATTAAATGGTTGGATGCGGGCATTATTTATCCAATTGCAGATAGCAATTGGGTAAGCCCTGTCCAATGTGTTCCTAAGAAAGGAGGTGTCACTGTGGTGAGCAATAAAGATAATGAATTGATCCCAACCAGGACAGTAACTGGCTGGAGGGTTTGCATGGATTACAGAAGACTTAATAAAGCCACCCGTAAGGACCATTTCCCTCTACCATTTATTGACCAGATGTTGGATAGATTGGCTGGTCAGGCCTACTACTGTTTCTTGGATGGTTATTCTGGGTATAACCAGATTACTATTGCTCCTGGGGATCAGGAAAAAACCACTTTCACTTGCCCTTATGGGACGTTTGCTTTTAGGCGAATGCCTTTTGGCCTTTGCAATGCTCCAGCAACATTTCAGCGGTGTATGTTAGCAATTTTTTCTGATATGATTGAGTCCACTGTTGAGGTATTTATGGACGATTTTTCAGTTTTTGGAGGGTCTTTTCAGAGTTGTTTGGATAATTTAGGTAAGGTGTTAAAAAGATGTGAGGATACCCATCTAGTTCTGAATTGGGAGAAATGCCACTTCATGGTAAAGGAGGGCATTGTTTTGGGTCATAGGATTTCTAAGAACGGTCTAGAAGTTGATCGAGCAAAGATTGAGGTTATTGAGAGACTAGAACCACCGAATTCAGTGAGAGGGATTCGGAGCTTTTTAGGTCATGCTGGATTTTATAGAAGGTTCATAAAGGATTTCTCAAAAATTAGTAAACCTCTTTGTAACTTATTGTGCACTGATCATGTTTTTTACTTTAATGCAGATTGTAGGAAGGCTTTTGAAACTTTAAAGGCTGCTTTAATCTCAGCACCCATTCTTTGTGCACCTAATTGGAGTTTACCATTTGAGGTAATGTGTGATGCGAGTGATGTTGCAGTAGGTGCTATGCTGGGGCAAAAGCAGGGCAAATTTATCCATCCTATCTACTATGCAAGTAGGGTTTTAAATGAGGCACAAGTCAACTATACAACTACTGAAAAGGAGTTGTTAGCTGTTATGTTTGCCTTTGAGAAATTTCGGCCATATTTGGTTGGATCCAAAGTCACAGTGTTCACGGATCATGCAGCAATAAGGTATTTAATGTCTAAGAAAGATGCAAGGCCTAGACTAATTCGTTGGGTTTTATTATTGCAGGAATTCGACTTGGAGATAAAGGACAAGAAGGGATCAGAGAATGTTATTGCGGATCATTTGTCTCGTCTTGATCCAACATCGTCGTTGCTGAAGCAATCTGCCATTTCAGATTCTTTTCCAGATAACAGCTCTTTGCTGTTGAGGTAAAGGTAGTCAAGGATGTCCCTTGGTATGCTGATATTGCTAACTTTTTGGTCAAGGGAGTCACTCCTGTTGATATGGATTGGAGGCAGACGAAGAAGTTTAAGCATGATGCGAAATTTTTTTACTAGGATGAGTCGTTTATGTATAAGCAATGCTCTGACTTATTCGTAGGTGTGTTTCAGGTGATGAAGCAAAAGAAATCCTGGAGCAATGTCACTCTTCGCCGTATGGAGGCCATTTCAGCGGTCAGAGGACAACTATGAGGATTTTGCATTGTGGATTCTTCTGGCCCTCCTTGTTTAAGGATGCCCATTGGTTCTACAAGCAATGTGATGCCTGCCAAAGGAGAGGAAACTTGGGGCCTAGAGATGAAATGCCTCTTACTTACATTTTGGAAGTTGAATTATTCGATGTATGGGGTATTGATTTTATGGGGCCATTTCCCCCTTCTAATGGTAATGTTTTTATCTTATTTGCAGTTGATTACGTGTCCAAGTGGGTGGAGGCCATTGCATGCCATCAGAATGATGCCAAGACGGTTTCAAGGTTTCTCCAATCGCACATCTTTGTGCGGTTTGGGACACCTAGAGCTTTAGTGAGTGATGAGGGTACACATTTTGTTAATAATATCTTAACTAAGCTTTTAGCTAAGTATGGGATCAAGCATAGGATAGCTACCCCTTATCACCCACAAGATAATGGTCAAGCTGAAATTAGCAATAGGGAAATAAAATCTATTCTAGAAAAAGTAGTCCATCCATCTAGGAAGGATTGATCTTTTAGGTTGGATGAGGCTCTTTGGGCTTATAGGACAGCCTATAAGACTCCTCTAGGTATGTCTCCCTATAGGTTAGTATATGGGAAAGCTTGTCATTTACCATTAGAGCTAGAGCATAAAACGTTTTGGGCTTTGAAAAAGTTAAATTTTGATCTGAGTCGTGCAGGGACAATAAGGATGCTACAGCTTAATGAATTGGAGGAATTTCGCTAGTTTTCTTACGAAAATTCGAAAATGTATAAAGAAAAGACTAAGTTGTGGCATGATAAGAAAATTAAGCCTAAAGAGTTTGTCAAAGGTCAGAGGGCCTTGCTTTACAATTCTAGATTAAAATTGTTTCCTGGGAAGCTAAAATCTAAATGGTCAGGGCCATTTATTGTGAATGAGGTTTTTCCCCATGGAGCAATTACTTTGCAGGATGAAAAAGATGGGAGAGTGTTCAAGGTGAATGGACAGCGTGTGAAGCACTATTGGGGAGAGGAGTTCCAGTCGAAGTATCCTTCCCTAAAGCTGGTTGATGAATGAGAGAGCGAGATTTTTGCGGGAGCATTTCACAGAGCAATATTTTTATCTCGCTGATTTGGTTTGATTTTAATTCGAATTATTTTGAATTAGATTTGGTTTAAATCTTATCTGATTTATTTTAATTGTTATTTTTCGTAGGTTTTATTTTCGGTATTTTTATTTCATTTTTCGCCAGTTTATTTAATCTAGTTATTTAATTTAATCTGTTAGTTTAGATTTTAATTCAGCTTGTATTTTCGGTTATTTAAATTTCTGTTTAGATTAGATTTGAATAAAATTTCTCCTAATTTATTCAGTTTTGAATAATAAAAATATAAGATAAGATTTGATTTAAGCGGTTAATTCAAATTTCTTGATTTGATTTGATTTTAAATTCGTCCGTATCTAAGATTTGTTTTGCTCAAAAGTTTGTTACGGCAACTTTATGGCCGAAGCAAATCTCTCATCCGAATAGGAAGGGTTTTGTTGTGAATTAATTACTTTTACTGTTTGGATTTTGAATTTTCTGTGGGCAGGTTAATTGCATGAGCCATCTGATGGAGCCACGTGTCACACAGGGAAGATCAAAGGGCTTAGTCGATGGACAGCACATTATTGTTTACCATGGGCATTTAAAATTCGGATTTTACCGTTTGATGGTTTTAATTTTGCAGATTAAACGGCAATTTTAATTAATGAAGCAAAATCTTTTCGGTTGGGATTTTCCTTGTTGAAGCCCTATTTATTAAACAGCCTTCGGTAAGTTTTCTTCATCTTCTCGTTTTAACCTTTGCCGATTTTATTCTTCTTTCTTTGTTTCTGTGTGCGATAAATCCTTTTGAGACTTCAATGGCGAAAACAAGAGCAAGAAAGGAGCGAGATAATGAAGAAGAAGAGGTACCAGTTACCCCTGAGGCACAGAAAGTGAAAACGAAGAAAAAGAAAATGCTGGAGGAAAAAGAAGCCAAACGAAGGAGAAGGCAGCAGAGGGCTGAGGACCAAGAAGCTGTCCAGAAGGCGGCAGAAGATGTTGCTGCTACGATAGTTGAAGAAGGAAATCCGAAGGAACCAGAGGGACAGAACACTGAGCTGAGTGACTCAGTAGTTGTAGATACGGAGGGAGTTCAATAAGAACAAACAGAGGAAGTTCAAGAAAAACAGGCCGAAGATACGCAAGAAGGTAGGACAGCGGATGTTCAGGAAACAGGTAATGAGCAGGTGGAGCAAGAACAAGAGGCTCATGTTGAGGTTATCATGCCGGAAGTACCAAAACGTCGCCGTGTGAAGCGAAAAGTTGGGCGCGTCAAGGTAGTCCGAACTGATACCCCATCACCACCATTGACGATTCTAAGAAAGACAATGCAAAGAGAGAGGAACGGGAGAAAAAGGAGGCTGAGGACAGAGAGAGAGAAGAAGCAGGAAAGAAAGCAGCGGAAGAAACTTTGACAAAGCATCAATAAGACAGAGGCAAAGGAATTGCTGAAGCATCGGATGAACCTATAGAAGAAGCAGAATAAGGACCATTCATCCGCTTCATCAATAAACTTGCCCGAGAAAAATACCGGGAGATGCTAAAAAGGGATTTCTTATTTGAAAGAGGGTTTGGTGACGATCTGCCACATTTCTTAAGGGCAGGGATCGCGAATCACGGCTAGAGTCAGTTTTGTGCGAAACCAGACCCAGTGAATTCGAACATTGTTCAAGAATTTTATGCGAATGTTGATAATGCAGAGGAATTTCAAGTCATAGTCTGAGGTGTGACTGTTGACTGGAGCCCAGGAGCTATTAATTCACTATTCAACCTTCAAGACTTCCCACACGCAGGCTTTAATGAGATGGTGGTGGCACCATCGAGTGACCAGTTAAATGCGGCGGTCCGCGAGGTTGGCATTTAGGGGGCTCAATGGAGGCTATCAAAGACGGAGAAGCGAACTTTTCAAGCTGTCTATCTAAAGAGTGAAGCCAATACTTGGTTGGGCTTCATCAAGCTGCGTTTGCTTCCAACTACGCATGATTCAACGGTGTCTCACGACCGAGCGAGCATGATTTTTGGGGATACCGCCCCCACCTGTCGAAAGAGAAAAAGAGGATGATGAAAATGAGCAGGGTCTGGAGGACTGACGGATGAAGTGGCCCTGAGCGAGCATGATTTTTGTTTTGATATTTTTGTTTGCTCGCGCATTTTCTAACCTCATTTTCTTTGAATTTTTTCAATTTCTGTTTCTATGTTTTTGTCTTTAGGCTATCAAAATATCTGTTTCTGTAATTTCTTTCTTTGTTTTTCAATGAAATTTCCAATAGTATTTCTGTTCTATAGCACTGAGTAATTCTAACTTAACTAATTTTCTTCTGAATTTTTGAAGCATGGACTGGTTAAGCTTAATTAGATCAATGTATTCTGATCTCCAGAAACCTTTTGCTTGAGCATTTCTTCTAGCCTGGTCACAGCTGCGGCAAAGAAGATTCTGAGGTAGTGTTGATTTATTTGATCCACTTTAAGCTTAGTTCTAGTCCCACGCTTAGTTTGAAAATTCAGATAGACAAATTTAAGTTTGGGGGTAAACTTCATAAAATTAATGATTCACTGGGGACAATGAATAATTCAAGTTTGGGGGACTTTTTGCTACTCCAAGTGTTTTGCTCGAGCATTCCTCTCCTTCATTAAATAATTTGTTAGGTTGTTGAGTAACCAGGGACATTTGTGATACCCACAGTTTGTCTTTGCGTCAAAAGATAACCTAGGGAATATGAAAAAAAAATGGAAAAGTTATTTGCTGAAAAAAGTTGATTGTTGAAAATTTTGCTGAGAAAATTCATGGAGCAAAAGTTTTGAAGGATGAATGATAATCCAGCAGTTTTCTGTCTCCCAGAACTTAGGTGAGCTTCATCATAAAATGTTGCCATTCTGAGGGGCAAGGGATAGAATAACTAAGGATTTTTTAGCTTTACAATGAGTATTTAGTCTAATTGGTGATGAGTTTGAGGCAAGGGTATACTGCACCATAAAGTGGGTCATCCCGTGCTTAAGAACTTATGACTGTAAGGCTGCTTAAAGTCTGAAACCAAAAATATAAACCCCTTAAAAAAATGTGTTTTAAAATGTCTGATAATAGAACTAGGCTGTGGCAAGTTCTTAGAATTAAGTTAAAAGTGGTGATTATTTGTCCATGTCGGAAGAATTATATATTGCTGCAGCAGTCCTTGGTTTTGTAGAATGCTCAGGTAAAGGTTGAAGGTAGTGTTGGATTATCTATTTTGATTAAGCTATGCTTTGTCTGATGTTTTGAATTCTTAAGGGAAGGTTAGTTAGTATTGCTCGGGACGCGCAATAGTTCAAGTTTGGGGGTATGATAACTCTCCAAAAGGGAGTTATTTAGGCCTTATTTCTATATTGATTTGTGTGTCTTTTGTGCTAAATAGGGTTGGTTATAGATAGATATTATATGTTTTAACCCATTTGGAAGAATGGATGCTTTGGAAGTTATTTTGTGCAGAATATATTGCTGAGCGACTTAAGGGAGCAAAATCTGTGCTGGAGCAAAGCTGGGAGCAAAACTGCCACGTCACAGCTCGTTAGCCAATTTGATGAACTGAATTCTGTTAAGTTATTCTCGGGTTTATGGAGCAAGGAGAGCCGTCCACGTGTCTAGGTCAACCTAATTCAAGCCTCCTATCACTCTATAAAAGGAGATAGCCACCCAAGTCAAATTCATTCCTTTTTGGGGGAAGGAAATTCCATCCTTGGGAGGAACATTCCACTCTTGGAAAGTTTACTTCCACCTTTGGGAGCCGAATAGAGGAGAGAGATTTGAGACCTCAAGAAGACCATCAATTGCAAGCTGATCAAGGGAATTAACATTTTCTTGCATTATTTTGTAATTATGGATATGTTTACTCAGATTATAGCGTGTGTCTCTATGCACTTTATGAACTAAGTAGCTTTAGGCGTTGGTTAGGGAATATGTGATTGTCGTGCTTAATTTCTAGCAATAAACATTGATTTGATGCAGCTTGATTAATTGTTGTGTTCATTTCTATTTTATGCCCGCCTGGCCAGCCGGTATGAATACCCCTCTCTAGTTTCAGGGATGCTTTAGGGAGTGTGTGGCGGTTAATCACACTAGATCATTGTGTATTGGTGAACGCCAGTGACTGAGCTAGGGATAGCCAGTTGCCTAGTGCTTGATCGGTAGTGTTTCATTGGAGTTGAAACATATTCTAAAAAAATCGAAGTTCCAGGAGGAATCTGCTAATAAGACAGCGAGAGTTTTGCATGATCAATAATATTGCTAGAGCATCTTTCAAAACAATTACTAAATCCTGACCAGCACCTGTTTCTAATCTGTCTGCCTATTTGTTTATTCTTTGTTCTGTCATTTCTTTTGCTCCAGCATCTTGATAAAAACCAATCATTTTAACCATCTTTGAAACCATTAAAAAGCTAAATGAAATAGATAAAGTGGAAGCTCATTCAGACCTTGGATTCGATAAATACTTATTACTTGCTGCGGACTGTGTATACTTGCACAGAGTTCTAGAGTCTTCTTATATCTTATTTTTACTCACTCTTGAAACCCAACACTTCCGTTCACACACATCAGAAATACGAGTTCTTTTTCGGATTCCAATCGTTTTCTTTCTTCTTTTTTTTTATTTCTTTCTTTTTTTCTTCGATTTTTTTTTCCTTTCCAATCCCAGATTCAACTTCCTCTTTTTTTTTTTTTTTACTTCAATTCTTCACCAATAGAATTTTCTTTTCTCAACCAGTACCGATGAAACAAATAAGTAAAATTTAACAAGATCAAAATCTCTAAACAATCAAACAAGAGATAAAAAAAAATCTAAAGATTCATATATATTAAGAACACAAGAACCCTAATTATGAAACTAAACTCAATAACAAAAAGACACTCATATACCCAATCTAGAGCCTAAGCTCTGATACCAAATGATACGAAAACCCTAGCGAATTGGAATTAAGAACCCTTTAGGTATTTGAACCCTTAATTCACCAACGCTAATACCCTCAATCTATTTGATTTCAATCCCAAGGGAAGGATTAGACAGAGATTACCTTGATGATCAAAGACCAAGAGGTAAGGAGTACTAGTTCCCTACTCAAGGTTAAACACTCCACAAGCAAGTTGATCAAACCTACCTGAATGTCCAAGCTTGCAACCCTGGTTTCAAGAATTGCAAAGAGAGTGATGAGGCTCCTTCATCAAGAAGACAGAAAAATTCATTCCCCCAAAAACTACCTACTGTACACAACGCCTAATTCATCCTTTAAACCTAGTCTGTTTAGCTATTTAGCTAAAAAGACCAATCTACCCTCGAGCCTACTTAATTAAATAAATAATTCAAAATAACTAATAAACCTAAATAAAGTCATAATGTTGATCCAAACATAAAGACACCCAAAAGATTCTAACAAAAAACTCTATTTTCATCTTGTAGTGACATTTGACATAATATATAGAGCTTTTGTTCAATTCCCCCTCCTTGACCTTCCTTAATTGAGTTCACCACTATTTGTATGTGGGAATCAAATGCCAATTGTAGTTGCTTAGCCCTTGAGCGTGTGATTGGTCCTGGAGGTAAAGCAATGATGTCTTGGTTCATATCACTGACCCTATGGTCTTACCGTGTTAATCACATAAATGACTAATGGAAAAGAAGCACCTACACAGGGGGCTTCAGAAAAGAAAAATACATTGGAGGTTGAGACTAAAGATAAGGTCATTTCCTACAAGCAAAGCGAATAGATAAAAACCAGAAAAAGTAAGTAACTACTTCTCACAAATGTTGATGAAAGTGTAAGTTCAATTTTGCCATAAATTGGAAAAGCAGAGTGTTGCCTTGTGCAATGTGATTATAATAATGCAAGAAATCTTCACAAATAGCTCAAAAACGTGCAAGTATACACATCATGGCAGCAAGTGATAAGTAATTCAAGATCGTCTCCACAGGGATTAAGTTAATGAAATTTACTACTTCTAAGCGTGATTTTCGGCGAAATTCAAGTAACCAAGGACACCAAGATCATTTACTAACTAAAGTGCACAAATGTAAACTAACTTGGATGAAATTAAAGAGTATTGAAAGCAAATAATGCAAGAAAAACGGCTGAAAGCAGAGGAGAATTAAGGCTCGGATTAGGGATACTCTGTATTGTTTCCAGGGATTGCTATAGCGAAAACTGTGCTCATTCATCTCACCCAGATTTTCAACGGGAATTTTCCAATTCTCCATAGATTAAGGCGATTAAACTCCCATTTAACCCCTTATTTCTAACTCAATCTAATTAGTGCCTTAGGGGGTGATTTATCCCTAAATACCCACTCATTTTCACGATCATAAAAGACTAAGGTAAAGCAAAGCAATCGGTTACTAAATGTTTTCCCAAACACCCAATAACAATACTAGAAAATGGATGGCCAGTCGAAATTCCAGCTTTAAACAATAAAGAACACTTTGCTTTAAGATGAAAATAGCACGGTTCAATTACAAACAACCCCTCGTTACAATATAGAATCCCTAATCCTCACCTAAAGAGGATTAGCTCATGTTCAAAGAGGAAATAAGTTCAATACAGCAGAAAATGCTCATACTCAACATGATTTCAACTTCTAACACAACTAATATCAATAGGAAGATAAAAGATAAGAAGAAAAGGCCAAAGAAGAAACTCCCAAGCTCAAATCCAGCTTTCCCAAGCTGAATATGGACTCCACGGCAGCTCCCCCTCTGTTTTTCCTCTGTTTTTCCCCTTCAATCAGCCTCCTATCGTGTGTTTTCTTCTTCTCCCAGCCTCCTTTCCAAATTAGGGTCTCTTTCCTTATATACCCAGCTTCAATTCGTGGAAGTAAGGGCTGATTAGACAAGCCTTGCCCACTTGGAAACCCTTCTAATGGCTGAAAATAGCTTCAGCCTCCAGCTGGGAATGCCACATCAATTAATGAATCTGTCCACGTGTAAAACAGCTCCAGCTGCCATTCTGCCTCTGCCAGCTCACGCTGTAGCATTATCTGTGCAAATTGAAGCTCCAGGTCAGCTTAAGTACGAAATTAGCGTGAAATTAAACACCCAAAGCCATCAATAAACACTCTCATTAAACACCACAAAATTCATTAAGACCCAACTCAATTAGCATCAACTTAAGGTAAAATTAAGCCTAAAAGCCCTAAAATCATGGCCAATAACTCTTATTTCTAAGAGTTATCACAGAGGTGTCTCAATCTAAGCTTGACCGAGACCGACTCTAATCAATAAGGGTGACCAAAAAAGAAGTAGGCTATTGGTACATACCATAACATGAGATTGGGGGATAAGTGGTCTCAATTACACTCAAATGGAAGGACTACGAGGCAAGCAGGAGGAGAAAAAGGCGAGAGCGGATTGAGTCGTAACTCAACCCCTAGCCTCGACTAGGGCCACCCTTAGTCATCTTCATTTTTGTTCTTTTTTTCACTTTTTCTCATGTTTTTTCATCTTTGTTAACCTCTATCCAAGGAAAAAAAAATTCCTTTTTGTTCGTTTTAAGTCTCTTTTGCAGGTTAACAAGTTAATTACAAGCAAAAAGTCAAATGTTGTCTGGTGATAAAAAAAAGACTCCTCCGAAGATCGATTTTCATCTCTCTAGAAGAAATCCTCACAATAAAGCATCCAGGGCTAGCCTTGGAATATTTGAATTCAGAAGGGCTTATGTAACTGCCCAAACAGAGCGAAGAGGAAATCAACACACAAATCGATTCAAGCGAGAATTACACTCTTAAATTGGGCTTAAAGTGTTTGACTTATGGCAACAAGCCACCCCTAAATCTCAATTCAAGAGTGAGAGCTTAATGTTATGGGTGAATTTGGACCTAATTTTATTAAAGTCAGAATGACAAAAGCCTAGAGTAGAAACAAGCATAAGGAGACTCCTTGGGCCTAGATTAATCTCTATTTCTATTCTCTCTCCTAAAAGGAAGAGAAAACCCTAGATCAAAACTATAAATAGAATTGGCTAACTCCAAAGTAACGAAACTCAACTAGGTATTTGTTCTTTCTCCCAGTCTCCTTCCTGATTCTTAATTTACTTGTTTCACTCATGATCTCCCAACTGACTTAAGCATTAGAGTCGGTGTGGCAAGCACCACACTGGTGCACAGTTTTCTTTTGTTTTGTAGGCCACGTATTTCCCCTTCAAACAAATTTACTGTTGTTGTCAAGTGAAGGTCAGGTAAGTTTCCTTGCCCGGATTTTGGCATCAATAGTTAAGTTGAATGCCTTGGGGCAGTGGAGAATATGGGTAGTTCCACTCCTCCAAGGACATTTCATAATTCGAGTGCCTTAGGTTAGTGGAAAATATAGGTAGCTCCACTCATACTCTCAGTCGACATGCAAGGGGCTGAAGTCGACCCTTAAGAGGTCAAGGTCGAGGCCCACAAATGCCAATGGAGGAGAGTTACGCGACATGAAAACGCTAAGGCCGACCCCTTCCCTTAGATTGAGTCATGAGGAAACCAGTACAACAAATCAACAAGATAAGAAGCATACTCTTAAATTGGGCTTAGGGAGTAACTCATAGCAGCGAATCACGCCCAAGTCCCAATTCAAGAGTGGGGGCTTAATGTTCTGGAATCTAAGGAGCAGACAAGGACAACACAACGCCAGCCTGAGGATACGATGAGGAAACGGACTCCGAAGGAGAAATAGGCCGGAGGGTTGGGCCAAGGCTGAAGGGATTGGGCCTTGGCCCAACCGCATGCTCAGCCTCGGTCGACCCAAAGAATTGGGGTCGGCCGAGGCCAAGTCTTCTCCCCTCCGCTCTGTCCCTGGTGGTCTTGGGTCAGCCCGGTTCAACTTAGTTGAGTCATGAATCGTCTCCAAACGCTTGGAAACCCTAAAACAAGAAAAGGTCCCTGAACTCTATTCTCTAAACTCTCTCTTCTCTCCCTCTAGCTCTTTGGTTTGCTCATCTTCCTTCACTTTGCTGACTTAAATATCGGAGGCGGTGTAGTAAGCACCACGATGTGCAGTTTCTATACTGGTTTTGCAGGTCACGTCTTCCCCAGCCTCTACAAATTCACTGTTGGTGGCACATGAAGGCCAAGTGAGTCTTCTGTTCGAATTTTGGCATCAACACCCTCCATTCTTAAAAAAAATAATAAAAAAAAATAAAAACCTCCAGAGCACAATGATAACCATGTAGCTTAGTTGGACGTTGCATTTTGGTAGGGCGTTGTCCCAAGGATCCACGTCTCAAACAACAAGCCGGTTTAGTGTTAATCCTGTGCTAAAACCTCCATCAATCCTCCCATTTTCTTTCTTGAAAAACTATAGTTTAGTAAGGGTATTAGAAGCTCGTTTATTGTTGTTTCTTACTTCTTTCATTACTTATTTTTTATGCTATAATAATGTGAGCTTTTATCTTCTCCTTATTATTATTATTATTATTATTATTATTATTATTATTATTATTATTATTATTATTATTATTATTATTATTATTTCTTTCTTCTTCTTTGTTGTTTATATTCACCCTTCTCTTTATTTTTTTTTCTTTTATTTTTCTCTTGTCTCTCTATTTACTGAAAAAAAAAAAAAAAAAAAGAAAAGTGTGTAACAAAAAAATGTATGTAAAAAATAAAAATAAAAAAAAAATGGCATACCTTGGGTTGGTGTTCTTGAAAAAGGTAGCTTCTGGAAGAAGGGGAAAAAAAACTTAGAAGATGAGAGGGAGAAGATGCTGAGAAAAGAGGAGCAGAAAGAAAAATGCAAAGAAAAAGAATGAGTCACAAATAAATTTAGTTTTTATATATTCTGTTTTATTATTATTATTATAATATTATATATTCATATGTGTTTATTTGAACTGATTTATTTTTAAGTCGTTGTCACGTCAGTTGCTTGACGCCCACTCGTTTTTTGTTATTTTTTTAAACTTATTTACTTATTCGTTTTGTTTATATTTCATTTACTTGTCTTTATTATTATTATTTCTTTTTTTTCATGTTTTTTTAATCCATTTATTTTCTTACTTTACAGAATTTAGTCTCCGTATTTGTATGTCTTTTGGTATATATATATATATATATATTTTGAGGAGAACAAAAAAACAAAACTAAATAAACTAAAATTAATACGAAATCATCGGATTGTCCATAGGAGGCATCTCTTGAAGGAGAGTGCGCTGAGCCCAAAGGGGACATTCTTCAATCCAGACCTCATTGTGATTCGAGGTCCGAGCATGAGTTGCAAGCATGTAAGCTATTTTGTTCTCATCTCTAGAGACTAATAGAAACCCCCTGATGTGTTTTTCATTGAAAAGATGCTTAAGATGGTGAATTAGGGGGAAATCTCGTTTAAATGAGTATCTTGGTCGTGGAGCAAGTTCCAGACAATTTTTGAGTCAGTCCCGACCCAAACTGGCGATAAACCAGAATCTATCGCTAAATGGACTCCATCTATTAGAGCTTGAGCTTTTGCCCACTCAACTGAGCAACACCTTCGTCTGTGAGTTTCAGCAGCCACAATCATTTCGCCCTTTGAATTTCAGATGATCATTCCAAAGCTCATCTCCCCCTTGACAAACACCGCATCCACATTCAATTTGAAATGATGATGTGGCGGTGGTTTCCACCTATTTTGACTCGCACTATCTACACATCTGGATCTCATATGACCTTTGTTTCTATTAGCTTGGCCATCCTTATATTCAGATGCGAAACTGGTTGTCCATGCAATAGGATCCTCATCTGGTGGATTGTGATTTGTGAGTCCCTGAAAGACTACCTTATTTCTAGTGTTCCACATCACCCAAATACCTGCCACAAAGATCTGCAAGTCCTCCAAATTCAAAGTCTCCTAAGCCCTACACAACAGATCATAAATATTAATGAAATGGTCATTACAGAGGGATTGCACTGGACTCCATCGAGCCCAGTGCCTCTTTACCTTCTTACAACGCATGAAGTGTGGTTTAATTGTCTTTCCCACATATAGGACATTGAGGAGCGCATTGAATGTGTCGATGGACTAGATTCACCCTAGAGGGTAAGATATCAAGACATGCTCGCCAACCAAAGATCTTGATTTTGTTCGGGATATTTAGAGTCCATAGAGTATTCCACCAACCCGATTTAGAAGAGTCAAACGATGATGGCTCCTCCTGAGCTTCATTTATAGCAAGTTTATAATCACTTCGGACGATATATTTGCCTCGTCTGGCATAATGCCAAAAGAAGTTGTCAGGGTGTTTGCGTCTTTCGATCGGAATTGTCTGGATTGTGTCTACATCATTTTGCACAAAAAGATCATTAAGCAAATGTATATCCCAAGTTTGGCTACCTGTGAAGAGGCTTTTGACTCTACGATCAGTCATGGGTTGCTAAGGTGAAAGCAGCTTAAAGCTTGTCGGCTTGGGAATCCACTGGTCTTCATATATATCGATAGATTCTCCATTTTCGATCCTCCATCGTCCTCCCTTCATAGCTGACTCTCGGCCCCATAAGATCCCCTCCAAATGTAAGACGGTCTTCCCCCCATTTTTGCCTTCAGGAAGTCTTCTTGAGGATAATATTTTGCCTTTAAGACTTGTGCCAATAGGGAGTGTGGTCGATAAATAAGTCTCCATGTATGTTTTGCCAACAAAGCTTGATTGAAAAGCCTTGTATCCCTAAAGCTCATCCCTCTTCTCTCTTTTGGTTTTGTCATGGAACTCCATTGCAATCAATGGAGCTTCCACCCTTGTTCAGAGCTTCCCCACTAGAAATTGGCCACCATTTTGTTAATATCATTAGAAAATCCTTTTGGTAATTTAAAGCCCGTAAGCGTGTACGTGGAAATTGCCTGTGCCACTGCTTTGATTAACACCCCCCTACTGACCATGGAAAACATCCTCCTTTTCCAACCTCGCAAAACCTTTTGAAATTTGTTTTTTATGTAGTTCAAAGAAGCATTTTTGTTCCTGGATAAAGAGGACGGGCATCCGAGATATTTTCCGTGATCTGAAACTACTTTTACTTTCAGAATGTAAGCAAGATGGGTTTGAACCTCATGTGCAATTCTTCCTCCAAACACAATCGTTGATTTGTGTCAAAGTTAACAATTTGTCCAGTAGCCGTCTCATAAACTTTCAAAATCCTTTGGATTTCCAAGAATTCCTCTTCTTTAGCTTTTAGAAAAAGTAAACTGTCATCTGCAAAAAAAAGAGGTGAGAAATAGCTGGTGTCATTCGGGCAATTCAGAGACCTGAAATATTTTTAGAGATCTCAACCTTTATTAGGAGGCTGGATAAACCTTCAGCACACATGAGAAATAAATAAGGTGACAAAGGATCCCCTGTCGAAGGTCACGGGTGGGTTTAAAAGTTTTAGTACATATGTCATTGATGAGAATAGAGAAAGAAACAGATCCAACAAACATTCCAATTCGTATCTTCATATATATATATATATATATATATATATATATATATATATATATTTTTTTTTTTTTTTTTTTTTTTTGTTAATGTGATTTTAATTTTTAATATGTATCTTCATTTTATCAAGAAAAATCTGACAATGGAATCTAGAAATATTTGGAAGTCCGATTTTCTAGTTTTCGTGAGGTGAGGAGTCGATTCTTAGGGAGTTTGAGATCGGTTCCAATATGTTTTCTTAAATTTTTGACATAATTGAATATGTTATTGCTTGTTTATTCATTGCATTAATTATTATGTCAATTTACTTGTATCCTAATTGCAATTTTGTGCTTATATATAAATGTTGTATATTATATTACTCTTTCAACGTTTTCAAATTCTCTTTTTTTTTCCAAATTTTCCACTTATTTATTTTAAACTTATTTCAAAAAATTATTTTCCAATCTCTTAATTTTTGCTCTTTTTGATCTTGTTAAAAGTTTTATCTCTAAAGTGTTATTTTCAAAAGGTTTCATAATCATTTTTCTTAGAATCGATTTTTCAAGCTTGTTTTTCTTAAGAAAAATCATATGATGGAATCTATAAATATTTGGGAGTTCGATTTTTTAGAATTCCTAAGGTGAGGGATCTTAATCTTTGGGAGTCCGAGATTTCGATCCCAAGAAAAAATGAATTTAATTACAAAAAAAAGTTTTAAAAAAAATCTTTCCTTTATGGAATGTTATCCTATGATGGAATTGAGGAATGGTAAAATCCTCTCATATTCTTGAGGTGAAGAATGTTAATTATAATAAAGCAAAATCAATTGAATTATTTATGGGATCATTACTTCAAATAGTGGAGTAATGAGGGGTAAAATTAGATATTGTTTTTTTTAATATATTTTTTCCTAAAATTATTTTCAATTCAAGATAAAATTTTGGTCATCGTTTTTAACGGGTGTTATGGGGTGCTAACATCTTCCCTATACATAAACGACTCCCAAACTCAAATCTAGTTTTCGCATACCATTTTTTTCAATTATTTTTTTAAATGATAGTTTTACTTTAGTTTGGTGTCCAATCACACCATAAAAAAGATTGGTGTGACTCCCTTTATTTTACCCCTTTTCGAGAACGTTGGCCGCTCTGAGTCGCAGGCACGTGGAGACAAATTAATTTCTAATTTATCTATATAAACAATAATACGATTTTGAAACCAATTGTTTGTATTTATTAAATTAAATAATATAGTTTATTTCCTTTTTACTATTTCATCAATGTTTACATTTATTTATATTTAAAAATAAATTATTTCACGTGCAGCTATCTATCTATATCTATTTCTATCTATACTATCTAAAAGGGGCAAAACTTTTGATTTTCTGTGTTGTCACTTCTTAATTGAAATATTTTCCTTATATATATATATATATATTTATTTATTTATTTATTTATTTATTTATTTATTTATTTATCTATATATCTATATCTATCTATTCATATATTTAAATTTGAAAAAGAATAGTAAAAATAATAAATTAATGCATACATATCATGATTTATTTTAAAATAAATTTTAAAAATTCAATTACGACATATTTCAAAACATCCCATAATTTTTATTAAAAAAATATGAATATATTTTTCCAAGAAAATCTCACGGTTTATTAAATAATAAATAAATTCATAAAAAAATAATATATATATATATATATATATATATATATACAATTCATATTTCAAACTAAAATATCAAACAAAACAAAATATCTCATAATTTATTAAAAAACTATAATCAGTGCATACATCAAATTAAAATATCGAATAAAACAAAACATCTCCTAATTTATGAAAAAATTAAAAAAAAATAATGGACATTTTAAAAAAAAAAATCTTAGGATTTGTTAATAAGTTTAAAAAATCAATTAATACATATATCAAATTAAAATATCAAACAAAACAAAATAATGGATATTTCAAAAAAAAATCTCAATATTTGTCAATGATGGCGTCGGTAGAAAGGTTTTACAAAAAATTCCCCTGACGTCATTTCCTATGCATCAGGAGAGACAACTTCTGAAACCTGTTAGAAAACAAGCCTAGTTTTGGGCTTTTTTGGCCCGTAGCCCATATAGCCAACTAAAATAGTTGAGCAATCCTTGTTAATGACCAAAAAATAATAATAATAATAATAAATAATCGGTTTGGGCTAATAGCAAGAATGGTCAAAATAAAAACCCGGTTTTGAAAAAAGGCCAAAATTCATTTTCCTTGCAATAATCGACTTCTATGTGCTTGGTTCGATTGTTGAACTGTGGATTCTTAGTTAGGAATATAGTACTTTGGTTGTCACAGTATATTCTCACTATAGTTTGTTTTACCCCAAAGTCATTTAGCAATCCTTAGCCATATTCCTTCTTTGATAGCCTCTGACAATGCTATGAATTCGGCTTCAGTAGTTGAAAGGGCCACTACTGATTGTAATGTAGCTTTCTAGCTTGATAGGTTCTGTCCGAGTAAGAAGAAGTATCCCGAAAGTGACCTTCTTCGATCTAGATCTCCTGCAAAATCTGAGTCTACATAACCATAGACCTCATTTTCAGATTGGTTGTTCCTCTTATAGTGTAGTGTAGCATTAGATGTACCTTTCAAATACCTGAGTATCCACTTTACGGCTTTCCAATGTCTTTTACCAGGATTAGACATGTATCTACTTACAAAACTGGTTGCATAGGCTAAGTCTGGTCTAGTGGATACCATAAGATACATTAGACTTCCCACGACTTGAGAATAAGGTATCTTAAACATGAATGCTTGGTGTTCCAAATCATCTTCCTTGGGAGAGTTCATGGCTGACAACTTGAAGTGGTGTGCTAAAGGGGTTGAAACTTGTTTAGCTTCAATTAGTTTGAACCTCTTGAGCGCCTTACCACAGTAGTTTGTTTGGTTGATCAGGAGTAGAGAGTCATTTCTATTTCTTATGATTTCAACTCCGAGTATCTTCTTTGATTCTCCCAAGTCTTTCATGTCAAATTCTCTTTTTAGGAGAGCTTTAACTTTGCATAAGTCTTCCTTATTTTTCCCGGCGAGCAGCATATCATCAACATACAATAGGAGGAAGACATTGCCCTTAAAGGACTTAGTGTTTACATATACACAATTGTCGAAGGAGCTTTTCTGAAATCCAATTTTAGAGATGGTCTCGTCGAACCTTTGATACCAGCACCTTGGGGACCGTTTTAGTCCATAGATGGATCTGTTTAAGAAGCAAACCAGGTTCTCTTGCCCTCTTTTTACATATCCTTGAGCTGTTTCATGTAGATGTTCTCGGATAGGAACCCGTGGAGGAATGTTGTTTTTACATCTAGTTGGTCAAGTTCTAAGTCTTCTTGAACCACTAGTGAAAGCAACATTCTAATAGAGGTCATTTTGACCACAGGTGAAAATACTTTCGTGTAGTCAATTTCCTCTTTTTGTGTGTAGCCTTTTGCTACCAATCGGGCCTTGAATCTTGGTTTGAGAACCCCTGTTATCCCATCCTTTATTTTATATATCCATTTGGAGGCAATTGGCTTATATCCCTTAGGTAGAGATTTTAGAGTCCAAGTATCATTCTCTTTCAAGGATCTCATCTCTTCATTCATTGCCTCAATCCATTGTCTTCCATTTGGGCCATTCACGGCTTCTTCAAAACTATTTGGCTCTTCAAAGTTTAATGAGTCAGCCACGTTTAAAGCCATGGAAATGCAATCAGCTTCACTGAATCTAACCGGTGGTACAATGTTCCTTCTCTGTCTATCTCGAGCTAGTGAACAGTTTTGAAGGTCTTGAGCATCCTGAGATGTTTCAATAGCTTCTTCTTCTTTAGGAGCTTCACTCTCTTCCTGTGTAGTTTCGGATTCTATGCCAAAAGTTGAGGGAAGCAGGCCATGTTCCACCTCAACTTGTGTATCATGGTCTGGTAGACTTTTCTCTTCAAATTGGTTTTAGAGCATATACATTTCTTGCTCCCTAAAGATTACATCCCGACTGTTTATGCTCCTCTTTTCTATGGGATGCCACAGCCTGAATCCCTTTACCCCTTCTGTATAGCCCAAAAACATGCACTTAATGGCTCTGGCCTTTAGTTTCCCTTGATTCTGATGGACAAATCCTACACAATCAAATATTTTTAGGTGTTGTAGCTTTGGGGGTTTTCCTAACCATTTATCTTTAGGGGTTAGGAAATTTAGAGAAGTGTGTGGACACCTATTTAATGTATGCATTGTATATGAGGCTGCTTCCGCCCAGTATTTTTCTAGTAGCATAGCATCTGTCAACTGGCACCGTACTCTCTCCATAATGGTTCTGTTAAGTCTTTTTGCCACTCCATTTTGTTGGGGAGTATACCTCACAGTTCTGTGCCTTAGTATTCCATGAGTCTTGCAAAATTCATTGAACTCTTTGTTGCAAAACTCCAAATCGTTGTCGGTTCTTAGGCACTTTATGGCTTTGTTTGTCTGCTTCTCAACTAACACCTTCCATTCCTTGAACTTACCAACACCTGATCTTTTTTCTTTAAGAAGAAGATCCAACTTTTCCTTGAGTAATCATCTACGAAGGTTAGCAAGTACCTTGAATTACTCAAAGAGTTCGTGGAGGCTGGTCCTCATAGGTATGAATGCACATATTCCAAAATTTATTTTGACGTTTGGTGGGATTTTGAGAAGCTTTGCCTCTTTGCCTTTCCAACAACACATTGTTCGCAGAAAGACAAGTCATTCCCAATGCCATTTGGAAGAATCCCTTGTCTTGCTAACACTTGTAGGCCTTTTGAGCTAATGATAAGTTTAATTTGTTATATGTTTATAATCTCACAGTTTTCTTTTCTTTGTTGTATTCCTTATGAAAAATGCTTTAAAATGAGTATAATATGTGTATAGGTCCTCAGCGGAACTTTGGAAGCAATTCGGGACTTAAACAAGCGAAACTAGAGCATAAAATGACCATTCTGCCCTTGGAGCCTTGCTTGCATCGAGACCCTACCAGACCAGCGTCGGAACACCTTGCAAATAAGGAAATCTTGGAGTCCAAGACCGAGGCTCAGAGTCGAGACGCTGAAAGCCTAGCGTCTCGACGCTAGGTTGATTCAACGGCTATTTTCCATATCTGAAGGGGCAGCGTCGTGACACTGTCGATTTTCCAGAATTGAAATTTTCCTTATTTGGCTCCACGAATTCTCCAAATTTGAGGCTCCCTTTCGCACCAAGTTTCCACGAATTGAAGGCCAAGAAGTCCTATAAATAGAGAGTTTTGGTTGTAGCTCATTCTTCTCATCCTTCTCCACCATTCTTCATATTTTAGTTTTATTTTCTTGCTTTTCATGATGTATTCCAAGAAGATTCAAGCTTGTTCTTGTTCCATGATCGGCTAGACTCTTCCTTCATGTAATTGGGACGTCAAATGTAAGTTCAATTTCTTTTAATGAAATCTCTTATTTTAATTCTCAAAAGCATGTTTATGTGAATTTAGTTCTTTGCATACAAGTTTAGATTGTGTTAGGAGAGATTGACAACCTCGACCACAACCTATCTAAATTTATTTGCTAAATTCAAGTAGCAAATAGGCTAACGTTTTGATATTCCTCATGCGTCCCTAAAACTAAAGGATTTAATCAATTGTAATTGTGGTTTGTTGTCCGTTGCATGTGAATTAATTCGGCTAGATCCCAATGTGGTTTAGATTAGTTAATCGGTCAATTAATTAATTTAAACTAGAATCAAACTTAGCGTTTGCATGTTTGTGATAGTGGGATCATGGCTCTCGGGTTGTTCCTGGAGTACGCCGAACTTAGATATGTTTTTTACTATTTAGTGAGAATTAATGATTTAATTGAATTGAACTTACTATGACAATCCCTGTTACATGATTCCTAAGGTAATGATTTCATTCTTTCTATTTCTTGCTCCTACTTTCCTTTTCTATTATTTTCCATAATTAGCTTTCTTTCCATAACTAGTGCATTTTCCATAATTATTTCCTTTCCAAATATAAAAAACCCCCCATTAGTCCGGTCATCACAATAAATCTAAGATAAATAAATTATAATCGTGCTCCCCGTGTTCGACCCCGGCCATTAGATCTACAAGTTAATTTTAGAGGTATTGGATTATAAATTTATTTGACACGACCCTCGACAAGTCGTCCGTCAGCTAATATGCGAAAGCCTTTTGTGCCATAAGTCGCTTTCTGTTAAGCCATTTCCTAAGACTACAAGTGCTAATTCCACTATCTTCACATCTTTGACTACATACAAGTCATTTATTTTCTTCCCAGTCAACACAGTTTGAGAGTCTCTTCTGATTTCAATAGTGCCACCACTGCCTCCATAAGTACAACCAATTGAGTCCAACATACCCAGGGAGATCAAGTTCCTTTTTAAATTTGGCACATGTCGAACATTCCTCAGCAATATAACCGAGTCATCTTTCAATTTTAATGAGACTGATCCAATCCTAGCTACCCGGCAAGTATGATTATTTCCCATATATACGATTTCACCATCCCAATCTTTGTAAGTGTTGAACCAGCCCTTAGATGGGGTCATGTCGAACGAGCACCCTAAGTCTATCATCCAATCATATCTTTTAAAGGCTTTGGTTTGATCACAACTTTTATCTGAGGTTGCCAATGCATCTGAGTAGGTGATGGAGTTTTCTCCCACAGTAGCTTCGGATTGTCTATTCTTTCTTGATTTATGGTACTGATTCTTTCTCTTCAATGAGTAACACTCCCTTTTAATGTGCCCCTCCTTGTGACAGTAGTTACATTTCACTTTTGACTTCGATTTTTCTTCAGGTTGGCTCTTGTTCTCTTTGTTTCTTGTTTTCCCTTTCACAAAGAGTCCTTTGGAAGACTCCTTTTTCACAAATAGTAGCTCTAACTCCTTCGTTCTTATGGCTGAGATTATTTCGTCAGTTGTTATTGACTCTCTTCCATATTTCAAAGCGTTTTTTACTTCCTTGTTTGCTTTTGGAAGTGAATTCAACAGAACAAACGCTTCATTTTCATCCCCAATCTTCTCTCTAAGGTTCTTGAATTCGGATGTCATCTTCTTGAACTCATCAAGATTCTCAAATAGCGATTTTCCAGCATCCATCTTGAAGGTAAAGAATTTTTCCCTCATGTACATTCTGTTATGAGCGTCTTTAGTCTCATAGAGCTTGTTCAATTTCTGTCAAATCTTCATTGGATTCTCCTCATCTATGACTTGCCTCAATACATTGTTACTGAGGTTCAAGATTATGGTTCCATATGCAGTCAAATTCATGCTCTCTTTGTCCTCGGCTATAACTGAGGTAGGTAGCTTATCAGGGTCTATCAAGGCGTGAAAAGTCTTTTGTTGGCCTAATATTGCTTTGATTTTGGCCTTCCATAAGTCGAAGTCTCCCTTTCCATCAAATTTTTCTATATTGTATCTTGTTAATGCCATTCGAAGCTCCAAGAATTTGGTTCTTGATTAATCTTCCTTGCTCTGATACCACTGTTAGTGCAATCCACGTGTAAGAACTCTCAATTGCCCATGCAGATTAAGTCTTCAAGCACTCTCCCAGTTCATGCAATTTACCCCAATTTCGATTAACCAAGAACTTAGATCACCAGAGAAGAAAAGACGATGGAGATGGTGATCACTCACACAAAGACTCGAGAATGAAAATCAAGCAAGAAGAAAAAGAACATACAGATATAAGTGGTTCAGCAACTTAGGCCTACATCCATTATCAAGAGAGGTATGTATATTGCCCTTTATCAGAATTATAGAGATCACACGAATACATATCTCGCACTAATTTCTCACAATCACTCTGTTCTTCAATTTGTTCTCAATACAGGCTTTTTATACACGGTGATAGGTTGACTGGCGGTTAGTGTTTTAAAGGAGACCTTGTTGGTTGCAACCGGACATTCAGGTACCTCTGTATAACAGAAGACTTTCAGTCATTATATTTTATTGGAACAATGATTTTGTCTCTAAAATTTAGTGTGTAAGATTTTTTTTTTGTTTTTAGAAACCAATAACAATTTAGTCCATATATTAATTTGCAATAATTTAAGCCTATGTTTGATAACTATTTTGTTATTTTAGTTTTTGAAAATTGTGTTTGAGTTCTCAAATTTTATTTACAATATGGTTGTCATCTTTCTTAAGGAAACATTTGTATTCTTAGCCAATTTTTTTTTTTAAAAAAAAGTTTTCAGAAACTATAACCTCGTTTGATAATCATTTTGTTTTTTGTTTTTGGTTTTTTAAAATTAAACTTCTAAGCACTATTTTCATTTCTAAGTTTCTTGTTTTCCTATCTACTTTCTTCCCATGTTTTCAAAATTCACCTATAAAACCAAGTCAAGTTTTGAAAACTAAGGTCCCGTTTGATAACCATTTCGTTTTTTGTTTTTGGTTTTTGAAAATTAAGCCTATAAACACTATTTTTACCCACAAGCTTTTTTGTTTTTTATCTACATCCTTTCCCATGTGTTTCAAAAACCAAACCAAATTTTGAAAAGAAAAAAAAATAGTTTTCAAAAACTTGTTTTTGTGTTTTGGAATTTGGCTAGGAACTCAAATGTCTCCTTAACAAAAATGAAAACCATTGTAGGAAGATTGAGAGAAAACAAGCACGATTTTCAAAAACCAAAAACAAAAAACGAAATGGTTATCAAACGGGGTCTAAAAAGTGTAGGCCCCGTTTTATAACTATTTGGTTTTTGGTTTTTGAAAATTAAGCTTGTTTTCTCTCAATTTCCTTATAATGGTTTTCATCTTAGACATTTTTTAATTCCTAGCCAAATTTCAAAAACAAAAACAACATTTTGAAAACAACTTTTTTTAGTTTTCAAAACTTGACTTGGTTTTTACAAACATGGAAAGAAGGTAAATAACAAAACCAATAAACTTATAGGTGGAAGTAGTGTTTTTTAGCTTAATTTTCAAAAACCAAAAACCAAAAATCAATTGATTATCAGTTTTCAAAAACTTGCTTTTGTTTTTGGAATTTGACTAAGAATTCAAATGTCTATTTAAGATGAAAACAATTGTTTGAAAATTGGAAGAAAACAAGCATATAATTTTCAAACACCAAATAGTTATCAAATGGGACCTATCTTTTTTTGTTTTCAAAACTTGGTTTGATTTTTTAAAATGTTAATAAAAAAAATAGATAACAAAATAAAGAAACTCATAAGCGGAAGTAGTATTTAATAAACTTAATTTTTAAAACCAAATGGTTTTCAAACAAGAGCTTAGTTTTTTAACTTGAATTTTTCTCTTTCCTTTTTTCTTAGTGTCAGGAGACTAAAGGAAATATAAGTTAAAAAACAGTTGAAGTCCCTCTTTAACAATTTAGTCTTTTGTAGTTTAAAATTTGTTACAATTTGTTTGTCATATAAAATCTATTGTTAAAAGTTATCGAGGTTTTTACATATGTAGATAGGTAAATTTGTAGACCAAACGTGTTTATAAACTACTAGGAATAGATTGTTACATAATAAAAATCAACACTTTTTTTTTATGGTATTTTTCATGATAAAGACTAAATTGTTACAAATTTAAAAATACAAGAGTTGAATCATTTTATATTAAAGTTTAGGGATTAAATTGTTATTTTAATTAAAAAAATAAAAGACAAAAAAAAAGTGTTTTTTTAACTAATTAATTTTGGTAAAAACAATTTGATTATAAACATTTCAAAGTAAAAAATGTTTAATAACAAATTATTTCAACATTTGGGTCGGCGCTCTTAAAAGTAAAATTTGAGTGCTTTTTGGGGCCATATTTTTTGCTAAAAGCATTTTGTAAATATCCTCTTTTAAACCATTTTCATGTTACTCCCAAAATAAGATGATTTGGAATGGAAAATATTATTGACCAAAGTTTTCTAAGAAAAAAACCTTTTTTCCATGCAAAAAATACTAAAAAAAACATATCACACATCTTCTCTTTTTTTAGTTTAACAACATTTACAGTTAAAGAGATTCAAATATTTGACTTCGACTGCATTTGTTAATTACTATTATACTATGTTCACTTCAACAATCAAATAATTCAATGTCACATCAGACCTTTATCAATAAATGTTATTAATAGAAACAAAATATATAACCAATTCAAAAACTAGGGGTGTAATTAAGATTCTTAGACTTTAGAGATTAAATAAGTAGAATAGTCAAAATAGAACTACGTACTAAAGAAATAGTTGAATTATATTAATTAAGAAAATATTGTTTTGGAAAAACGAGACAATGGAGGCAGACGGCTTGGTTGCCAAACATGACTTTAATTTTTTTGCTTGGTTGAAGTCAAATTGCTTGCTTGACTCCCAAGCTTAGTATTGTGTTCTCGGCAATGCATTAAATTTCTATCGGCATGTCGGCATTTTCGTCGACATTTTCACATGTTCATGGATTCGACATCGACATGCAGGATGAATCAATATTTCCATTATATCGTAAAGAAATTGATAAAATATAAACAAAATAATAACAAAATGTGGATATTATATTTATAATAAGTATTTTAACTCATTTTTAAAATGTAAAACATTTATTTGTTAATTTAAATATTTTTTGAATTTTTTTATTTTAAATATTTGTTCAGAAATATCCATCGACATCGACATTTTGTCGATATTTCCATTATGCTTTGTCCTCACTCACATGCTTCCTAGGAAAATTTCTAGAAGGTCACCCAACATAGAACTTCTCCAAGCCAAACACGCTTAACTTCAAAGTTCCTATGATTGAGCCATCGAAAAGGAAGGTGCACATTATTCGTATAGATAGTATCTATCAATTCTTTTACGCTTATCTTGATCATACTTTCATGTCCTCAAGATTCCTCTCATTCGGATGTGGCCTCGGTTCATTCATGTACCCCTCCTAACTCAGGTGTCACATGAGACCTTGACATTTTCGTCACATCGATATTTTAACCCTTGGTTCTCAGTTAAATTTTCTTATTTTTAATTTTTTCTTTTTTTAAAAAATCATCCACAAATTATTTCTTATAACATTTTATAAGTAAAAAGAAAAATACATGACTCAGCATCTTTGCCTACCACTTAAGTTCCTCTTTAGGTGTTTTTTTTAGAAATTCAAAACAACAAATTCTATTATATCTCCTATGGGTCAAACCTTTAGTGGTAAGTAGGAAATCTTTTGTTGTCCGCTTAGGTAGTAGAAACGATTTCCTTTTTCGTCTTTCTTTTTTAAAATAGAACATTTTATAAGGGTGGAGATTCAAATCTATAACTGTTTAGAGGAAATAGAGTTTTTTTTTTTTTTTTTTTTAGACGGAAATAGAGTAACTGTTGAACTATGATAATATTAGTCGTAAGTAGAAAAGTATATTAAAGAAAAAATGAATAATTGAATTTAATCAATTTATTACATTCAAAATAATTGTTTGCATATTGTGGCATATATGTGATTTAATATAATTGAAAATTAAATGAAAACCATAGTAAAATTTATATACACTTATTAGAAAGAAAAAAAAAAAAAAAAAAGAGTAATTCTTTTGAGATTTTTTTTCTTTAAGTAATTTGTTATTATAATAAATTTCGAGAATCAAATCTTGCATTTTTTTTTGAAAAATATCAAATCTTGCATTAAAGAAGCTAAGTTGAAGTTTCGTGAAAAATGTTTGAATTTAAAGTTAAAAATTAACTTCATAAAAATTTTTAGTTAACTTTATTTAATGTATTTTATTTTTCAATTATTCTTCTAAGAATAATTTTAAAAATGAAAGAAAATATATTTGTTAAATTATTAGTTTAGACTCTACAATTTAATGTTGTGTTTGTTTAATTTTTTTGTTCTAAAAAAATTTTAGGAAAAAATAAATTTTTTGTCCCTAGGTTTCATTTTGATCCTTAAGTTTTCAAACTCGACAATTTGACCCTTGAAGTTTGGATTTCGTTGCATTTTAATCCCTCCATCCAATTTTCCATTAATTACTAATGAATGGCTGACGTGACACCATTTTTTTATTAAAAAAAATTATTTTAAAATTTTTTTAAAATAAAATGATAATAAATTAATTGAAATATTATTTATTATTATTATTTTCATTTCTCTCTCCTCTTCCTTCTCCTTCTCCTCAGAGTCTTTCCACCTGCCACCGCCAACGACGAAGATTTTTTTTCTTTTTCTTCCTCCTCCTTTCTTCTTCTTTCTTTTTCTCTCCCTCACCATCTGTTTCTCTCTCACCATCCCTCTCTCTTTCACTGGCCCTCTCTTTCTCTCCCTCACCATCTCTCTCACTTTTTCTGTTTCAGAATGGAACGAAGGCAAGTGTTAATCACTTTCTCTACTTCGTTATTTTTTTAAATAACAGTGAAATCGTGAACATCGGCAAGCATTTCACGAACACCAGCAACCGTTTCTTTCATTTAAAAAAAAAGTGAGGGAGAAAACCCCCTTCGAATCAGGACTGGAACGATCCCAGATCTGGGATCTCCAACCATTTCTTTCATTTAAAAAAAACGAATGGGAAAACGCCCTTCGAATCGGGACTAGAACGATCCCGTAGGATTGTTGTAGTGCCGATTCGAAGGGGATTTTTCTTTCCCCTTTCATTTTTTAAATGAGTGAAAGAAAAGAAGTGAAAGGAGGAAGAAGAAGGAATATGGAAGAAAAAAAATCTCCATCGATGGCGGTGACGGCTGGCCGTTGGCAGTGATCGACGAGAGGCGGTCATAGTGATCGACGAGAGGCGGTCATAGTGATCGACGAGAGGCGGTCATTGGTGGCTGAGGGTGGTGGCTGGACTTGAAGAAGAAGAGAGAATAAAAAAATATTTTTTTATATTAATTAAATATTATTTTTAAATTTTTAAAAATATATATTTTTTAAATAAAAAATATGTGTCACATCAGCAATCCGTTATTTATTAATGGAAAATTGATAGAGGGACCAAAATGAAACAAAATCCAAACCTCAGGGACTAAAATGTCGAGTTTGAAAACTCAGGGATCAAAATAAAAACCTAACCCATACTTTAGGGACCAAAAGTGTATTTTTCCCAAAATTTTAATATGTCCATGGACTTTTAAAATTTGTATCAATTTGGTTTTTGTACTTTAAAAATATTCAATATGTCTTGAACTTACAATTTTGCATTTAATAAGATTCAATCGTTAACTTTATTAATAGTTGCATATAACATGCCAACTATATTATTTTAGGATGATCACATGACAAGCTAATTTCGAGTAGGTTTTTTTTTTCAAAAAAAAAAATCGAGTAGGTTCAAATAGTTGATGACATACACGTTAGACGGATAGAAATGAGAAAATTTAAATGTACTAACTCATTAGATTTTTTTGAAATACATACTGTTCGCACGTAACTTCCGAGATGGAGACGCGTGGAATAAACAATATATTTGTATTTATGTAATATGCGTGTGGGTGTACAATCTCTAACTTTAATCCTCTTATTCTCTCTCTTATGTGTGTGAATGTGTTTCACTCGAGGGCTGGAACGCTTGATCTCGAGTCTGAAGCTTCAATGGATCCTTGGAGCTTGAAGTCTTCCAGTCTTGAAGGAGTCTTCAATCTTCAAGAAGTGTTGACGTCCTGAAGAGTCTTTGATCTTCAAGGAGTGTTGAAGTCTTGAAAAGTGTTGGGGTCTTCAAGAAGTGTTGATGTCCTGAAGAGTCTTTGATCTTCAAAGAGTGTTGAAGTCTTGAAGAGTGTTTGGTCTTCAAGGAGTGTTGAAGTCTTGAAGAGTCTTTGGTCTTCAAGGATTGTTCAACACTCGAATTTATGGATTGCAGAGAGTCTTCGGTCTTCAGACTTGGTGGAGTCTCTCTAAATTCTCTGGTTCTGCTTGAGAGCTTTGAAACTCTGAACTCTTGTCTTTGTGAGAGTGTAGAATTTTTGAACTGCCTAAGATTTCTGAACCGTTGAAATGGAGGAGAACCCCTCTATTTATAGAGTTCTCGCTGGATGGGCCCTGGTGACTTTCGGGCCTTGGGCTTGGGCTTTATCGGTCTTGGGCTCAACCATTTTAGTCTTGGGTTTGGTTCATATTTGACCCAAAACCATATGACCCAGACATTTAAAAGACCGAAATTTGATCCAATTAATTATTTTGTTAATTAATTGGTCAAATTAATTAATTTGATCAAAATAATTTATTTTCTAATTAATTGATCAAATCGAAATTTGGCTCTTTAAATTTATAATTGGCCAACTTTGTCTTCAAATTAAATTTGGGACACATGTCACTTTATAATTGGTCCCAAATTTAATTATTCGTAATTTTGTCATTAATTTTAGATAATGACGTGGCAATTTGTGATTGGACAAAATTTCTCCTTCAACACATACACCAATGACTAAATTATTGATCCAACCTCAAAAGATTAAATACTTATTAAGTATTTTAAATACATAAACTAAATGTACATAACTCACATAAAGCTTTAGAAACCAAAATTATAATCTTCAACCTGAACATAGCTTAACTATTAATGTAATTTGAATATCCAATAGTTCTTTTATTAATTTTGTAATTTTTAGAACTTTTTATTAAAATACATTATTTTATATCCTAGTAATGGAATATATATGTTACAAAATATTCATTTTATTTAGTACATTAAAAAGAACAAAACTTGACTGTATATTGGTATGTATGGATCTCCCTACATACCACATTAAAATCTTAACAACTAAGAAAGAGAAAGAGAGAAAATGAGAAAAAAAAAAAAATTTATCTCTCCTAATTGTCAACATTTTAATGGTAGTATGCAAGGAGATCCATACATACTAGTATGCAGCTAAGTTTTTTCCATTAAAAATACATGTAACGAAATATTCATTTTATTTAGTACATTAAAAATACATGGAATAAAATAATCGTTCCTAATGCACGAGTTCTGTAACAAAATATTCAATTAATTTCAAAATAAAATAATTGTTCCTAATGCACGAGTTCTGGACTTTTAACGATAATTTTATTTTACCTGGTGAACATAACTCAACAAATGTCAGATAGTCAAATTTTCTAATAATAAAAAATCGTTCCACTAAAAAAAAGTCACATGAGCGGCAGGTCGGAATATTTGGTAAGGGGAATAGGATTAGTTTTTTTTTTTTTTTTTTTTTTCTTTTTTCTTTTTTTTGGTTGTTTGTTGTTGTTGTTTTAGAGGTAAGAATAGGATTAGTTGGTACTTGGTAGTAGGAATTTTTAATAAATTTTCAAAGAATTCAAAAAGAGGATGCGATTCAGTACATAAAATTTCTTGAATCTGACCCAAGTGTTGTGGGACTTTTTTTTATTAATATTCTACTTTATAAAACTTATTATCAAAATAAGGTGGTTTTAAAACTTTTTATTATAATATTGTAGTTTAAAATCCACGTTTGAGAGACGACCTGCTGACGTGGCAAAAAATTTGAAAATCGGAAAAACACGCTAAACAGACTTTAAAAAAACGAATAAAAGAGAATATGTTATAATATGATATTCAATTTATTTAAAACATTAAAAAATAATACTAAAAAATTTAAAGAAAATAGAAAGGAAAAGCAGACAAAAAAAACAATATAATTACTTCTTTAATTTTAATACTTAATTAATTTTGGTTGCTTCAAGTACCAGCAATAAATGAAATTTAATCTAAAAATTCAAATTGTTTAAAATATTTTAAAAAAAAATACAAAATTTACGCGTTACACACAACTCAAACTCAAAACCCTGAAAATACTAGTGCAGGCAAATTTGCAATATAGCAAAACAACTTTATGTTAAATATTATGCGCCTACATTAACAAACGTTTTTTTTAAGTTTGTTTAGCGTGTTTTTTCGATTTTCAAATTTTTTGCCACGTCAGCAGGTCGTCTCTGCAAACGTGGATTTTAAACTACAATATTATAATAAAAAGTTTCAAAACCCACCATATTTTGATAATAAGTTTTATAAATTACAGTATTAATAAAAAAAAAAAGTCAAGTGTTGTGCGCTCTAATGTGACCAATCATCACAAAACTTTTCGTCATATCATTAGTAGTCAAGATTGTACTCCACGTAAATACCATAGAAAATTGATTTACAAAAATTGTTTGCTAAAATTGGGTTAGGTTTTATTTTAGTACTAATATAGTTTGAACCATTTTTCTTTCCATAATGTGTGCATATAGTTAAATTGGTTCAACAAAAAGATTAAAGGTTTGAATCTCTCATTTCTATGCGTTATTAAATTAAAAGAATATATATATACCACTTTGAGTAATGTAGTTCTTTATTTTTTAGGTTAAAATACTATTTTTGTTTCTGTAATTTGGATTTTGTTCCATTTTAGTCCATGTATTTCAAATGTCCAATTTAGTCGATATACTTCCAAATAAAGCTTAAAGTTGGCTTCTCTCATAAGTTTAAAGTTATTGTTAAATAATAACAATAACTTTCATATAAAGAAGACACAATGTGAACATATTTCTAAAATTTATCAAATGAAGACTAATAGAGGCTAATTTTTTTTATAGAAAAATTAACAATAAACTCATTGTAGGGACCAATTTTAAGCTTTGTTGAAAGTACCGAGACTAAAATTGAACATTTGAAAGTACATGGATTAAAATGAAACAAAACTCAAAGTGCACGACCAAAATGGTATTTTAACTTATTTTTTTTAATCTTGAGTTCTACTACGAGTGTGGTGGGAGATTCAAACAAACTTTTTGATCGAGAGTTATATGTGTTAACCAATTGAGTCATGCTCACATTTGACAACTTAAGTATAATTCAATGATTAAAAGTAAATTTTTCTATAAGTTTAGGAGTTGTTTGGGGCGCTGAATTGGTTATAATATCTGGTGGTTATAATAATCTGGGGATTATAATAGTCTAGGATTATAATAATCTGTGTTTGGAGTGCAGATTATTATAGTCTGGGATAAAATAATCTGTGTTTGGGGTGTAGATTATTTTAGTCTAGGATAAAATAATCTGTGTTTGGGATGCAGATTATTTTAGTCTGGGATAAAATAGTCTGTGTTTGGAGTGCTGATCTGTTTTAACATGGGGTTTTGAATCAAAGGTTCATGTTTTCTTTTTCTAGTTTTTTTTTTAGGATATACGATTCACTTTGATTTAGGGTTATGTTTTTTTTTTTTACAAAACAAAAAAGTTTAGGATTTGGTATAGAAAAATCATATTAGTTAACTTTTAGTATTGCCAAAATAAAAATTGTAAATGTTTAGTTCAAAAATCATATTAGTTTTTTTTTTTAATCAATAAAATCATTTGAAATAAACTTGAGTGTGGTAAATACAATTTCGTTTGAATGTTCTTTTTTTTAAGTTGGTTAACCTTTGATGTTGTCAACGACTTTTCCGGCAACCTTCGATGTTTTTTTTTTCTTTATTTTCATTTTTTATATTTTTCAAAATGAAAATGAGAAGAAATATGAAAAAAAGGAAAAAAAAAATCGGTGGTCGGAAAAGTCGTCGGCGGCCGTTGGAAAAGTCGCCGGAAACTTTGCCGGCTGACGGCGGCCGACGGTCGTCGAAAAAGTCAAGGAGTCGCATGGAAGAAAAGAGGAGAGAGTTACTGTAGAAAGTGGATAGAATAATCAGGTGGGTTGAATGATGGTTACTGTAGAGAATGGATAAAATAATCGGGGTAAAAATAACCCACCTCACCATTTATTTTTGTTGATGCCCCAAACACTGAATATGTTATAATAAAGGGGGTTATTATAACCTATTCAGTGCCCAAACACCCCTTTAATGTTCAAATTTTTCTGCCCACAACAATTGCAAAATTTTATTCGAAAGGAAAAAATGGAAAAATCTATTTGCATCACTCGTACTTGTATTAAACTATGTGGAGAGTATTTAAGAATGATTAAAGATTTAAGTGTATTTAGGAATTATGAATTACTAGTAAAATCTCTTGGTCATTAATATAAGTTTTGTAATATTAGTTGAGTTATGCTCATGTTGGCGTAAATTAGTGTGTATGTTGATGTTCCTTCTAATAGTAAAATTTCATTTATAAATAGTAATGAGGAGGGTAACTTAATTAAGGTTAAATATAATTACAATTTTAGTCTCTAAACTTTTATGATGCTATTTAATAGGTATGTAAACTTTTAATTTTACGTCTAATCGATCTTAAGACTTCGTTTGATAACCATTTGGTTTTTGAAAATTATGTTTGTTTTATCCCAATTTTCTTACAATGATTTTCATATTTGTTAAGGACACATTTAAATTCTTAGCCAAATTTAAAAAGAAAAACAAGTTTTTGAATTTTTTTTTTTTCATAACTTACTTGTTTTTTAAAACATAGGGAGAAAGGTAGATAATAAAACAAAGAAACTTCTAGATGGAAGTAATGTTTATAAGCTTAATTTAAAAAAAAAAAAAAACAAAAAACAAAAAAATACCTCCATGTCTATTCATTTTTTAAAAAATGTATGCTTCTATAAGATACAAAATTAAATTTTGTGTCTAAAATGATATTGACCTCTTCCAATTTTGTGTTTAAAAAAATTGGTAAGTTTTTAAAAGAATGTCTTATATTATATGTCAAGGCATATTAAACACAAAATTTAAAATTTTAAACTTTATTAGAAATAAAAATTCAAAGTATAGAATTCTATCAGATTCTATAATTAGTACATACCATTGACCAAAAATTGGAGGTTTGAATTCTCCTACTCCAAATGTTTTTGTTAAACTAAAAAAAATTATAATCCTTTTTCGACAATTTTTTAAGTTAAAAAACTAATATATATATATTTGTCAATATATTTTCCTAAAAAGAAAATATTTGACAATATATTAATAACATCGAATATTTTAAAATTAAAATCTTTCTTGGTATATTAAAAACAGTTAAATACATATTCATATTAATACTTTGTAATTTTTTGTTTTTCTTTTCTTTTTTGGAGAAACCTTGTAATAAAAACGAAGCTTTTACTCCAAAAAAATATCGTTTTTATAAAATTTTAAAAAATAAATTAATGAAAAATGTGGAATTGATTACGTGTCAAAGTTGTATTTGACTGTGATAAAGCCTCACGTCCGTCAAACGCATGTCGGAATCGCTTCTCTGTCTCTTTTCCCCGCGAATTCAAAACTAAGCGGCGACGAATCGCCCCGTTGAGTAATCGTGAAAACCATGTCCGCATAATTATTTCGGATTACATTATAAAATTGGCATTGAACCGTCTAATTAGAAATATCAATTCTCTTATTTTCAAAAAAAAAAAAAAAAAAAAAAAAAAGAAGAAGAAATATCAATTCTCTTTGCTTGAAAAAAAAGGAATAAATAAGGAAAAAATACACTTTTGGTCCCTGAGGTTTGAGTTAGGTTTCATTTTGGTCCCTGAGGTTTCAAATTCAATAATTTAGTCCCTGAGGTTTGAGATAAGTAGCAATTTGGTCCCTACCATCCATTTTGCCATTAAGTCTAACCGAATGTTGACGTGGCACTATTATTTTAATTAAAAAAATTAATTTTTTTATTTTTTAAATTAAAAGTATATTAAAATAATAAAAAAATTATTTTTATAAAAATATATTAAAATAATAAAAAAATTAATTGCTCATAAAATTAATTTTGTGTCTAATAAGTTCTCAATTTATGCAATATTTTTTAAAATTAATGTATATATTAGTTATTAAATTGAAAATCAAAGTTCAAATAGATACAAAATTAAATTTTATGAGCAATTAATTTAATTTCTTTTAAATATGTTAAGACTTGTTAGTTACAAAATTGAAAGTTCATGGATCTATTAGACGATTTTAAAGTTTGAGGACTTATTAACATAAAATTGAAAGTTTAAGACCTATTAAACACAAATTATAAATTTCAAGGACTAAACTTGCCATCAAACTTTCATATAAATATAATTTTAAATGTATTGATATTTAATATTTAGAGTAAGTAATTTTAATTACAAAATTAACGAGTGTTGAATTATCCACACCTAAATATATAAGCAAAGAATTAAACTTTAAATATTTAAGATTTTCTAAAATAGAATTAAGTTTTTTGATACAATAATTTGCTAAATATCAATATATATTTGTATATATGTGTGTAAAATTTAAAAATAAAAAAATTCGAACTAGTTTCAACTCACTAAAATTAAAATAATATACAAATATGTTGTTTAAAATTAAAACTACGTAAAGAAAATAATAAATGAAATGAAATATTTGCATACGTGTTTTTAATTTAAACTAACGGATGCCTAAGCAAAAATCAAACCAAAACTAAAAATATTTCAAAGCTAACACGAGTACAAGGAGTTTTGAACACGGGTTCCGCAGGTTGGAAAGGGAATCCCATGCCCCTCTAACCAATAGACAAAGGGACAATTATGTTAAACAATGTAGAAAATCTTATACATATATATATGTTTTATAATTTCAGGGGGACATGTGCCACTCCTAGCCCCTTCACAGATGCGCCCTGCTTAGAAGCTAAATTGTTGAGTTTGAAAACTCAGGAACCAAAATGAAACCTAACCTAAACCTCAAAGACTAAAAGTGCATTTTTGCATTTTTCCCATCTATCCTTTAATTTGTTGAAAGATAAAATTTAAAATTGGTTAAGAATGAGCCTTAAATTGTATGATAATCTATTTTTAAATGTTATTTGTAACATATTTTTGTGAGTGAACGTGCTTTAAAAACGTAATTTCAAAATCCAGGTATCGATGACTCAGGAGAAAGTGTCTCGGTTTATCCTACCAAATGGAGAATGGAATGTTGATTTACTGAAGGAGACAGTCGAGGAGGAAGACATTGAATGCATAAAGAAAATTCCAATTAAACTTTCGAAGGAAGATAAATATGTATGGCATTTCGACAAATGTGGTAATTACTCTGTAAAGAGTGGTTATACTGTATACATGAAGAATAAGATCATGGCTGAATCAAGTGCAAATGCTATGCCTAAAGTTTGGACTAGTCTTTGGAAAATGGAAATCCCTGCCAAGATTCAACATTTCTGTTGGAAAGCAATTAACAATTTCATCCCAACCAGAGTTAATCTGAATAGACGAGGGATTCAGGCTGCAACGATATGTCCTAGATGTGACGAAGATTGGGAATCCACAGATCATATTCTAATAGAATGTAAAAAAGCTCAGGAGATTTGGGATATCACCTTCAATCATAGCCTGTTGAAGAGCCATTTCAATCACAGTTTTGTGGATCGTTGGTATGAACTTCACTCAACACTATCCCAAGAAGAGATGCAACTGATCGCAGTTACCTGTTGGGCCATCTGGACGGATAGGAATAATGTAATACATGGAAAGGCAATTCCTCCAAAGGATATCCGAAGTAGATGGATTTTGAAAATTTTGGAGGATTACTTACAGGCGAATGCTCCATCCTCTTCCTTTTCAGGGCCCAGCTCTGAAAATAGGGTTCGTTATCAGATATGGCATCGGGAGTGGCTTGAAAGTAAATGTCGATGCTACGTGGAAATTGGGCTTTCCGCAAACTGGAATTGGAGTGTTGTGCAGAGATTCTTCTGGCTCTTTGCAGGGAGCTCTGGCAGGATTTATATAGACCTGGATTTTGAACCTCCAATGGCGGAATTGAAGGTGATTGTGGAGGGTCTGAAATTTGCGATTTCGAAAGGATACAGGAAAATTTATCTGGAATCAGATTGTCTTCAAGCGATTAACATGATTAATAAGGAGATTGTAGCGAGGAATGAACTGGGAATAATTGTGAGTGATATTCAAGAGCGTGCTAAAGCTTTCGAGGAGATTTCTTTCTCTCATATTTCTAGGAAAGCAAATTGTGTAGCAGATGCCATTGCAAAATGGGTATTGAATGAAGGAACATATGTAGAATGGGGAGATAGATCCCCTGAATGGCTGTTGAATTTGGTCAGTTTTGACCGTTTGTCTACTCTCCTTGTGGCTTAATAAAGAGGTTATTTTCAAAAAAAAAAAAAAAAACGTAATTTCAATAGATTCGCTCACAAGAATCTATCAAACACAAAAAACTTTCAAGTTTAAAATCCTCGAGATCGGTAGCAAATGCAACTTCTTTTGGGATTAAATTACAAGTTTAGTCCCTGAAGTTTCAAGTTTGTGTCAATTTGGTCTTTGAACTTTAAAAAGTGTCAAATAGGTTCTTGAACTTTCAATTTTGTTTCTGATAGAAGTATCCAATAGGTACTTAAACTTTCACTTTTGTGTCTAATAGATTATTTAATCATCAATTTTGTGTCTAATAAATCCTTAGACCTACTCAAACTTTTTTATAACTCACAAGTCTAAAGATCTCGATAGGGTTAATTTTAAAAAAATGGGGCAGTTGCAAGAATAGCAAAAAATAATATGGAATTTGCAACCATGTCATCAGTTTTTTAATGTTGCAAATATAGCAAAAAAATGTGGGTCCGCCTAAACATTAAAGTTGAAAAGTCAAAAAAACCCCTAAAACACGCTGGAAGTTTAAAAAGTATATCAATGGTGTTATTGATAAACTGTATATCCGGTACATCATTCATTTATTTAGTATACTGATATACTAGATATTGGGTATATCAATCAACTGATATACTAAATATATAGTATATCAGATGTATATTTTGTGAATATAATATACTTCATTTATGAAGTATACACATGAACTTTCATTAGTTTAGATATCTTTGATATACTTCATCAATAAAGAATTAGATATATTAGCTTTATTTTGGGACAATATGTGTGGTAGGAGATTTAAACCTCTAACCTTTTGGTTGAATGTGTATATCTTATGCTAGTTGAGCTATGCTCATGTTGGCAAATATGACATCAATATATTATACATCATCTTAATAATATACTACTGATACAATATTGATATACTTTAAATTACATTTTTAGTGAGTACTAATACACTAATGATATACTTAAAATTGCATCTTATTGATATACTTATAAAAAATTTTGCATTCCACGACCTTCATAATACACCAACAATTAAAAATATATATCAGTGATTTTTTTCAATAACAAGTCTATCATTGATGTATTTAGCTACTCATAATCAGGTATATCAATGTTATTAATTATTTGAGTAGTATAAAAATGAGATAAGTTCAAAAAGAAAAAAAAAAGAGGTATATCAATGGTATATCAACATTCATAACAGGTATAGAAGACTAACATTTCATTTAAAAGATGTAAATAACACAACATAATTCAATAAAGAGAAAATAAAACATAACAAATATAAGTAAAGAAAGTAACATATCAAGTATATCATTGATATATCAACATTTAATCAGGTATATCAAATGTTATGCTTATCAAATCAAGTATATATTAGGTATATCATTGTATTCATTCGAGTATATCAAATTTGGTATATCAGTTAACTGATATACTTTATATTTCGTATATTAGTAAGTATAAAGTATATCAGATATACTACATATATACCTGTTGATATACCAAGGGTAAAACTGGAATAATAAAAAAAACGGAAATCAGATTTTTAAAATTTTGCTATGTTTGCAAATCTAAAAAATCATAGCTAGATTTGCAAATATCCTAATATTTTTTGCTACCCATTGCAATTTACCTAAAAAAATCTCAAATGTGTGGATCTATTAGACACGAAATTGAAAGTTGAGGGATCTAATGGATATTTCTAAAGTTCAGGAACCTAATAAACACAAAATTAAAAGTTTAAATATCTATTAAACACTTTTTAAAGTTTGGACCGTAATTGATACCATCATGACTAAACTTGTAACTCTCAACCTCCTTTTCTTTTTCTATAAAAAATATATTTTACAAATCTCAACGTGGAACTCTAAAAAAATATAAAAAATAAAAAATAAAAATCCACTCATCAGCACTATAAAATTACGCTCCCAACTCTCACGCAAAACCTCGTCCCTTCGGCTTTCTTCTTCAGAAACCTCATCTCAGTTCCCTCTCCATTTTCCGCCATTGTTAAATATCTCATAAGCACTCCTTTTCTCAACGTTCCTTCTACTGCTTTCTAATTTTTGCAGTTTCTTTTCGATTTCGATTCTGTTTCGCTTTACAATATTTCTTCAGAGCCATCTGCTTGAAGCTTTTTGGAGTTCGTTCTTACAGAGAGAAACAGAGAGGGTTTCATTTACTGTTTTACTCTCTCTGTTTCGAGCCTTTCGATTGATTTCAGTTGAGATGCCGGTGGCTCCTCTCGCAGGAAGTACCTCTATCCCGTCGCTGGTCCCTTTCTCCGGCGAACCTCCATTGACAGTCACTGATAACTCTCATTGGTCTGTATCTCGTTCGGCGGCGCTCTACAAGATCGACGGTTGGGGAGCACCGTACTTCTCCGTCAACGCCGCCGGAAATGTTACCGTCCGACCGTACGGAAACGGAACTCTGTCTCATCAAGAGATCGATCTTCTCAAAGTTGTGAAGAAGGTCACTGACCGGAGATTCCACGGCGGACTCGGATTACAGCTTCCGCTCATCGTAAGGTTTCCCGATGTGCTAAAGAACCGCCTCGAGTCTCTTCAAGCCGCCTTCGATTTTGCGATCGAATCTGAGAATTTTGATTCTCATTACCAAGGCGTTTATCCAGTCAAATGCAACCAGAACCGGTTCGTCGTCGATGACATTGTGAATTTTGGATCGTCGTTTCGATTCGGCTTGGAGGCAGGGTCGAAACCAGAGCTTCTTCTTGCAATGAGTTCGTTGTGTAAGGGAAATTCCGAATCTCTTTTGATCTGTAATGGCTTCAAGGATTCCGAATACATTTATCTTGCCCTAATTGCGAGGAAGCTCGCTTTGAACTCTGTGATTGTTCTTGAAGAAGAGGAAGAAGTGGAAATTGTTATTGATGTTTGCAAAAAGCTCTCTGTTCGGCCGGTGATTGGCTTGCGAGCAAAGCTGAGAACTAAACATTCCGGCCATTTTGGTTCGACTTCAGGTGAGAGAGGGAAATTCGGACTTACAACGGCGCAGATTCTTCGCGTAATAAATAAGCTTAAGCAATTTGAGATGCTTGATTGTCTTCAATTGCTACATTTTCACATCGGATCTCAGATTCCGACCACCGCCTTGCTTGCCGACGGAGTAGCCGAGGCGGCTCAGATCTACTGTGAATTGGTTCGTCTTGGTGCCGAGATGAAAGTTTTTGATATCGGCGGTGGTCTCGGAGTCGATTACGATGGATCGCGGTCCGGCAAATCGGAAGTTTCCATTGAATATGGACTTGAGGAATTTGCATTAGCGGTTGTTCGATCGGTTCGAAGCGTTTGTGATCGGAGATCCGTTAAGCATCCGATTATTTGCAGCGAAAGTGGACGGGCGATCGTTTCTCACCACTCTGTTCTTCTCTTTGAGGCTGTTTCCAGCGCCATTCATGAGGCGGCGCTGGAAACGGCGATGGCGTCTCGTCGGTTTCAACTTAATCTTAGCGATGGACTTGTTGATGATGCTCATGAAGTTTATCAAAACCTCCATTCTGCAATTTACGCCGACGATTATGCAGCTTGTTCGAAGTTTGCCGATCAATTGAAGCAGCGATACGTTGATCGATTCAAGTTAGGTCATGTGAATCTCGAGCAATTGGCCGCCATTGATGAATTATGCGCTTCAGTTTCAAAGCTTGTGGAGATTTCGGATCCTATCCGTACATACCATATTAATCTCTCTGTTTTCACTTCGATTCCAGATTTTTGGGGCATTGAGCAGCTTTTTCCTATCATTCCAATTCATCGTCTTCACGAGAGGCCGACTGTGAAAGCTATTCTCTCCGATCTCACCTGCGACAGCGACGGAAAAATTGACCGGTTCATCGGCGGTGATTCAAGCTTGCCACTGCACGAATCGGCGGTGGACGGCAGCGGGTACTATCTAGGGATGTTCTTAGGCGGAGCTTACGAGGAGGCACTCGGCGGAGTTCATAACCTCTTCGGCGGTGCCACCGTCGTCCGAGTGTTTCAGAAGGACGGTCCCCATAGCTTTGCCGTGGCGGCCGCCGTTCCTGGGCCGTCGTGTGCCGATGTCCTCCGAGTCGTGCAGTACGAGCCGGAGCTCATGTTCGAGACGCTCAAGCAACGGGTGGAAGAACATTTGCTCGACGGCGGCGGCGACACCATTGCCGCCGGAATTCTCACCCGCGCTTTTCACCGCATGCCGTATTTGGTCTCGTCGTCTTCTTTAATTAGCGACGGCGACGGATTCTGCTGCTCCGATGACGATGACGTCGATTCCACCGTCGCCGGTGACGACCAGTGGGCTTTCTGCTGCGATTTGAGTGAAAGCCTCGCAGTGCTATAGTTTGTTTGTAGGGTCTGATCCTTTGGTTGGGTATCCGTTGGTTTCAAAATAAAACCTAAATTTTATTGGATATTTTTCAGTTGGATTAAAAAAAATTAATAAATGGTTCAAACATATTTTTATACTTTAGGTTAACATTTTTGGTTATATTTATGTTTGTGATAATTTAGTCATGTAATTATAAAAATATTTTCATATATATATGACTTTTTAATGTAGTGCATTTTAGTGGCTGAAAATTCTTAGTGAGATCCACTCATCTATTAAATGAAATAAAAATATATTAAATAAATTAAAACACCATATTTGAAAGTCAATAAAATATATATCTAACGTTTAATGTTTATTCAAGTATTACTAAGTTTCTATTATTAAAAAACTGTTATTAAAATTAGGTGATAAAATAATTTAATCACATTTGATGCCAAAGCGAGCTTAGCTCAACTGTAATTGGCATGTACTCTTGATCAAGAGGTCAGAGGTTCGAATACCCCCACCCCAAATGTTGATGTACTTGGAAAAAAAAATTAATCACATTTGATTTTGGTGGATTGGTGGATAAAAAATAGTCCCAAAAGTCATAACCACAATCATGATTTTTTGTGTCACCGACTTAAACATATCTAAAAGATGTTGATCACAATGGAGGGTATGCATTCTAGTAATCTCGTGATCATCTATCTCATCCAATTCAACTAATTTTTATGCACGTGTGAGTTCTTATAATAAAAATTTTAATTTTTATATTCTTTTAAACAAAGGAATAAACCATTACAAAAAAAAGTATTGGTCATTATGTATAATAACTAGTTTGAGATTCTTACTCATCCCATGTTAGATTGATTAGACATCTTTTTATTTTATTTCCACTTTACAAATAGGGGTAACTACACAAATGGGCCAATAGTAGCCCATTTATTCCAAAAATGTCTATTTTGTTATAATTTTACATTTTTGTCGGCTCACAACCGAATATTAAAGGAGTTTAAGAAGCTCATTTACGTATTTGTCCTTACCGGTTGACAAAAAAAAATATATAATACTAAAATAAATTAATAAAATAAGAGTTACCAAATTAAATAAGGGCATTTAAGGAAGAATAAAAATTGAATTAATGCATGAAATATTACGATAAATTTAGAAGATTTAGACAAATTTGAAATTAATGGCTTAAACGAGTGATGTCTGTTACAAATATTTTGATATTCTATTAAAAAAGAGTGAAATTAAAAATAAAAAAAAAATTAACAGACTCAATCCAACTTCTTATAGATGGGCTGCAAAAGATTGGGCTTTGCCAAAGCCCAGGCCCAACGGCATCACAAAGCCCAGGCCCAACTTCTTATACATGGCGTGAACATTACGAATTCAAGCATCTGCTTTGCTTTTAGCATCTCGGGTTTCCAAATCCGACGCTCATCAGCAAAGCCGATCAAAACTTTCTCCTCTCCGTGCTTTCTCCGGCCATCGATCGTTCGTCGGCGCTTGCCTCTCCGTCGCTTGTCTCCGGTACGACCGCATTCTCGTCCTGTCCTGTGTTTTCCAATTTGAATTCTGTTTTAGTCAATCGTCTCCGAGCCGATGCTCTGGTTGTTTGCTTGCTGAGAAAGCTGAGTGGCCGGAACTTTGAATTTTCATCATTATCTCTGGTTTTTTCTTCTTTGAAAAAGCGGTTTCGTTGTTTAGTAAGCTTATTGCCTGTTTCGTTGATCGGAAAATGGAAGTTGTTGGTTACCTGCGGCCGAAGAAAGATAAACTTAGCAACTTATGGAGTATTCAGTCTGATGTTTGGTTTGTTATTGATTGATTATCTTTGGTGTGAGTTCTGAAATTTTTTCATATTACAGTTTAGTCATATTGTTTGCCTTGGTTTTATTTCTTTCTTTCTATTTGTTGTTTCATGTTTGACATGGATGAAACGGAAGCGTGGATTTTCTTTCTTTCTATATATATATTTTTTTTCTGCTGTTTTGGTGATGAACTGATTTGATTCACGTTATAACCTTATAGAAAGTTACTACGCTGTTTAAGTTATACTGTGAATTAGCGATTTCTTGCTGAAATTTGAGGTTTATGATTCTGTGATTTTCAAACATTCGGTGTTCTTACTTCTTTTACAACATGCAGTTCTTTACCGCTCGATTGGGAGCCTTTAAGAGGTTGATTATCCGTTGTGGAACTCTATAAAAGCTCTACACAATGGTATGCATGCTTCTTTCAGCTCGTTAAGACGACTCTTATGTTTTGTGAAACAGCATTGGATTCTTATATTACCTGCGTGATGAGAAAATGAAGAAAAAGCATGTAATATGTGTTCTAGATGTTTGTGATGCGCAATTGAATTTCATTGACCTACAGAAGGTTCTACATTCCCTCAATTTAATAAATCAATGCTTTCTGCTTGTTGATACGTATATTACTGCTTTGTGTTACTGTTAATCCTAGACCTGAAAGCTTGGTGCTTGTTTTGGCTATGGAACCCAAAACTTGATTTATCCAAGTGTTGGATATTTATTTCTGCTCCCTGAAGCCTGCTAACTGCAATGATTTATGATAGTATGATCAGATCACTCCATTTTTAGAAGAAGAAAAATTATTTTCCTTTATACACTCTTTCTTGTTAGAAGCAGTTTGTTACTTACATGATAAACTAGGTATAAATTTGTAGTGTTTTCTATGTTTTCAATCAATCCAAATCTTGAGAAAGGATTTGACTTTTTGTGAAGTTTACTCTAACCATGCTCATGTTATTACTATTATGCAATAGACTGACCTCCAATTCTCCATTTTAGGAGGATTCTTACTGTGAAGAAGTATTTACATTTTTCTAAAAAATAATAGTAAATTGGTTAGTTTTTGTAATCATTACAATTCATGTTATCTCCATGTTTCCGCATCTGCAGTATTTTGAAGGGTATGGTTATCGTGGAACATCATTTGAGCAAAGATATCAATGCTTCTCTGCATCATTTATTGATAAGGTTTGGTTACCTTCTACATCTTTCACCATTTTAGAAATGTGCTTAAATGTTGATTAGCGTTTGAGGTGTTTCTTGACTGCATTGCATTATCATTGTTTCACGTTCATAACAAAGGCCTCTTCATGCTAGAAAATTAAATGTAGGCATGCAATTGTATTTGTTTGAATTTTGAACATGGAACAAGCATTGCTCTTGCATTATTTTTTTTTATAAGCTTGGAATTTCTCGTAAGACCAAGCAACTGCTGCTCGTGCCTCTAATTTGTAGACCAATACAGCATACGGTAAATATATATATTAGAATTTGGCTCTTTATCTTAAAAGGCTTTTAAAATATCTGTAGTTGCATGCATAAAACTGGATTGTTTTCTTATTCCCAAACTGGATAGTTTCTTCTAATCCCAGTTAATATTTTCATCCTGCAGCCACACATCGAAACTGGAGATAGAAGTAAGACATCCTAGCTTTACCTTTTCTATGGTTTAGGTTCCATTTCCTTTCTTACCGTATTTTTCAATTTCATCTTCTTAATTTCTCGTGTTGTTTATTTTAATTTTGTTTTTCAGTTATAATGCCTCCATCAGCCCTTGATCGCCTCGGTACGTTGGCATATTTTTAAAGATCATTTTTGTTCTCCCGCTTTTTTCTGTTGTTTTTTTCATTGTAGGTGACTGATTTTAAATATAACCCTCTGCAGCATCATTACAAATTGATTATCCAATGTTATTTGAGCTTCGAAATGATGCTGCTGAGCGAGTCTCTCATTGTGGGGTTTTGGAGTTTGTTGCAGAAGAAGGCATGATTTACATGCCTTATTGGGTAGGAGTCCATATTTCTCCTGCATGATATGTGATCCAGGTGTTATTAGCTCTGTCTTACTTCCTGTCCTAGGATTCTTACACTTCCTTTCTAATTGTTTCCCCTCCAGATGATGGAGAACATGCTTTTACAAGAAGGAGACCTCGTGCATGTGAAGAATGTCACTCTTCCAAAGGGAACCTATGTTAAATTACAACCTCATACAAAGGACTTCTTGGATATCTCCAATCCAAAAGCAATGTGAGCTAATTGTTCAAGTTTTGGTTGGTGAAACGTGTGTTACTAATTGGTATTTCCAGCTTGGGTCATATAGGAGTTCTAAAGTCGAAATTCTGCCACTTTCTTATCAAATTTGAAGATGAACTCTTTAACCTCAAACTTAGCCGCCGCCACCTAAATTGTAACCGCTCAAGAAGTACGCAAAATGCTTGTACATCAAAGCACGCACCTTGGGTTGTTGTTTGACCCATTGGTAAAAGTAGAAAACTCTAATCAAATGTCTTTGAAGTTATGAGTTGAAAGCTCAGTAGTTACTTAGAACATTGAGTATTACAGGGAAACTCTTTGACATCAAATGTTTTAGGATTACACTATTGGAACTTAGGACTATTTAAGGTTTGCGTAAGCTAAGCCCAAATCTATACATATGAAAGAATGCATTAACTACAGCCTGCTTGGAAGGGCTTTTGGATCTTGCAAGAATATTTGTTGCTTGATAATAGTAACAATTAGAAAATTTTATGGTGAATATCAAATTGGTATTTTCAAATTGTCCATGCCTGACCTTCATAAGATAATTGAAAGCTGATTTTCTTATAAAAAAAAGAACAAAAAAATGTCTGCGCTTGATAGTGAAGTGTTAAATTTTAGAACACTGCTTTCAAACACATTCTGAACTCATCCATGGTCTTGATGAGGAGGTTGGTGGTCTTTCTTTTTTGCTTTGGTAATGCCCTTCTCATAGATCACATGTGATTTCTCTATCTGTAATGGTTGGTGTGATGAAGTTTGTTTCACATAACAGATTGTTTATCTTTGTCATACAGCTTAGAGACAACGCTTAGGAATTTCTCCTGCCTCACTACTGGAGACAGTATTATGGTGGCATATAACAACAAGAAATATTACATTGACATAGTCGAAACGAAGCCATCCAATGCAATAAGTATAATTGAGACAGATTGTGAGGTGGATTTCGCACCTCCTCTCGATTACAAGGAACCGGAGAAGCCTGTTGCACCATTCAAGGGGAAGGAGCAAGGTGCACAACTACTCTTTCTCCAATTCTTTCTGCATGGTGCTGCTGCTGTTGTTTTTCTGTTTTTATTTTTATCAATTTGATGCTCTCCCAATTTATCTATGCTTATGAAATTGATGTTTTATCTTAATCGGTTTATTAGCTTGTAACACTATAGTTAGAGTTTTCTAGTTACCTAGTGTCGTAGTCTTACTTTTTGAGCCAATGAAAATGATAAGGCCACTGATTACTAGCTTTAGGTATAATGCTTACCCATTTAAATTGATTGACATTTGCTGCAACAAAACTTGGAAGAGAGGCATTTAAGAACAAGGCAGTCAATCAAATTCTAAATGAATTCTCTTGCAGTTACAGAAGCTCCAGCAGAAGAAGCCGAACCCAAATTTAGCGCTTTCACGGGAATAGGAAGACGCTTGGATGGTAAATCATCAAACCACCAGCCTCAGCCAATTTCATCTGCTAGGTCATTTGATGAGAAGCAATCCGGTGCTAGTAGTAGATATGGCCATTCGCAACAGTCTGCCGGATCGTCTACCTCAGTGAACGGAACTCGTCAGTCCCAGGGAAAGTTGGTATTTGGACAAAATGCTAATCGAAATCCTAAAGAAGCTCCAAAGGTACCCATTTTGCACTTACCATTATCTTATTTAAATCATTGCTTTGTTCACTTATTTTACTTCCAGAAAATCAGCCTGGTAAAAGGTGGTTTTTTTTGCCCCCTTCACCCTTCCAAGTATAAATACGAAGAAAAATAACCATGTTTGTTTGTTTGTTCTTTTTCTTTCTTCGTTTTGTAGGAAGTCATAAAGGAGAGTAAACAAGAGAAGCCTGAAAAGGAAGAACCTAAATTTCAGCCCTTCTCTGGAAAAAGGTACTCGCTGAGAGGTTGATTTGATTATAATATATTATATCATATATAAAATTTAGCTCTAAGTTGTTTAAATACACATTTACTTCACTGGATATATAGAGCCAGCCGTTGATTGTCAAGAAAAGCCAGTGTCTACACATCTTAAAGCTCCCTATGTAGTCCAAATCTCATGCCTCAGTTGTGTCCATAAATTTATGACCAAATATTCGATCTCCTTCTCTCCAGTACAATTCAAGCATTTTATCCTTTAGCATTCTGTTTCATTTGAGAAGGAAACCAAAAAATCAAATCGCATTACAATTCAATCGCATAACAAACAAAAATTGACCTCGCCTATATTTATGATAATGGAAGACACTACTATTCTTCATATTTGTTTAATGCATCCGTAGAACTTAGGAAAGAATGGCCTTGAGTGCCTCTTTCACTGAGGGGTACTTGAATGAAAAACCCAATTCTTTGGCTCTTGCTGGAAGTACCCGTTGCCCTTCCAAAACCTGCAGGAAAAGCATTTCACTCAAAATCCTCCCCAAATGAACCTAAAAATAGGGATTGAGGTTAAGTTCGTTTGAGTTATTCAGTTTATTTATAAAGAAAAATGTCTCTAATAAGTTTCTAACAGGTTTCTAAATTTTCAAAATATTTAATTTAATGGGTCTATGACAAATTCAAAAAAAATTTGAAGAACAAATTCAAAATTTTTTAAGATTAACCGATCTATTAGATAATTTTATGTCTATTGGGATAAACTTTCAATTTTGTATCTAGTAGGCTTGTGTAATTTAAAGAATGTTGAATAAGTCGAGAACCTAATGGACACAAATGTGAAAATTTAAGAACCTATTGGATACTTTTTAAAATTGATCTATTGAAGACTTATTTGACACATTTTAGAATTCATGGATTAAATTGATGCGACTTTGAAAGTTTATGGACTAAACTTGTAATCGAACCTAAGTTTTCTGAGGCCCCGTTTGATAACCATTTGGTTTTTGGTTTTTGGTTTTTGAAAATTAAGCTTATACACATTTATTTACACCTATAAGTTTCTTTGTTTTAGTATTAATCTTCTTCCTTGTTTTCAAAAACCAAGTCCAATTTTGAAAAAAAAAAATAGCTTTCAAAAACTTGTTTTGTTCTTAGAATTTAGTTAGGAATTTAAATGGATCCTAACAAGGATGAAAGTCATGGTAAGGAATTTAGGAGAAAACAAACATAATTTTCAAAAACAAAAAATCAAATGGTTATCAAACGAGCCAAAACTTTCAATTTTATATCTAAAACCTATGCTTTATTCAAACGTTTCCAAAATCTAAAGATTCCTTAATTCTGCTACTATAGATTCATAAGTTTTAAACAATGTCTAACATGTCAAAGATATAATAAAAACTTTTAAAGTTAGGGACCGTGGAAATAAAATTGAAAATTTAGGCCCCATTTTACCATTTCAATTTTTTGTTTTTGGTTTTCTATTTTTAAAAAACAAAAAACCAAATTTGTTTGACAATTGTTTTTGGTTTTCAGTTTTAAAAAAATTAGGGAGATGAAAAGATGTTTTAGAGAGAGAAAAATGTGTAGAGACATTAAGACACGAATATAAATGTTTTCGAGAGAAAAGTTAAATACAAAATTTAGAGACATGAAAGAAAATGTTTAGAGAGAGAATAATAGTTGGACTCCATAAAAGATTTTAGGGAGAGAACCAAAGAAAAAAAGAGATAAATTTTAGATAAAAAAAATTAAATAAAAAGAGAAATTATAGCGGGATGTTAAGAGTAAAAAATATGCTAAAGAGATAATGATAAATTAGAGAAGTAAAGAAAAGTTGTAGCAAGAGAAAATTTTGGGAGATTTTTTTTAAAAAAAAAATAATAAGTTAGAATATGTTTATTAGGGAGAGAAAAGTTATAGATAAAATTTTAGAAATAGATGAGTTATAGAGGAAAAAAAATTTTGAGAGAATTTTAGAGAGAAAAAGAAATTCTGTAAAGAGAAAAATGTTTTAGAGAAAAAATAAAAAGAAAAAGGAATTTGTTGGAGAGGTAGGTAAAAGGAAAAAAAAATAGTTACAGAAAAGGAAATCGAGAAATACATTTATTTAAAAAAAAAAAAAAAAAAAAAAAATCAGGGACTTGAAAAAGTTCAAGATTAAATTAAAAACATAACCAACATTTTATCATAGAAACAGTAAAAATGTTAAGAGTCTGTTAAAGTATCTATTTACTTATTTTAACTTGATGTAAAGTTATAATTTAAAGGCTTTGAGAAATGTTATGTTAAGGAAATTTAATTATGGTTTTGTTCGATTCAATGAAATCTATTTTTAATTTAAATATATAAAGGGTTCAGTTAAAAAGAAATGAAAAAGAAAGAAGATAGGATGGCTGACCACAGAAGCTCCTTCTCCAAGCACTGCTTTAAGGGCAAAGTCAGGCACGGGAAGCCATGAAGGTCTGCCCATGGCGTCTCCCAATCGTTCACATAATTCAGACAGTTTAACTGGGTTCGGCGCCGTTCCATTTATTACACCTGTCATCATATTCAAATATGTCCTTAACAAAAATGAAAACCATTGTCAAAAAATTGAAAGAAAAAAGCATAATTTTCAAAAATAAAAAACCAAATAATTATCAAACCGAACCCAAGTTTTTTGGTTCTTGGTTTCCACTTCTAACCTTTTTTTTTTAGAAACAAATGTGTTTAGTCATTGTAACGGTTTCATTTGGAAGAAAAGTTCCAAAATAGTGTACAAATTTTGAGAATAACAAAATTAAATTTCCTGTTGCCGTATCTAATCTTATAAAATGGATAATAAATATTTAAAAGTACCACTCAGATAAAAAATTTCAATATTTAATTTTAAAAAATTAATTTTTTTTATGTAAAACTTTTTTTAATTTAAAAATTTGAGAAAACAAGAAACACATCATGCTACCAACCAAGCTCCTCACTTCCATCATATTTACAAATTAGAATGGATAGGTCTATTTTTAAAAATATTTCTAAATATATGCTTTTCTTTTAAGTAATTATAAATATAACATTTTTTAGACAAAAAAGAACTATTATAAATATAAATTAATATATACAAATATGAAAGAATAGCATTACAATTGTAAAAATGAGTTGCCAAAGCAAGCATGGCTCAGCGGTAATTGGCATGTACCCTCAATCATGAGGTCAGAGGTTCAAATCCCCCACCCCAAATGTTGATGTACTCAAAAAAAAAAAAAAAAAAGAAAGGTTGTAAAAATGAGTTCAAATCATCAACCTACGAAGAAGGATACTAATTCTAAACTATTGACAAATCTTTTAAATCATTCATTAACCTAAATAATAGTAATTTGTATGTTTTTAATTTTTATTTGATAGCCATTGATCAATCTAAATCGATAATTAACTAGTCATAGTAAATTAACAATCACTAATTAACCTATTCTTTCAATCGGACATCATTAACTTATGTATAGATTAACTATAACCACTAATTTACATATTATTTTTTAAAAATATTTGAAATTAGTTTTTAGTTGTTATTTGATATTTCATGCTGCCACTAAGTTGAATAGAAATATTACCCTTATAAGATGGATTGACCAGAGCTTCATATATTAGGTTCACAATGTCATCCAAATGAATCCAGGAAAACCTGCAAACCAGTTTCAATATTAAATTAAGCTGGGGAATCAAAATAATTTTGATAATATAATAATAAAAGGGTCTATTGAGCATTAGTAAATTAATTGATTATCAAAGGAGAAAAACCTAAAAGAAGAAAGGCATGTTAGAATGGTAAAAGTCTTTCAACTCAAAGACAGATAATTGAGTGTTAGATAAGAGGGTATTACCATTGTTTTCCAGATCCCAAAGGGCCTCCAGCAAACATCATGAAGAGAGGGATCATTTTGGCTGCAAAGGCACAAAGATAATTATGGATTAAGAAATCAACATGAACCTTTTCCACTACAACCAAGCTTTGGTTTGGCAAACCTCTATCCTTCCAAAGTAATTTAATATGGTCCCGTTTGATAACCATTTAGTTTTTGAAAATTAAGCTTATAAACATTAATTCCACCCATAAGTTTCTTTGTTTTGTTATCTACCTCCTTTCCATGTTTCCAAAAATCAAGTCAAGTTTTGAAAACTAAAAAAAGTAGTTTTCAAAAACTTGTTTTTGTTTTAAGAATTTGGCTAGAAATTCAAATGTTTCATGAACAAAGGTGAAAACCATTGTAAGGAAAATGGAAGAAAACAAACAAAATTTTCAAAAACCAAATAGTTATCAAACAAGACCTTAATATAGGTTTAAGTTCTTTTTTGGTTCATATACTTTCTATTTTTGTCTATTTTGATCTCTACCTTTCTAGATTTTGTCTATTTTGGTCCAAATACTTTTCAGACGTCCATTTTTGTCCCTGCACTCTTAAAAAGTTATTTCTAATTCATGTTTGTAAAATTCTAACACATATTCTATGCACAATGAAAGCCTTTAAATATAAAACTATGACCATATTTTGAGAAATCAATTGAGTGCAACATTAGGCCGAAATCATGATGATCGAAAAAATAAGATAAAAGAGAAAACAAAATGACCAAAATGATCACTTTTAAAAAGTACAAAGACCAAGTTAGACATTTTGAAAGTACAATAGCCAAAGTGGACAAAAGTTAAAAGCATTGGGTCCCTATGGATGTTTTAAAAGTATAGAGACAAATAGATAAAAGTTGAAAGTAGAAATACGAAACTCGGATTTAAACCTAATAATTAAGAATCAATAGGAAGATGATGAGGCTAAACTCCCATACCTAAAGCACCACCTTCTTTACCAAGAACAACACCTATACGAATAAGAGCCACTCTGACATTCTTGTTAACTCCCAGAGCTGTTGCTTCCCATTCCCTACAAACCTGGAAAAGCAATCTCCTAAGTAAACACACACCAGCAAGGAAACTTCACAAAATAGTTCAGAAGCTATGCTTTAAAGATCTTCAACGAATTACATGTAAAAGGATATATTAATGCTTGTCAACAAACAATTTCAGACTAGACGACGGTTGAATGAATTAAAGGAAGACATATATATAGAGTCCGTTCGATAATGTTTCTAATTCCTGTTTTTAGTTTTTGAGAAACAAAAGTGTTTCTTGTTTTTCGTTTCCAAAATTGTGTAGAAATTTTGAATATAACAAAATCAAGTTTCTTCTTGATTAACCCTATTTCTAGTTTTTTTTTCGAAACATAAATAAAAGTATTGTTTTTCATTCTTGACTTAAAAAATGAACGATAAATATCTAAAAATAAGTATAAGGAAAAAAAAAATGTATATTTAATCTTAAAAACTAATTTTCATATAAAATTTTTACATTTTTAATTTAATTCAAACAACAAGAAACAAGAAAAAATTACCAAACATGTTTTTTGTTTCTTTTTTCTATAAAAATAGAGAACAAAAAATAAGAAACAGTTACCAAACGCAATTATGTTTATCTTTATTAAAAAAAAATAGAAACGAGAAACAAGAAACAGAAACATTACCAAACATGCTCATAATTCATGAATCTAATTTTCCTATGGTAAACAAGTGTTACTAGCTCCATCTAAGATACTTGTGACAAACCAGTTCCCATCACAAACTTGAACTAGAAGGGAAAAAATAGACCCATGTATAATTGTCATTGTGCTCAGTTAATGAAAATTTGGTTGCAACACAAGGAAAAGTTTATTGATTCAACTCTTTTCCTATTCAATTATGAAGAAGAAATAAAATCCAACAGTTCCTCTAAAATTAGCTCTATCTAATTACTCTCCTCACCTCAGCCAAGTAGTCATTTCCGGATGGACTTCGCTCATCAAATATTGCTGTTTCACTAGTGCCTGAGAGAGAGAGGAGGTTAAGTATATTAGATTATAAATGGGATTCAATGAAGATTTTCTAATTCTTATTGTAACTGAGAAAATAAGCAGTCCTAATAGGCAAGGATGCAAAAAAAAATCAATCACAACAGCTCTCTTCTGTTGTAACCCGTAAGATTGAATTTTGATTACTGAGAAACTGAAACGTTGACAACTTTACAATTAAGAGTCTTTCCATTTATTACAATCTGTTTCTTGTTCTTTAATCAAGTTCCTCTGAATATTCCTGAATTTCTAAACTAAACTAAACATTGCCATCCTTCAGACAGAGAGATAGTCTTTCAGATATATAGATAGGTTGAGAGAGAGAGTTGAGTAAATCAAGATAGAAGCACATACCGTAGTAACCAACAGCTGTTGCACTAACCAAAACTGCCGGGCGAGCTGCATCTGGTGCATCATTAATTAAGCTTACAACCTTCACATCAGTTCAGTAACCATGTAGACGAGATATTAAATATTGCTACATATCACATTTTGCTTCTGTAAGCTAGAAAAGGAAGAAGTCCCTAAACTGTTTGCAGTACTCTAATAGGTATGTTGGATAACTTCTTACCTTTGAGGTGACTCTGATCCTGCTTTGCTTGATCTCTTTCTTGATCTGTATTCCAATGAGTACAAAGTATATATTATTAATCTTGGGAAAAATAGAATATAAGACAAGTCCTTGGATTGTCAAATTGAAACGAGTAAGAGACAATGGTAGTTGTTTCATCATACTACCACAAACTGTCAAATCAATCGATCAAAAGCACGTCTTGAATCAAATTCTACAGAGACGGTTCATCTAAAAAAGATGTGATTTTCAGTTATGGAGAAACATATATATCTAATGCCACCATAAGATATTGCAAATGTTAAGCTCCATTGCAAGATTAGTTTTTAATTACTATTCAAGTAACGAAAGAAGAGTTAGTATTTAATGGAACAGCTTATTGATTGCTTGTTTTGTAGTATATGGGACCATAAATCATGTTATAAGGGGTCAAAATCCATTGGAAATATGTACTAACCTCAGAAGACCACCTGGTACTTATGGGCATCCCAGCCAAATTAACAACACCATCTGAACCTTGGATGCAATCTTTCCACCCTGGCTCCTCTGCAATTACGATTCCTGGAAACTCCCTAGCTACAAATGGTGGGATGTGGTTCAAAAGTTAAGCGGAAGACAATTCAGCAGGTTCAGCAAACATAAAAAGACTAATGACATGTATTACCTTCTTACCCGGAAAAATCAACTCGGCCTTGGATTTAGAACGTGTCAAAACTCGAATATTATGGTTATCTATAACCAGCAACAGAACAAAGAATTCTCAATCAGTCACTCATCCACTATATTGTTAGAAGGAGATTGGGCTAGAAGCTTACAGATATAAACTTACGCAAACAATGTTTCTTTTTTTTTTTTTTTTTTTTTGGTAGCAAATTAGGGGAAAAAAGAAAAGAAAAGAAAAAAGGCAGCTTTGATGTCTTTGGTTTTTCCAGATGTCTAGCTTGATGTATTGAACATAACCTGCATGTAGCCTTTGCACAAGTCTTTTACCAATGAAGCCTGTAGCTCCAGTTATTGATACAGTGAGCTGATTTTTCTGCAACAAAGTTTCTTAATCAAGAAATCGAGCTGAGAAAAATGAAAGAGCACAAAATCGCTTGAAAAATGACTCAAAGAAAGGACCTAACCAACCACAAATCTAATACATGAGGAAAAAAGAAAAGGCTAGCATGCCAACGAACACGACCCTAATCACAAAAAGGTGATGAAACAAAACCTCCCCCAACATGAGACGGTGATCTCTATTACGAGCTAAGCAGACACCAAAAGTCTCCAAAAAACAGTCCCATATTGAAAGAGCAAACTGGCATCTCCGCAGGAAGTGATCCAAACCCTGCGATGCTTTGCTGCAAAGAATGCACCACTGTGGCCCCAACAAGAAGGAAAAGTGTCTTTGAATGTAGCCCAATGTGTAGGCTCTCCCATGTAACATTTGCCAAGTAAAAGATTTGACCTTCTTGGAAATTTCAACCTCCCTTAAATCTCTAGAAGCATGAGAGCTACCAAAAATGAGGGAAAATGAATCATAAGAGAACCCCTTAGAGGGATTAGGGGACCAAAAACGAATATCCCAATTACTCGAACGAAGATGGAAGTCTCCCAATAAAGAAAGAAGAGCAGATATGTCATATGATTCCCTATTCAGAAGAGGCCGCCGAAAACCAAAATTAAAAGAGCAAGCTATAGGACACAACCTCAAGGAGGAAAGAGGGTACAAGCGAGGGAGTAAAGTACAAAAGGAACTATCACCCAACCAATAGCCCTCCCAAATATAAGTGTTTGAACCATCTCCAACTGAGCACTTCACGGAATAAGAAAAGGTGGGAAAACCCGAAGAGATAGCTTTCCAAGAATTCATGAAAGTGTCTTTAAACCCACAAACCGAGGCCCACTTGAAAGTGTGAGGATCATACTTCGACTCCAATGGAAAATGCCACAACCATTTAGTCAATATGATCTCATTACGAAGTCTCAAATTACCTAGCCCCCCAACGTCGACCTTGAAAGATCAATAACAAAAAAAATATAATTTCATGGCTACAAAAATGTAGGTCAAACACAGGAAACGCGATCAACAAACTGACTTCAAATTAACACACATTACAATCTCAATTCCTAACGCTGAAATAAGAAAATAGCTCTAAGCCAAATAAAACAAGAACGCAGAAATTCAAGTTCGTACCATCTCTGTTGCATCAATGGCGCAGAAAACCCGGAACCTCTTGCCACATATCTTCAAGAAAAAAAGAGAATTTAAAGGAAGAAAAACAGAGAGAGAGCGCATTGATTAACAAGTCACTCCTCATCGCCCAAAGAAAGATAATAAATGAGAATCGACCACTTACTGCCAGGTGTTGAGGGATGCGAAGAGGATGGGAAACAGTAGGGCTCCATGAGAAAGAAGTGGCGCGAGAGAGCTCCATCAAGGGAATAATGGCGGGTGGGCTCGGAGCTCTGTCGCCGGCGAGAGTGCGAAGGAAGAAAGGAAAGAATGAGAGGTGTAGATTAGGTTGAAATGGATTTGATGGGCCATGGTGATCTTCTTGGGATCAGGGGGCGGGAAGGAGCCATCTCCATCACAAAATTAAGTTCGGTGAGACTGAAACAATAGAAGCTCGACTGGAGTGGAGGGGAATGAAAGGTAATTAATTAAGAAAGAGAAATCAGTTATGGCTCTGTCTCTCTCTTTTCCGGTGAAATGAAAATGTTTTTTGTCAGAAGAAATGAGGAGGGAAAAAAATGTTTGGGGTGAGAGAGGCTCGAACTCTCGACCTCAGGATTACTCTTCAAGCTATGAGACCTACGCGCTAGCCAACTGCGCCACCACCCCTTGTTGTTGCTTGTAAGGTATCACATTATTAATAAACTACACATAATATATCTTTTTGTCAAATTATCAAGTGAATTTTTTTTTAATGATTAATAAAATCTTGATCATAAGATATTAAGAAGGCAAATATTTTCGAAGTTTAGAAACTAAAATGGAAGTTTAAAAGTTTAAGAACCCAAATAAAATAAATATTAAAATATAAAGCTTTAATTTATCACTAAAAAAAAAGTGTAATTAGAGCCAAGCAGTAAAGAATTAAAGATGGTAAATACTAACAGTGATTGTAGAGAGGTCTTGAATCCCCTCCAAGAACTACTGCATATTTCTTCCTCGTTTGGCTCTACCCTAATTGTTGTTCCATTCGAAGTTAACCAATTTTATAAGGTGAGAATGATCAGGCATACAAACACAATATCTCCATAGCTTCACAAAAATTGAGCAAAAAGTTGCAGAACTAGTGCATATTTTTTCCTTTCATTATACACAGGGCGTGGACTTCCCCTGTGTATAATGAAAAGGAAAAAATGGCTTACCTAATTCTCTCATTTTGATTTTGTCCCTCTGCCACGTGTTTGTTTCTCTCATTATGCACTTCAATTAAAGTTTCATCGAGAGGGTGTGTTATTGAGCAGTATTTAAAAAAAAACCTAAATCGTCAATTGAACTCAAAATCGATCATCACAACAGTTAGCCTCATCCTCTAATTGACGTTTTCTTGTTCGAAAAATCAAACCTAAAAAAGAAATGCAATCCGAAGCCATCCTATTGACATTTTCTAGCAAGCAAACAGAGGAAAAAATGAGGCGTACTCGTTACCTTCACTGTCCTTTGTGGTACAGAAGTTTCCGGCAGTTTCTGATCGAAGAAATACGAGAACGAAAAATCCGAGCTCGTTGAAGATTTTCTCTGTGAATCTTCATTCGAACTCTTGAAACTATTTTTTTTTTTTTTCGTTCTCATCCAAAAATTACAGAGATACAGACAAGATCGAACAGATCAATAAGCACATAAATTTGAGAGAGAAAACAGAAATCGTGATGGAGATTTGAGAGGTTACGAATTAGAAGAGCGGGAGATGAAAGATGAAGAAATCGAGCATAGTTGTTCGAAAACCTGATCGGATCGGAGGACGCTCGTCGTTCATCGCTCTTCGAACTGGAAAACTTTGGAAAGATTGTTCCCTCTGGCTTTGTCCTATCGTAACTTTTTTCGCGCCTAAGGATTTGAACATTTTTCTTTTCTAAACACAATATATATCTCTTCTTGGCTGTGGGGTCTATTCAATGGAACTAGTTTTTCCATTTTGGTTAAATTATCAAAAATATTCATGCATTGTGAGGTTAGTTTTAAACTTTTAAAAGTTTCATTTTAGTCCTCAAAGTTTAAATTTTATTTCAAAACAACCTTTGAAAGCATTTTTTCCTTAAATTTATGAACAGAAAATGACGTGTTTGCATATGTATTTTTGTTTATTTGAACATATGCGTGGAAAAAAAACAATAAAAACACATGCAAAGACATCATTTTCGTCCATAAATTTAACAGAAAAGTCTCAAATGGTCATTTTGTAACAAACTTCAAACTTTAAGGACTAAAATGAAACTTTTGAAAGTTTAGAGGTATAATTAACTTTTGAAAGTTTAGAGGTATAATTGAAACAAACCTCAAAGTCCTAGAGCATTTTTTATAATTTAGGAGCCGCTTGATAACCAATTGATTTCTTGTTTTTGGTTTTTGGTTTTTAGTTTTTAAAAACAGCTTTGTTTGTTATCAAATTCAGTTTTTTGTTTTTAAAATTCTAAAAATGTTTTTGGATTTATAAAGAAAACTGAAAAACGAAAATTTTTTTAAAAACGTATTTCCGTTTTTAAATTCTGAAGATCCCACCCAACCATTCCCTCTTCATTTTATCCATATAATTTGCATTTTTTTAATCTTTTTCTATTTTTAACTTTTCAGAATTGCTTTTTGTTTATATCTCAAATAAACTCTTCTTTTCTAATTTTTCTTTTTTAATTAGCTTATTTTAATAAATTTAAAAATGGATTAATTTTAGTTTGTATACTTTATTGCTTATTCTATTTTGATATTTTAAATTAAAAAAAAACATTCAAATCTAATCTTTGTTGTAAAAATAAATATATAAATTTTTGCTTCAAACGAATATAAAAATAGTCAGTCATTTTGTTTTTGTTAGTTTTTTATTAACTTTTTTTGTCATATCATATAAAAGTTAATCACAGATTGATTTATGCAAAGCACAAGGATTAGATTTGCATAATTTGAAATTAGAGAAACTAAAATGATATTTAATGATACTTTAGTTTTATTGAGATATTTTACAGGCTAAGTATGTCAAACGATCCTTAATCTTTCATGTGATTCTAAATTTCATTCTAAATTTTAATGCTAATCATCTATGGTCTTTGCCTTCCCCACCTTTGCTATAAATTTGGAGTGGATTTAGAGATTTTTTAGGGGAGGTGAAATAACAAGGATCGACAATGAAAAGAGGTGATGGCAATAGAATGGAAGAAGAGGCCGAGATTATCGTACAAGGGAATGAGAACATTTTTTAAAAAAAAGAATTTCACATCATATAAAATAATAATTCTTTTAAATTAGAAAGTGAACACCAAGGACCAAAAAAATGAACAATATTAATGAAAAAAGAGAGTGTAAAAGTGTAACATTTTGACACTGACTCCAACGGAATATAGCAATAGACCGAACCGATGTATAGTCAATTTAGGTTGGTTAGCTCGGCTTGTTGAATTATTTTGATCACTCTTACCAAGTGGAGACTAAACTCAAAACTTAGAGGAAAGATCAATTGTTCAAAACCCCACCTTATAATTGTTGAACTAAAAAACATAATTATTAATATAAATTATAAATCTCCCCAAAATTTAAAATTATATAAAAAAAAAAATGGTTATATTTTATTTTTATAAAATATAAAACAAAAAAAAAATTATAAAACAGTTGTTTGGTTTTTTATTTTTACTTTAAAATATAGAAAACTAAAAAGTAATCAAATATATATTTAAAAAACAAAAAAATAAAAAACAAAAAACATACATATGTTTGATAACTGTTTTTGGTTTTTAGTTTTTAAAAAACAGAAAATCAAAATCAATTACCAAACATGTATAGTTTTTGTTTTTTAAAAACTAAAAACAAAAAACAGAAAATCAAAAACCAAAAACCAAAAACTGAAAACCAAAATGGTTATCAAACGGGGCCTTAACATTTCTATTTCATTTGGGAAGAGAATTTTCATTTCTTTTATTTATTTATTTATTGACAACTTTCATTTCTGTGTGAAGAGTTTTGGGTTAAATTTTGCGTTAATACTTTATTAAATCATTTTCTAATGAATCCATCAATTTAACCAATAAAATATATGGAGAAAGTTCAAACTAAAATGTTTGAATTAATGGGCAAATCATATTAAATTTTGTTTGGACAATACTTGGTTGCGGTGTACAGAAACCTCCCTACACATCCCATTAAAATCTCAACAACTAAGAGAAAAGGTTAAAAATTGAGATTTTTTTTTTAATCTCTCCTAATTGTCAACCTTTTAATGGTGGTGTGTATGAAGGTTCCTACACATCTCAAGTATTGTCCATTTCGTTTTGAGTTCAATATATAAGTAGGAGATTGAATCTCTAACTTTAAAGAAGGGAATAGATGTTTTATCAATTAACATGTTATCTAATGGATAGATCTTATGATATTAATGCAAATTCAAACATAACTTAGTCGATAAAATATTTATTATCATCTCAAAGAAAATCAAGTCGATTTGAGTTGTACTCGAGGTATAAAATTGAAAAATAATTAATTTTGTAACTTCAATTGGTCTTTTTTAATTAGTTTGAGTCTTCAATCTTTAAAAACTCAAATCTTAGTGTCAATTTTCACTTTTTTTCTTGAATATGGTATATTGGTTCAACAATTTATTTTGGCCAAAAATTAAAACCAACTTAAGCCAAACCATTTACACCTCCACCAACAAATAATAATGTTAAATGGTATAGTTCAATTGCAACATTCTCTGTATTAAAAAAAAATTGCAACATTCTCGTAATTTTAAAGCAATACTTGCTTAAATAAAAAATAATAATAATAATAATAAATCAAAAGGATGAAATCGTTTTTTATTTTCATTTTTTTGCAATTTCCCTTACAAAAATGGAGAAAAAAAATCCAAATTTTCACCCAAAAAAAAAAAGTTGGTGGGCTTCATTATGGGCTTAATAGCCCGGCCCATGTTTTCCAAATACACTCGACAATTTACATCCTTTTGCCTCCTCCATTAGAGTTGGGCTCTGAACCAATCTTGCAAAAAGAAATGGCGATGATGCAGTGGTGCGGCGCCGTGGCTAGGGGAGTGATGGCGGCGGAGCGACGGTCTCCTTCACTGACGTCGTCAATGGCGGTCGAAGGCCTGGCGCCGATCCTTTGTGGACGAGGTGACAAGAAGACGAAGAAGGGGAAAATATTCAAAGGCTCGTACGGCAACGCCAGGCCGAAGAAGGAGAAGAAGATACAGCGAATCAAGGATAAAATCGAGGTTCCTAGTTCCACTCCTTGGCCCCTTCCATTCAAGCTCATCTGATTTCAATTTCTTTTTGTTGCCTTTAATCGCATGAACTTTCATGATCTGTAATTTTGAAAAATCAAGTGTTTCTCGAGGTTTAGGGTTTATGTCAAGTCAAGATCGATTGTAACGAAATTGGACTTTATCATGATTAATCGTCTTGCTGGTGTGTACGATTTCATTTTTCCGATCTGGAATTGGAGTGTGGAGCTTTTTGACCGAAATTTAGCTCAGGTTCATGGTCTTGGAATGATATCTGGAAAATTTTCGAGATTATTTTGGGGAGGAAACTGGATTTCTATAGATTAGTTCAAATTTCTCATAATGCAAGTCTGCGATATTGGCTTCAACAGCCTGCAGCCTACTACGGGATGGATTTCATTTGAGATTTTTTTTTTTTTTTTTTTTCTTTCGGTAATGATCTAGAAATTGAACAGAATATGAATAGGATGGAATTGCCGAATTTATTTGAGGTGGAAATGATACTGATCGTCTTTTTAACTCAAGAATTTAAAGGGAAAAATGCTTTCAAGGGTTGTTTTGAAATAAAATTCAGACTTTGAAGACTAAAATGGAACTTTTGAAAGATTTAAGGGTATAATTGAACCAACTTCATAGTTCGAATGATGGTTTTTTAGGTTTTTGTAGGTTTATTTTTTTCTTTTTTTTAGTTCAACAGATGGGATTTTGATTTGATTCTATGAAGATCGATGGTGCAAAAGTTTAAAATGATTTTTTTTTTGAAAAAACGTATGTAAGGATTTATTTAGAGGGAATAAGTTCAATTCATGATGACCAACTAGTAGGATTTAATATTCTATTCGTGCAATAGTTCTCCCTGTATGTGATTTAAAGTGTGGTAATTTAATTTAGGTTTAAATCCTATTTTGGTCCATAAACTTTAGATTATTCTATTTTGGTCCTTCAACTTTCAAAATGTTCAGTTTAGTCCCTGAATTTTCAAGTTTGTTTCATATTGGTCCCTAAACTTTTAAAATGTATATTTTAGTCCCTAAACTTTCAAAAAAATGATTATTTTAATCCTTACTTTTATTTCAATTTTAACAAATTAATGACATAGTTTTTTGTATGTGTATTAGATTGTTAATATGAGCATGATTTCAAGTCAAATAAATTAGAGACAAGCATTAGGGAAAACAAATTTGAAGTATAAAAGTAACATAACAAGGACCATAATTATTATTTTTTAAAAGTATAAGGACTAAAATAGACATTTTGAAAGTTCAGGGACTAGAATAGAACAAATGTGAAAGTTCAAGGACCAAAATGAACGTTTTGAAAGTTTAAAGACTTAAATAGAACAAACTTAAAAGTTCAGGGACTAAAATGAGATTTAAACCTTTAGTTTATAACTTAGCAAGCATTTCATCTTGTGTTAAGTTTTTGTATTAAAAAAACTTAACTAGGCAGCCTAATTAATTTAATTCTTGGTTTGGTATAAGATTTGTTAAGCCATGTCCCGTAAATAACTCCCAACTTTGATGTAAACCTTTTTTTTTTTTCCTTTTTGTGTTAAACATGTACAGAACAAATGGTTTTGGTTCTTATATTCTCATTTTTCTCAGATAAATGCAATTTCAATGTATAGCTCATATCATCCAATTTTTTTTTTATTACAATCATAACTATTATTATGATAAAGTTGACCTGTTTGAATCCATCTAACCATAGTTTATGAAATATGCTTTGAGAATAAAAGTAAAAGAAAATTCATTTTGAAAACAATTTCTCAATTTTCTTATTTCAAAATGTTTTTGCAACTCCGAAAGAAGAAATAACATCCTATTAGCGGAGAGTAAAAAATTTTTTAAAAAAAATGTCATTATATGTGCCTAAATATTAAGAAATAATTAAAACAATAAATTATTCCCCTATTGAAATATTTTAATTTCGAATTTCAAGAACATCTAAAAACGTCGTCAATATTAACATGTAGAATTCCAATTTCCAACATTAATTAATCAACAAATTAAAAAATTATATATATAATATATAAATTTTTTTTTCAATAATAAAGAATTAAAATAATGGTCATTTAGTAATTAGATATCGATAGTAATCCAATTTAAAGAGCAAAAGAATTGAAAAAGGACAAAGAACTCAACAACATTTGTCATCTCATCTTGAAGAGAGTATCTGGGAATCAATAAGATTCACAAAATACACACAAAAAATAGAAACAACCAAATCAATCAGCCTAATCGAACTTCCTAGATCAAGCAAAGTTTACAGGAATTTATACAGCCCTATCACAATTAATGATGCTTTAGTTTCATAACTATATTAATTACTGGTAACAAGAAAGAATGGTGTGGTAATTTCAGTACTCAAAATGTCACCTGTAAGTATAGTTATTATATATGCAGCTCACACACTCATCTCACAGAAGAGAAGTCTTACTGTTTCTCCAGCTATATGATCTTCTACTTTTCTGTGGAGGTGTCATGAAGCTTAGACCAAAGTTCCCCTTGAGGGCCTGCCCTTGCTCGGCGAACTTGACAAGCCTCGCAACAATGGCTGCACTCTCGATTACGTGGTTCATGTTCTTCGGGTCGCTCCACAGGTGGTTGGCCAGCTGCAGCCTTCGGCGTTTTGAATTCAATGCAATTCCCCACTTCTGGAATAGTGTCTTTCTCTCTTCTTCCGAGAGTCGTTTCTGCATTAGCTTGGTCAATGTTTCTCTCTCCCGACGAAGATCCTTCACACTGTTTCTCCCAAGCAGAAAGAAAATGAGCAAGCATTAGGCATGTGACACGAGAAAGAAAGTCGCTTGGCTTAATGCATTTATCCTTTTTTGTTAATAAAATACGAACTTCTCGTTGATAAAATGAAAAGAAACAACAAATGTTCAAAGGAAACAAACTCGAAAAAGGAGCGAAGAAAAAACAAAAAACATGCTATAACGAGTACTAACCTTGAAGCAAAAGTGAGTTTCCGGCCATCTTCCATAGCTTCATTACCGTAATAAAATGTTTGCTTCAGAAAAGTCAGTCTCCTAAGCTCTACTTCCATGTAAATGGAATCGGACGGATCACCTTTGAAGAGCAAGAAAAAGTAAGTTCTGTGGACTATCGAGACGTTGCAAGTTTGCCAAAGCTCAATTATCATCCTCTGCTGCCTCTGAAATTCTTGGTTCCAATCCGATCTCACTAATGCATCCTGCACTGTCTCCCCTCCAGCACCTTTCGTGTTCTTTAAGAAATCCGTTTCTTGTCCATCCTCCAGAACCTAGTAAGAAGTTAAGAACATGCTTCTAATTATTGGAAGAAATGAAAATATTTCGACCTAAATTATCGTAAATTGATCGTTTGCTATCAATGTCATCAGGCCAATGCGTTGATCTAAAAAGTGGAGTACGATATTTGCTTTAGTTGCAAACATGATACTGCCACAAACCAAAGCTCAGACTGTCCCTAGGACTTCAAGGGAGACGCGTATTCAAGCTAAGAAAAATGGATACCAAGTTAGTTTTTTATGTCACAAAGCAATCACAGCGTATTTTTAAAGCTCAAAGCACAATAAAATACAATAGCCCTTGGAAGCTTAAGCGTGAGGAGGTGCAAAAACAAAAAACCAAAAACCGTGGGTTCTTTTTATGAGATACACAATAGAAAAAGGCAAATAAAATTTTATATATAAAGATAAATAGTATTACAAATGATAAGAGGATGAAAAGTTCAAGAAAATAGTGCTTTTCTTCCAGATTGTAGGAGAAAATTATTATTTTTTTTTAGAATATTCTTGAGTTTCTTCCCAAGAAGTCAGAAATTTTGTTAAGAAAACAGTGGGATGTAAGGCGTGGAGGCGCACACCACAAAGAGCTGCATCTTGGGCCTAAACATGCGCCTCAGTGAGCTTTTTAAAACAATTAATATGCGCCAAGATATAAATTCACGGCAACTTGGATTATATAGGAAACAATGCAATCTATTTCGAGAAAAGAAAATTAGCGCATCCTGACCTGTCCATCAGCAAGTTCTTTCCCATACTCTGAGTTGGTCATTTTCTTCAATCCGGCAACAAAGGTGTCTAAGCGAGTAATGTCTTCATCTGCAGGAGTTTTCATGCTCCGAGCACTTCCTATAGAAGACTGAGAATCAAGTCTCATGAGGCTGCCATCAAAGTGTAATGGTGTGAGTTTCCGTTCGAAACCTTCAGGTCTTCCAGGAAAGCTTTTGTCAAATCCATGAGGTGGGGTGGTCTCTGCTCTAACAGGCGATGATAACTCATTCGTGAGATTGCCTCTACAACTCCAGCTTCTGGCTAGCTTCAAGCTTCTGGAGCTTGACATATCGGCAGCAACCTGTGAAGATGCATCGTCGCGATAAGGACTGCTAATAGAATTATTGGTCATTCTTCTTACATCATGAAGTTCTTGCTGCGGTTGACCATTTGTTGAATCATTTTGAATATGACGTGGTTCTCTGTTCCCATTCACAGGGGTTGATATCATTTCACGACCTATTATATTTCCATTGTTTGACCTAGACAAAGGCATTCCTCTGAATTCACCATTAATAGGAGCAAGGGGTGACAAGCCATCGTCCCTGATTGACTCTTTCATTTCAATACATTGAACTTCCTTGCAGTCATCTGAATCTTCTGCTATCGCAACGAAAGTTGTCACTCCACTCTGACCTGAGTGAGAGTGATGGAACCTCTTTCCATCATCACTATCTCCATCATAATAATGAGGATTGTTGAAGGATTTTCCACCCATATCTGTGACACGAGAATCATCCACACTTGAAGTATCTGATGCAGAACCTTCATCCTCCAAGGCATCCTCCCTTGCTTGCAATTTGGAATGACTACTTTTGATATCCTGGAAAGAAGGCAGGCATATAATATGCAGAACGCAAAGGTAATTGACTATATATGCAAGAAAGTAAATCACGTTAGCATTAGTCAGTAAATGTTTACCTTTCTTGAGACATCATCGTGTCCAACCATACGAAGTAAATCTTCAACTCGGGATTGAGCAAGATCCCTTTGCTTAGTGAGTTCTCTAATCTCCTTCGCCATCTGCAAGATGGAACATAATGTCATATTAACTTTTTCCTCTTCATGGTTACCAGTTTGAGGGTGAGATGATAACCAGTTTGGATAGTGATTTCCTTTGATCAAGCGTAAACAGGATATCTTTTTTTTTTTTTAAAGAAGCGTAAACAGGATATCTATGACCATATATGACAAAACGAAAACTATCATGAGGTCATCTCAAGCAGTTATTGACACCGAACTTCATTATAGAACAGATATGGATTTTATAAAACTGAAGTAAATACACTATTAAGATGTGTTCCGGTGCTAATGGAAATTTTATATATTCCTGCAACTGCATGGGAACAAATATGCAAATGATGAACAGGATTTGTCAAACAATAACTATATCAAATAAATATGTCACTGACCATACGAACATTTTTCTTCAATTTCCAGAAGGAAAAAAAAGGCTTCACAAAATGTCTACCTCTCCTCATTATGGCACAAATAAATTTCAGATCAAGGCAAACCAAGGCAGAGAAAAAAAATGATAGAACTTCAATTAATTCAAGCATATATCTCGAGCATGAATTCAGGTAGCAAGTACAACCTTCTCAATTTGAAGATCTTTCTTTTTAAGTAAGGCTGCATATTCAGAACTGGACGAAACAGGGGCAGGAGTTCTCAACTCACTCTCCAATCTAGCTAACTCTTTCTGCAAATGCTTAACCAAAGCCTTATCAGACATGACCACATTGACTTGTGCTTTTGTTGTCACCTCTTTTGCACAACAAGCAAACAAGAGAGTGTTTCTAGTTTGTTCAACATGACTTCTTGCAGGGCTCAATGTACAGATGATGGCTGTTCTAGCATTGCCACCTAAGCAGGGCTGCAATATTCGCGTCAGCTTAGAATCTCTGTAATTGATATGACCATTTCTTCCTTTGCTGCACCAAATTACAACACCAATTGAAACCAACATATTCTCAAAAGGGTTTTTAAAAAGTACAAAGAGCTTCACTAACTGAGGAAACTTTAAATGAAGAAAAGAAAAAAGAGAACGAGAGGGAGACGGAGAAGGCGTAACATCTAGTCGTCAACCAATTTGATCTTTTTATTCCAAAAATACGTCATTGTAACAGAAGTTAACTCGAAATTTGTTCTCATAGAATATTATGTTCCTTTCCAATCACAAAAACATCATAATGGCTGAAGTAAATTTTCCATAAATGATTTTTTCTGAAATGCAAGTCCTATTCAACACCGAACTAAAATTTTATAAGTAAAATTTTTAAACCACCAACTTCTGGGAATATCAACTACATAAATTAGTGAAACGTCAGGAAACTCTTGATAAGCAAAAACTGCCAGAGAGCATAACTGAACTATCGATACAGACACAAGTCATACAACAAAGTAGACTAGGATGAAAGATGATAGATCTTAAGCTCGTGTAACGGTATAAGTAGGATACAAGCAAAGCCCAAAAGGAAAAAAAAATCCAAAAATGATAGTAGAATTGCATATAGATGCCATACAAACGTAAGAAAGTGTTGTATTGCCTGGGGAAAACCTCTCTATACGTCACCACTTTTTACTCCCTCCACCTCCCTCCAGGGTTATATGCCATGCATAATGCCGACACTGGTGACAATCCATATGTATTCTCAACTCATTAGAGAAAATGCATGACACAAGCATCAGTAGCAGGTGGCAATTTAGCAAAAAATAATCATTCACTCAAATCTAACGGGGAAAAAGAAAATAGATAAATTCTGAGTTTGGTGCAAGAACCAGGCCCACAGTGACAAAGAGCAAATTAGTTTCCAACAGACCTTGAATAATAAAAATATCAACAAGGTAAAGGGAAGGAAAGAAGTCTTCAAGTACCTTAATTTGCGAATGACAGTACCCAGAGTCAGTAAACTGCGATTTATGTGGCAACCTTCTTTCAATCTTGCTCCTGCTGATAATGCTTGAGCTGCACGTTCACTTCCAGCTAAATCAATAAAATTCTGCCAGAAAAGATGGGAGAGTGAAAAGGAGTTAAGACGATTTGTTCTCTCACATTGAAGTGCTGTTGTGTATGGAAGTCTCTTAGAAGTTGGAGGAAACCTAGTCGGTTATATTAGCTATATGGTTATACACAATATACAGTTAAATGGTGATTACCACACTAGCAGCAAGCGTGGTTGAATTGTCTTTTCCTAAAAACTCTCGAGCAGAACTTTCAATTGTCTGCAGGAATCAACAAGTGAGTTGGTTGAAATAATTTTATCCCTGAGATGAAAATTGAATTCTTCAATCAGATTGATCATGTGGTTAATCAAGAAGAGACGTGAAGCACACCAGTTTGATAATTTGATGAGATCTAGAGCTCTTCTCATTCAGAGAGGTCTCTCCAATCCGTCGTTGAGCTGCACATTATGACCAGATTTCATGAAGATATGAAATAATTAGAGACTGGCAAGATTTTTCAAAATGCTTCACCTTCACACACTGAAATGAGCTCCCTTAAATGGCTCCAGTCCCTCAGAGTTTCCTCAGTGACTTTCTCCACAATTATCCCTCGCTATTGATAACTAAAAACTGTTGGAAATTCCAAAATAGGAAAACAATAGAAATTTTCTTTTATACATATAAAAAACAATATATCCACCTCGTGGTCATCTAGCAGCCTGAGAGGAGTAGTATCTGTGCTCAGGAGGTCCCTAACAGCTTCATTGTATATCTCAATAGCTGAAAACTTCACAACGAAGGCTCTTTCTTCATGCTGAAATTTATTTTGAGGAAGAGAAAACAAACAAACAAAGATAATGAGAATAGAGCTTGCTTATGGTAAAGATAAATATCGCAGTGCAATCACCAAAATTCACTCACCCTTCTAATGTAATCAAATATATCTGCCACTGAATATTCAAGAATTCCATTCATGGTGTATGTCTTTCCACTGCTTGTTTGACCATATGCAAAAATACAAGCTGGAAATTTGAAAGCACATAAATTGAAGGTCTTAATTTGTTCATTAGAAACCTTGACATGTTAGATATCAAACTGCAATACAATTATGTACTTACAGTTGATACCACTGACTACAGAAAATGCAATTTCTCTGGCTCCTTCCTCGTACACCTGCTTTGTAGAGCAATCACCTCGAAATACTCTGTCTGACACACACACACACACAAAAAAAAAAAAAAAAAAAAAAAAAAAAAAAAAAAAAAAAACAGAGAATGAAATAAACCTCTTCTACAAAACCTTAAAGTCGAAAGTTATATCCATATCAATGGCATCCTTAAGTAGCGTAATGAACAGGAATAGAAAGAATTTGAAACATGGACTTAATTTACAAAGCCACGCTCAGGTAAAAACGTAATAATCATTAAAAAAAAAAGGGTTCATATAACAGACAACATGTACATATAATATTATCAAGTGATGAAGCGATATCCTTCAAACTTAAATAAAAGAAACTATCAAAGTGATTAATAAAACTGTGTATGAAAGAAAGATAATGTCTAATTCTCATAAATATTATCCCACATGTTTTCAGATGTTTCACAAAGGATATTAAAAAGCGAGAGAGATTCGCATTTCTTACCAAAAGTATAGGCACTTGGAAATGTGGACCCCTCCCGTAAGGTATTCCTGTACAAGATACTAGTATCATTGATGCACTCCCAATCTGCTGCTTCATTCATCATAATCTCCTTCTCATTCAAAGGTCTCAACCTTACTAAAACAAGAATTTTCTCTTCACGAGCATTTATCCCCTGCATTTTCTCCAACTTCATCAGCTCCTCTCCCGCAACTGCCCCCATTTCTCAATGTCACCAACCCTTCCCCCAGCCCACCAGGACACCACCTTGATTCAGTCTATATCAATGCATAATTGTAGTACTCTCGAAGATGAAAACAAGGACAGATGCCCAAGTCATTGTTTTCTTGCTTCGACATCTTCAGGACTGTTGAGATTTATAAATAAATTAGTTTCTTGAACAAGAAAAGGAAAGCTTATAAGCCCGTAATGACTGAAATTACCTGCATAAAATACTATTATTCACTAAATAATACTAATATGCTAAACAAATGCTAATTACTTAATGTCGTAACCATCCAGCAAGCCATGGGTGTCTTCTGATCTGACCAACCCCCTCAGCCAACCAACAGTAGAAAGAATATTAATAACTGCAACTACAAGCTAATCATGGGTATTTACCCGCCACCCGCAAAATGATAAAAGCTAGAAAGTAGATTGATGATAATTGCCATATTATGGTTAAGCCTTTGGCAATCTAGCTTAACCTTCAGTTCTACGCATCCCTCTAAACCCCCTTTTTTTGTGCGGTATTTCCTCAAAAAAAAATCACAAATGTCATGTAAGACAGAAACCTTCCCCCATGGTGGAGACCCACAAAGCTTACAGACAAATTCGAGGAATTTGAAAAGGGTAAGCATTGTCATCCAACCATCAGAACGTTATTTTCCTTGTATTCTCATTATCGCTCTTCACGATAAGGTACGTTCAGATGTTACTGGTACTGTGAATTTTGAAATTAAAATAAACAAGACGAGGAACAAAAGAAAACATACTGTCGAATCGTCTGTCCTTTCAGAAAACCGTCGTCGAAAACGATGTACCCATTCGGTACAGCGATGCGGTTCAGATATCGAATGCAATGGCCTACTTGCTCGAGAAATGGATGCGATCTTCAAAACGCCGTCGTTTTTCAGAATTTCCCTTTTCCCTTCTTCTTTCCTGCGGTTTCGGTCTGATCCCAAGCCTCTGCACTACTCTGCTGCGCTTTTCGTCGTCTTCAAGCCTCGTGCACTTTAAGAAAACAACCACAATATATTAAATAATGGTCCAAAACTGAAAAACTCCGAAATAGATACTATTCACAATGTACGTATCAAAATGCACGCGGAATATTGTGCGGTTAGAAGTTTTACGCAACGGCGCTAATATACAATTCTAACGGTTAGCTGATCTTCATCAAATCCCCAGTTAAGCAAGAATATTAAAATCCTATCTCGCAAATAATTGCACACTGGAACTCATTGTTTTACTTCGACTCAAAGCAAACTTCGAATGCAGCAATTTCCAACGAAAACCTCAGAATTAACTAATTACAAGCGGCCACTGGACAATTAAACCATCAAGAATGAAACAATACTCCGCGGTTTCCTCCGAGATGAAAGATCAGCTAAGCAACGATATTACAAGGATTCCTCCGAGATGAAAAAAAGTAGCTACGGCAAACATGATTACATGAACTTCAATCCAAAACCGGAATCACAGAGAAGGATTCAAGGCGTAGCTTCAGAGTAAATTGGAGAAGACGAGGAAGCTTTACGAGTGGAATAAAGCGTGTCCGAGTGACAATTGAAGAGAGAGAGAGAGAAACGGAATAAAAAAGAAAAGCAAGCAGGTGAAAGTAAAATGTACCGAACATAGAAAGGTGGAAATGAAGGCCGAGGAACGGACCTAGATGAAATAGTAACACAACAACGGCGAATCAGCACCGGCCGGCGGCCGTTAATCGTGTAGCGGAAGCAGAATGCGGGTGGCCGGAGCATCCGAAGATTCCGGCAACTCACGGCGGAGCCGTCGCTGTCAGTCTTGGGAGAGAAATTTGAGATGAACCAATGGCCGATGGAAGCAAAATGAGAACCGGATGGAGCGTCAACAAAGTTGAAATTTCTCCAACCGCACCTCCAACTGGGGAAAGGAAAAACGAGTGAAGAAAAATGACTAAAATACCCTCAGTATCTTTTTTTTTAAAAAAAAAAAAGTTAAAATATTATTTTGACCCCCAATATTTTAAAATTGATTCCATTTTAGGGTACGTTTGCAACTTTTCAAGTGTTTAATTTTGAAAAAAAATATTCTAGTGTTTAGCAACCACTAAAAATGACTTATTAAAAAATGAGATTGACAAATAAGGGTGTGTTTGGTTTAACTTTTCAAGTGTTTAATTTTGAAAAAAAATCATTTTGAAAGAAATTATAGTGTTTGGCAACCACTAAAAATGACTTATTAAAAAATGAGATTGAGAAATAATACATTTTAAGAGAAACACTTGAAAGCAACTATTTTTAAAAAGAGTTGTTAAGCATATAGTAACTTGGGTATAAAAACACTTATGAACAAGTGTAACCAAACATATGAGTGTTTAAATTTTAAATCATTTTATGCAAAATGTTTATAATAAAATACATTCTTTAAAAACACTTAAATTAAAAGGTATTCCAAACGCACCCTAAATCATTTTGAGATAAACACTTCAGAACATTTTTTTTACAAAGAGATTTTAAATATACAATAACTTGTGTATAAAAATACTTACAAGAAAATGTAACCAACCATATTAAATTCTAAACAATTTTGTTACAAAATGTTTTAAAAAAATGCATCTTGAAAAACACTTAAACTAAAATGTATTCCAAATTGTTGTCTTTACACTTATAAATGTCCAATATAGTTTAATTACTTAAAATAAATCTTTAAATTGGTACTGATTGTTAATTTGAAGATTATTTTCAAATTTTATAGAAAAAAATTTAACCATAAATTAATATCAACACATTTTAAGATTTTGTTTTTTAAATATGAAGTGTCTGAAATTTGAAAGTATATAGACTAGAAAATAATTTTAGAATAAAAATAATGTCGTACTAAAGAAAAAGAATGAATTTTTTTTTTTTTTTTTTTTTTTGTGAAAATACCATTTTAGTTCCTGTATTTTCAAATGTTCAATTTTGATCTCTATACTTTCGATAAATCTTAACTTTAGTCCTTGTTGTAAGTTTTTTTTTTTCTTTTTTTTTTTTTTGACAACACCCTATTGTAAGTTCATGGTTAACTTTTTCAAAAATAAATTAGTTGATATTATTAATCTTCTATCTATAATTTTTGAAAACATATTCACTTTTTTCTTAAATGAAAATTTATTATTTTTTTTTTATTTTATATTTTTTATGTATATTGAGAGTATAGAGATCAAAATTAGTTTTAAAAAAAAGGCATAGGGATCAAAATGGTATTTTCACTTTTATATATATATATATATATAATTTTCCTCTGAGATTTAAAAGCTGGGAGCGTCACGTGATGAAAAAAATAATTTTTTTTTTTTTTTAAAAAGGTTGGATAGCAAAAATTAAGACGAGAGGTGGGCAGATATGGCGCCACGTGGCAGAGGTGTTCCCCATGTTTCTGTCTGCGACCGTTAGATCTGTGGGGAACCAATTGTTCGAGCGAAAAGGAAAGAGAAATTTGGCAAAGCTGACAAATGAATAATAAATACTGATAGCAGCTCGAGCCTTTTTTTTTTTTCTTTCTTTCTTTATCTCTTTTTTCCTTTTTTCCTTTTTTTTTTTTTTGTAAATATGGAAAAACGAAAATTTAATGTTGTAGAAAAAATACTTTATAAGAATAATTATAAATATGATTCTGGAAAATTATTGAATTATAAATTTTCTTCCTAGATTTGGATGGTTTGTTTTTTAGGATATATATATATATAATATTTATATATTTTTTCCAATTGAGTATGTTTCGAAAATTTTCAATTATACTCTCGTTTTTTTTTATTTCAACAATGGGGAAGTGAGGAATTATACACTCAGAGTTGGTAAAAGTGAAAATTGACCAACGTTAATCTTAGTTAACTTAAAGTGATCTTGGAGGGCCAATTTTTTTATTTTTAAATCTAGAGCGTCTGGTACCGAATAAGAAACAGTTTTTAAATAATTTTTTTAAATCATTTTTTAAAGAATCGCTTGAAAATTAGTCATCTATAGGATGATTTTAAAGTGATTGACAAAAAATCCTTTTCAAATCACTTTATGGTAATTTAGCATTTATAGAATCACTTTTAGATATACTGCAATCAAACAACATGTGATTAAAATAACTTTTAAAAAAATAACCAAACACAAGGATTCTAATTAAAACTAGTTTTATAAAAGAAAATGTTATAAGAAAAAAAAATGTTTTTTTAAAGGTGTTTAAAATAAAAGGCATTACAGTGTGTTTGGATTAACCCCTATTAATTTTGGAGAGCAAAAAAAGAATTATTCTAGAGTTGATTATAAAGAAATTACTTTAAAATCACTTTATCGTAATTTAGTATTTGTAAAATTATTTTTGAATACAGTGTCACCAAACCATTTGTAATTAAAATCACTTTTTTTTTTTTAAATGTAACCGAGCATACACAGATATTTTAATTAAATTATTTTATTAAAAAATTAAGAAAAATATTTTTTTCTTAAAAAGTATTTAAATTAGAATGCATGCTAAACTCACCTTTAGTGAGTTGGTAGGAATTTAGAGAATGAATCTGAAAATTTTATGTAAAAAAAAATTATAATTCCTCTTCGACTAAATTACAAATTTGGTCCTTATGATTTGAAGAAAGTTAAAATTTAATCCTTATAGTTTTAAAAATTAGAATTTCGCCCATATAGCTTGATAAAACTTCATGAATAGTCTCCTACCGTTAGATGTCACTAAAGCTGCCATGTACTAAATCCGTTAGTAGCTTCTAATAGTCACGTACTCAATTGCTTCTAACAATAGAAACTATTTATGAGGTTTTATCAAACCATAGAGACGAAATTCTAACTTTTAAAATTATACCGACTAAATTATAATCTTTTTCAAACCGTGAGGACCAAATTTGTAATTTAACCTTCATCTTTCAAAATTTTAAAAAGTTAGACAAAAAAATAATAATTTTATTCTTTTAAGTGACCTAATTTATCATCTAAACATATGAAAACTGAATACCCGTCAGTATTTTAATGAAGTATTTTATTTATAAAAAAATTATTCATAATCATACAAATTTAATAAGATAACCATTATTATTACAATCATTCATTATTAATAAAAATCTAAAATTTAACATAATAATATTATCAAGTTAAAAACATACATATTATATATACATATATATCTCTTCAATTATATATATATATATATATATATATATATATATATATATGGGATAAAGAAGTGATTTCCAACTCATTCTCACCCATTCAACATCCCTAGCAATCACAATCAAAGGGTATGGAGAGAGAATGGAAAACATTATTATTATTTTCCTCTTTTTTTAAAAAAAAAAAACATTATTATTTTCCATTTATTGCCAAGCAAAAGATATAAGGCATTTGACATTTGGTTTTAATATTTCTGGACAAGGACTGTTACTTATTCCTCACAAATAAATTAAAGGGAAAATTAAACCTCTTATATTTAATCCTAGTTAATCTCTCTATTAAAGATCTTGTTTTTTTGGTTTTTTTTTTTTTTTTTTTTTGAGTTGAACAACATTTGGAGTGGAGGGATTCGAACCGCTGACCTATTGGTCGAAAGTACATGTCAATTACCGTTGAACTATGTTTGCTTTGACTATTTGTAGAGTATTGGATTGGATAAAGGAACATCATCAAAATATTAAAATAAAAAATAGAATATATATATAGTCAAAACAAATATTATATTTTGGTCATTAACCTTTCAAATATTATATTTTGATATTTAAATAAATTAATTTAGACATGATCAAAATCACTTTTACTGATCTTTTCGAAATCACTCGCAATCTTGTCTTTATAGTCATTTTCATTAATTTGTTGTTGATGATTTTATCCGGTTCTAAATTGGTTTTGAAACTTGACTAACTATACCTGGCTCGGGAAATATGGATGACAATAATGCTAGATTTTTTGTTGGGCAAAAGCACACTTCCACATATAATATGGATGTGTGTTTGGATTAACTTTCTAAGTGATTTTGGAGGGTCAAAAGTCTAGAGTGTACAGTAACAAACAAAAGGTGATTTTAATCACTTTATGGTAATTTAGCATTTGTAGAATTACGTTTAGATATAATGTAACCAAACAACTCGAGATTAAAATCACTTTCAAGAAAATATAACCAAACACATAAGAGTTTTAACTAAAACTATTTGTACAGAAAAATCAAACATCTTTTTATAAAGTGTTTAAATTAGAATCTAGGTCCAACTCAAAGTAGAACCAAATATCATAGCGATTTCTAATCAAGCACTTTATTGAATATATATATATATATATATATATATATATATATATATATATTTTGAAGCAAGCACTTTATTGAATATTAAATTGTCATTGAATTAGTCAAAATGAGCATAACTCAGTGGTAATTGACATAAAACACGATAAAAATATTATTTTAATCCATGTACTTTGATTTCATTTTATTTTAGTATATGTACTTTCAAATGTCTAATTTTAGTTCATGTATTTTGAATAAAGCATAAAATTGGCCCCTATCATTACTTTGAAATTGTTGTTGTTGTTTTTTTTTTTTTTTGGAAAATCGATTAAATAACAAAAATAATATTCATACCATAAAAGACATAACGTGAACATATTTCTTTAAAATTCATAGAGGAATATTAAAAGAAATTCAATAAACCAACTGTATGGACCAATTTTAAACTTTATTCAAAGTACATGGACTAAAATTGAACATTTGAAAATAGAGTAACTAAAATGGAATGAAATCTAAAATAAGATCAAAATAATATTTTAACAAAAAAAAAAACAAGAAAAAAAATTCAAATTTTAATTATTAATATATAATTTTCTTTTCCTTAAAAAAATGGATATAGTTACGTGAAGTAATTGATTAAGTTTAGAAAGATGGGAAAGGAGTGGTTCTCCAATAGCCATCATTTGGGGCATGTTTGGACGTGCAGGTCGTGAACCCCCACAACCCTAACCTTCCTTTCTTATTATTTTCATATGCTTGGTTGTTGGTTTAGTACGGAAATTGCGCTCAATCTCAGCAAAACTTTTGTTTTTTTGTTACCTTCTGATTTATGCCTTTAAAATAAAATAAATAAATAAATAAAAAACAAATTATGCGTTTTTTTTTTTAAAAAGCCATTTGAAAAAAATAGGGGATCAAATTCGTAACCCATCTTCTTCCTACCAAGAAGAAGACCCCTGGCACAGACACAATAGAGAAATCAAAAACTTTGCACGCGACACAGTTGGTTACTACTATGGACCTGTTTGGAAAAAGGTAGATAACAAAACAAAGAAACTTAGTGGAAGTAAGGTTTATATAACCTTAATTTTAAAAAATCAATCGGTCTTAGCCTCTAAACTTTTTTTTTTTTTTTTTTTTAACTTCGGTATAGGTAACAATCCATGTATTTTGAAATTTGCAACATTTTAAAATCAAGATCAATAGTGATTGAATTCAACTAACGGAGTTGTTTTCATGTCGGTTTGAACTATATTTTTCAGTCAATTAAGTTTTCTTTTAAGTACAAAATGTTAATCTAATCCATCGATTTCGATCAATTTGTTCCCCAAATTAACTTGAACTTGCTTACACCCCTAAAAGCAATTTTCCTATTTAACACATCAAATTTTAATTTTATTGTTCTAAGAAACATTACACAAAAAATGCCTAAACTAAGAAACCTTTGGGATTTTTTCCTCAAACCAAACTAGGAAGTTGCTTCTCAAATCTTAGACATATAATCAATTTGCCTCCCTCCTAGCCAAATCGTGAGCCACGCAACTTCGCTCGGTCGATATGAATGAGCATAATTTCTTGATTTATTTTTCACAAAATTAAAGCTCAATGAACTAAAATTATCATCTCTTCAAAAAAAAAAAAAAAAAAAAAATTATCATATGATTTAGCTTTCTATTAAAAATTAGACTATTGATTATTTAAATTTTCTCTTTCATCATTTAAATTAAACTAACCACGATTCACCTAATTTTAAAGTTGAACTTGGACATTAATTATCATGTTATTATAAAAACAAAGAAAACTGTAGTATAAGTCTTTCAAAAGAAAAAAAAAAAAAAAAAAACACTGTAGTATAAGTCAAACAAAAGGTATGACTATAAAATATTGAATACAGTCAAACAGAATGATATAATATATTTTAAAATAGTTTCAAATTCCACCTTCCACGTACTAACTTTTATTATATAGATCTCAAAAAAAAAAAAAAAAAAAAAAAAAAAAAAAAAAAAAAAAAACCCTTTTATTATACAATACGTCAATATATTTTTCCTAAAAAAAAATTTAAAATATCATTTTGATTCATGTAGTTTGGATTTTGCTTTATTTTAGTCCTTATATTCTTAAATGTCCAATCTAGTCCTTGTATTTTCAATAAATTTTAAAATTGATCTCTATTGTAAGTTAAAGGTTTTTTTTTTTTACATGTGGGGTGGAGGAATTTGAACCACAAATCTCTCGATTATTAGTACAAACTTTATGTCAGTTGAGCTATGCTCATATTGGCATTATAAGTTTAAAGTTAATTTTTATCGAAATTAGTTAAATAATAATAATAATTTTTCTGTCAAAGCGAGCATAGCTCAACGATATTTGACATGTACTCTCGACCAAGAAGTCAGATGTTCGAATCCTCCCACTCCAAAAATGTTGTTGAACTAAAAAAAACAACAACAATAATAATAATTTCCATACAAGGAAAGACATAATGTGAAAATATTTCTAAGATTTATAGAAGAAAAATTAATGGACACTAATTTTTTTTTTTTTTTTTTTTTTTTTTACTATAGGGACTAATTTAAAGCTTTATTAAAAAAGTATCGGGACTAAAATTAAATATTTATAGGGACTAAATGGTAATTTAAAAAAAAATAAAAATAATTTTAGAGAAACGGTGGAATGAGAAGCATGAGTTAGTGGCGTGACAAGAGGCACTTGAAAAGGGGTGACGAAAGAATAAATAAAATTGGACTTAGAAATGATCAAACCTTTATAAAGAGTTTATAAATGAAAGTCAAAAGACATCATTATAATTGCAAATAAAATTATAAAGTCCTTTTCAAAAAAAAAAAAAAAAAAACAATAATTGTAACTAAAATTATTCTTATTATTTTCCCTTTTCAACTTCTTTTATTTTCTGATCCAAAAAAAGGGGGAAAAAAAAATTTTATTTTGTTTTTTGATTATAGGTTGCATGCGCTCCAATTATTTGATGGGTCCATAAGGTGCTCCCAATGAGAACTACCAGGAGACAATTAAAACATTTTCATTGGCTTTCTTGTAAGTTGTAACATCGACCAAAATTAATTCAATAAATTAATTTATGCTACGGATTGATAATGGTAGATATTTTTGTTTTATTTGAAATTTGGTAAGAAGTTGAGTTTGATAAAACTCGGTGTTTTTTTTAGTTGAACAATAACTAGGTGTGAGGGATTCGAACCTCTAACCTCTTAGTCGAAGGTACATGTCAATTATCGTAGAGCTATACTCACTTTAACAAAAACTTTGTAATAGTGAAACGTTTTTAGTGAAATAAAATTACTTTTCGGACTTTTTAGAGTGATATGGTCAAGGAATTCTAACTATTCGAAAAAAAAAATTATTATTGCTTTTAGAGGTATCGCTCAAGACATTGGGTCCATTTGGAATGTTTTTAGTTTAAGGGTATGTTTAGTTTAATTTTTTCAGGTGTTTGATTTTTTTTTAAAAAAAATCATTTTAACAAAAAATTTAGTATTTGATGAACACTAAAAATGATTTATTAAAAAATGAGATTGAGAAATAAATCCTTTTAAGAGAAATATTTGAAAGCAATTTTTTTAAAAAGATGTTTTACTAGTATATTACTTGAGTCTTGAAACACTTATGATAGAATGTAACCAAACATATGAGTGTTAAAATCTTAAACAACTTTTATACAAAATGTTTAAAATGAAACGCATTTTTTAAAAACATTTAAACTAAAAGGTATTCCAAATGGGCTTTAAATGTTTTTCAAGAATGTATTTTCTAAAAATATTTTGTATAAAAATTGTTTAGAATTTAAACATTGGTATGTTTGGTTACATTTGCTCATAATTGTTTTTATACGCAAATTATTATATACATAAAATCTCTTTTTAAAACATTTGCTTTCAAGTGTCCCTCTCACAATGGTTTGTTTCTCAATGTATTTTTTTTTAATAAGTCGTTTTTAGTGGTTGTAAAACATTATAATTTTTTTAAAACACCTGAAAAGTTAAATCAAACATACGTTGGTATGCAATCCACATTAGGTTGGATTCATTGGATAAATGAATTCAGTCACCCTCTAAAAAAATTTGACAAACGTGTTTTGGTGGATTTATTTTTTAAGTTAGTTTTTTTGAATATGTGAAAATTAGAAGAAAAAAGAAACATTTTTATGTTTCCAATGTTTTTGAAATGCAAAATTTCATTAAGAAGAATAAAAACTTTGATAGATATACTATTTGGTGTTATAAACTTTTTAAAAAAAAAAAATAAAAAATTATTTCCTTTGTTGGTTAAAATTAAAACATGTACAATATAACATGATATAAATAATACAATACTGTGTAAGATAAGAATTATACAAATTTTATAATTTAAAATAATATAACATGGCCCCTCAGGATGATGCGTTTGGGTTTTATGGACTCTGATACCATATTAGATTACATGAGTTTTCATCTCAAAACCAATTGGCAATGAGTGGCGTGACCCTTGTAACTTATAAATTGTGAGGTCTCCACTAATCTTTTCGATGTAGGATCCTCAACGGCCAGTTACTATTGTTTTTATTATTTATAAACATATTATTTAATGCAAAATCATATATATAATACAACTTTATTCTTATTAAATCTCTTCATTTCAAAATTGCGTTCTCAAACCCCTAACCAAACACAAACTTTTTTAAAGAGATTCTTCCAATAATATTTATGAAAAAGATGTTTCACTAAAAAGTATTATTACTACACTTAAAAAGCATCTTAAATTCACTCACAAGCAACCAAACTTGATTGTCCCCATTGTTAAAAATGTGTAGGTTACTTTCTAATCTAAGTTCAAAAGAATTTCCATGATATATTTAGTCTATTTAATTTCTAAATTTAAAAAAGTTGCAATTACATTGTTCTAACTTTTAACTTTAGTCTATGCTTGTATTTAGTTTATATGCTATTAACATAATGTTAATGTTGAATCTCTTTTTAAGTAAATATTGGTTCAGTTGACACATGGGGTAGCATATAATTGTTAGATAAATGGATAAAATTTTGTTCAATTAAATATTGAGGGTAAAAGTTGACTCCTTTAGTTATGTGACTGGGTAATTTTTTTATTTTTATTTTATAATTTTTTTAAAAAGTAAACTTGTTTAATACTAACTTCTATTTATAATTTACATTAAAAAAATAATAAAAACAATATATAAAGGCATATTGTTAACACTTTTGGTCATTCAATTAACCTTTTTTTAGGTTTTTTTTTTCTTTTACAACGAGGGTGGAGGATTCGAACCATAGACCTCAAGGTCATTAGTCAAGACTTTATGTCAGTTGAGTTATGCTCGGCAAACTTTTAGTTATATTGGACTAACTAAACATTTTTTTAATTATTTCCAGGCCGATGTCGTTAAAATACATTAATTTTATATTTATTAAGTTGTTGAGTTGGAAAAATATATTTGTTATTCATTTTCTTAAAATTAGAATATTTAAAATATTATTTTTTCCCTTTTTCTTTTTTCTCTCTTCTTTCTCTTTCATGCACGAGAAATTATTAGGTGCTCCCGGTGCAATGAAGTGAGTAGTTTTGCACTATTGAAATTTTAACAGTATCTTGATTTTTATCCTACGGTTATTAGAGGCAAACATATTTGTAGATATACATCCGATGATTTTAAAGAGAGAGCCTCATTGCACCGGGAACATCTAATAATTTGCCATCCTATGCACCCTCACAACCCACCTCACCCCACAATATTGTCACTTTGCCCGCCAACGCTGCATGTTGTTGCTGACTGTCGTTGCTCTTCCTTACTCCAACTACCACCATCTCCATCACCATCCTTCTCAGTTCTCACTACCATCTGAAATGAACGAGATCTGAAACAAGGGAGCTCTTCCCTGTTTCAGATTTGAAGTTTGCTAACAAACGAGGTTAGGTGGATGAAAGAAAAGGAAAAAAAGAAGAAAAAGAAAGATAAGGAACGAGAGGAAAGAGAAGAAGAAAGAAGATGAAGGAAGATGAAGAGGAAAAAGAAGAGAGAAGAAAAAAAGGAATCGGTGGCGTACAACCAATGACCGTCGACGATGAAAGTTGATGTTTTTTTTTTCTTGACAACATTTGGGGTGAGAATTTGAACTGTATACCTCTTGGTCATTAGTACAAGTTTTATGTCAGTTGAATTATGCTGATATTGGCAATGAAAGTAGAATTGTTGTGGATATGTAGATGAAGGTGGAGAAGGGAGAGAAAAAAAGGGAAAAATCAAATTGAAAAATGATATTAAAAATGTTTATTTTTATTTTAGTTCAATTTTTTTAATATATTTTAATACATAAATGTCTAAAAAAATAATTAAAAAAAAAAAAGATATATCCAGCTTCTTTTTCAGTAGCCATAGTAACGGAAACTGATGGTAAGGACAAAAACAATAACATTTTCTCAAATCTCACAGAAACTAAAATGTTTGTTTAAACATTCCAATCAAATTCAAACCTCAAGTATAAAAAGTGTATTTTTACTATTTTTATATTATCTAAATATCCGTTATTAACTATATTAAGCCATTTGTGTGAAATAACTCGTGAATCTTACCTTCCTAATTATTTGTATTTTATATGTTTCTTAAATTCCAAAAAAGAGTTATTTGAATAACTCAAATGGAGTTGGCTTTAGAAACCAGTTTGGATGAGCAATTTGGGAAAAAAATAAAAACTTTATTTTATAATTGTTAGAATATTTCTTTGCTTTGTTGCCACGGCAAGTTGTGAGAAAAGCTAGCAAAGTCTTTTTCTTTTTTTTTTTCTAAAAAAAAATAATAAATAAAATAAAATCAACAATTTAGGATTGGAGAAGTCATCACCTTTTAGTCATAAGAACGTATAACTAAACGTTTTAATTTGTCTAAACGAACAAATAATAGTTTATTTATATAATTAATATTTGATATTCTCAATTTTATCATTAATATCACAATTCATTAGGAAAAAACCATATGTTAACATTTTTCTGTTATAAATTATAATTGAGACGTCTAAAAACATTTTCAGCAAAACGAAAGGCAACAATATGGACAAGGGACAAAAATTTAGACCAATTAAATTATATAAATGTGACTTTTGTATAGGTTTAATCTCATTTTGCACCTAATAATGATTGATTTTATTTTAATTTTAATTTTTTTTTAAAAAATACTTTGATGAAAATTGCTAATGAGCAGTTTTTTTTTTTAAAAATAAATTAAAGAGTTGGAAAGTATGGTTGATAATTTTAAAATGTGAATGGTAAAGTTGGACAACAACTCCACATGTTAGAGATCTTTTGATTAACTTTTCAACTTTTAACTTTTGCCATGTGATTATAGAACATAATACACAAACAAATTTTCTTGAATTAAAAATGTTCCAAATGTTATTTTGATAATTATCATTTTGGCTTACAAGGGAATTCAATTCTAATATTCACCTTCTATGCCATTATTCAATAAAATAAATAAGGAAAAAAAAATCAATTTTTACTTCTAAACTTGTTACGATATATTATATCAATTTTTATCTTAAATTTTTAATTCCATCAAATTGCACCTCAAATTTAGATCTTGCAATTTCATCCTTCAACTTTAAAAAGTGTTGCAATTTAAACCCTCCAATAAGTTTTAGTTCGAAAATGTTGTAAATTTTTTTTCTCGTATGTGTTTAACAGTGAATGGATTATAGAACATATTTATGGTACAAAATTGATTAGATATTAGGGAAAAAAAAAACAACATTAGAGTAAAATTTTTGTTGAAAATTGTGAATTTTGACGAGGTTATTTTATAGTTTGCTCCTACATTAATCAAACTTAATTTTGTACCAAACTTAATTTTTTTTTAAATTAGTGATTTTTTTTTTTTTGAGGTTTTTACATTGTTTTTTTTTTTTTTATTAAAATTAGTGGGTGAGAATACACAAAAAATTGATTGGAGGAAACCTAATTATACATTAGAATTGAACATTGAATCCAATTGCACTGACAGGCTCCATTTAGCTTCTTATGGATTCTACTTGATATCTATGTATATATAATAAAGTTGATATTTGTTTTTATCAAACTTGAAATATCATTAGTGAGATATTTTTTATATCATGAAATATTTAACCTTCATTAGAAATGTTGTTGTTGTTATTTCAAAATAATAATAATAATAATAATAAAAAATAAGGTGAAAAAATCAATCCCTGAACTTGATAGGTTGTATCAATTTTCATCATAAACTTTCAATTTTATCAAACAAAATCCTAAAGCTAACATGTATTGCAACTTTTACCTATGTTAAGTGTCCATTATTAAATTCACCCACTAATTTTAGAGGGAAAAAAAAAACATCTTAAAATTCACTAATTTTAACCAAAAAAAAAAAACTAATTGTGGTTGCTTTGAAACCTGATTAGTTCATATTAGACATATATTGTATATTCATTACATGCCCATTAAAATAATTTAATTGACGACTTTTCAAATAAAATTTCATAAAAAGGTAAAAATGAACAATACTTGACGATATATCTCCGTATTCGTGTGTGTGCGCAGGTGTGTGGACGATATCCATATGATTAAATTTAATATATGTATATGTGTGTGCACGTGCGTGGAAGCGTGTGCGCGCACGTGTGTATGCGTAGTGCATTTTTTCTTAAAAATGTTCTTTTATATATGTGTGTGGATTTTGAAACCAAATGACAGGTTTTGGTAATTCTAAGTTAGCAAGCTATGTTTATGCATAGGCTAATAATCAAGCTAACCCTAGGTTTTATCATTGTCAATTATTCTTATCCCTGACTATAAGGGAAAAAAAAAAGGTTGTTATTATCTTTCACAATCATTTCATCAGTCAAAGAGGGGAAAAAAACACTTGATCAAAATAAATAAATAAATAAATAAAAGAAAAAACAAACAACAGAGCTCAATGGGAAGAAAAAAAAAACAATATCTGGAGTGTAAATATCATTAAAAATAAATAAATAATTAGCTCATTTTTTAATTTCTCTCGGATTTAGTCTTTTCAAGTTAGGCTCTCGTCAGATTCCATTGGTGGTGGAGTGTTTTTTGGAACTCCTCATTTTCCTTGCTTTCTTTTCAATTGGTCTCTTTAGACGCTTGGTGGTTTTGATCTTTTTTCCGATTTTAATCGATTTGTTGTTTGTTTTTTGTTGGTTTTTCAGTTGTAGCTATCCTTCTTTAGTCTTTTGATTTGTTGTTTGTTTTTTGTTGGTTTTTCAGTTGTAGCTATCCTTCTTTAGTCTTTTTTTTGTGGTTCTCTTAGTTCTCTGATGGTCTTCTTTTCTAGTTTTTCTTTTTCTTTGGTTCGTATCTTCTTCATTCCTTGGTGGTGTTTGTATCTTTTAGCATTAGTCTCTTTACATTCTATGAATGAAAAACTTTGTTTCTTGTTCAAATAAAATTTGCATACTAATAGCTTTAAGTTGTATTAAAAGATTAGTGAAAAAATTTATATTCTAGTATCTCTTCTTATAGCAACTGACAAATTAATATTGTTACTGAACATACAAATAAATAAATAAAATTTTAAAAGAAAATCAAAGGAGCAAACAAACTATTCTACAAAAGTCCACTTGTATGTTTTGAAAAATTGAGATGGAAGAGTGTTTCACTACAATCTCTCTAGTAAGATTATTGTATGTTTTCAACATGCAAAATGCAAAATTATAAAGATAAGCAAGTATTAATCCAAACAAACAAGGTTACCAACTACAATTTCTTTTAATAGCCCAATATCATAACCCTACTTCCACTAATTAGGGTCCGTCTCAAAACTTGAACTCATAAGATATCACAAAGGTTTTCCTTAGTAACCTCATGAAAACTTCAAATACACGAGCTTTGGAGTCCCCAAGGGCATTACTACAGTGCCACTACTTGCATAAAAACAAAACTAAACTTTTTTTTTCAAGATCGACAATATTTGGGGTGGAGAAATTCGAACCTCTGACTTCTAGGTCGAGGGTATACATCAATTACCGTTGAGCGAGAAAAAACAAAACCAAACATTAAACAAGCATCCAACTGTCCATGACATTACAACCTCTTAGATATACTAATTACTAAGACATCATCATTTAACCAAACCTGTCAATAAGATTTTGAGAAAAAGGTATTCACATATCCCACTAGTTTTTGAACCATAAAAATTAAAACATATTGTAGAACTATATCATCTAACCTCCAAGTAGCATCTTCTAAAACCACCCCTATTTGAATGTGAGACATCTGAAGTTATCGAGTAACGGAGTGCCACGTGTCAGTATCATGAACTTTCAGAATTCAATGGCTCCAGAACAATTGTGTCCCTATTATTTGTTCTGTTCCAAAGACAGGTCAGAAATGCTATTGATCAAGTCATCAAGTAAATCTTCCTTGAAGTCTTTCGACACACTAAGATTACTGTCCATTGAAGGGACTGATTCAACAGAATTTTGAGTAAGGGCTTTGTTCAGCTGCTCGGTAAGCTCGTCTTCGACTGGAGGAAGGTTCAAATCCCAGACCCGGAAAATATCATTGATTGGGGGATCAGATCCAATTTCTGATAATTCATGGCTGGATCCAGTTTGAATATTCTCCTTCTCTTCTACCTCCTCTTTGTAAGTAGGTAAAAATGGATTCTTACTAAAAGATGACGACTGAGAAGTATCAATATCATCATTGTTTTGTGGATCTTCCGAAGCTATTCCTGTTTCATTCATAGAATCATCGCTATCTCTCGAGGGAAATGTAGGCTCCTTTGCATTATCAGAGAGAAACATGTCGATGTCGATGTCATCGTTAGTAACTCCCGGAACATTATCCTCCTCTTTGTAAGTGGGTAAGAGTGGATTCTTGCTAAAAGATAACAACAGAGAAGAATCGATATCATCATTGTTTTGTGGATCTTCCGAAATTGTTCCTGTTTCATTCATAGGATCATCACGGTCTCTCGTGGGTAATGTAGGCTCCTTTGCATTATTAGAGAGAAGCATGTCAACTTCGATGTCGTCATTAGTACCTCCAGGAACATTATCGCTTACAGCAAGAGAAGATTCAAAACCTTGAGGATACAGATCAAGGATTTCTAACAAGGCATCCTTCATATGGTTCCAATTGCCATCTGAAATATCTGGTATCTCTTTAATCAAACAAGAATCAACCCAAGCAATGTCTTCAGGAGTAAGAGCATCGACTTGCTCTTTAGATTCTGGTGGTCCACTGTCAAGATGAGAAGAAATAGATTCTTCGACCATGCTGTTCCACACAACCATATGAATAAACTAATCAGAAAGGCTAAAATTTTTAAGAATGGGAAAAAAATCACTCAAACCATATTTCTTAACTACAAATAACTCTACTAGTTTCAATTCACAAAAAACGACTGGCATCCGAGAATTTTTTTATTGACATGGTCGATATAGAGAGTCTCTGTCTGCTTAGTGGTTGGTACCAAAATTATGGGTTATCCCAATTGTCTCATGGACTACTTACCCACCGACCGAGGAGCAAGAAAAATTAAATGTTTGAAATATTAAAGAGAGATATGCATAAAGGAACAAAGGGAAGAGAGATTTTTTTCTTTTCTCAAAGAAAAAAAAAAACATGTCAAACATTTAATGATGGTCCTGATGTCCAATCAGTAGGTAAGTATTGTTCGTAAATGGGTGTCAAAATTTTCCATTCACAGTCCATCCATAGCAAAGCAAGTAAAGCCATAATACGAGCAAGGGGAAGAAAGTTTGTAGAGCCTAAATTGCAAGAAGCTGCATAAAAATAGTTGGGAAAACATGAAGAACAGGTTCATTAATGATCCCCTTCTCTAGGTGAAGAGGGGAAAAAAGGGTCAAAGCAAGACAGAAGTACCAATTCCACAAGCTTAAGCGTCAAAATTTCCCAAGATCCTTCAACCATGCTGTTCCATACACCCATGGGTATAAATTTATCAGAAATACTTCAATCTTTATCGACTGGAAAAAAATTACTCAAACCATCCTTTCAACTACAAGTAATTCTGCTAGTTTCAGTTCACAGAAAAACGACTTGGATTCTAGTATTCTATAAATGACAATGCCTTGTAGGCCAATATAGAAAGGTTCTGTTGCCAATGGGTTAGTAACTTAGTATAGTACCAAAACTATGGTTTATCCCAATTTTCTTACTGGGTGTCAAAATATTCCATCCACAGTTAATCCATAACAAAGCAAATAAAGCCATAATAAGGGCAAGGGGGAGGAATTTGATAGAACCTAAACTACAAGAAGAAGCATCAAACAGTGCAAGGAAGCATTAAGGACAGGTTCATTAATGATCATATTTTTCAAGATGAAGAAGAAAAAAGAGGATCAAAACAATACCAGAAAGACCAATTCCACACAAAATTTCATATGCTTCCGCAAGTTCAATCTAAGAGCCTAGAAATCCCAATTAAAACTTAAAGGCCAAACTACATTACTCTTATCTCACTCCAAATGAATAATATATGCCCTAAAGTCTCCGAGTCTGTAATTTTCAATTACATCGACCAAACCTCTGTATTATTAAATTGAATACTATAAGCTTCGAACAAAAAAAAAATCACAAACGTTTCCACAAACAGAAATCGACGCTGCAAATCAGACAATTATACTCCTGACTTCTTAAAACTTTAAAAATGGCATGAATTCTCGCAACATTAAAATAAGAAACTAGCAAGTCACTGTGAAATCCAACAAATGATCCTCAGATGGCGTGAACGGGATGGAGAGGGCTGTAAATGAATCAATCATGAGAGTAGTGTGTGGATCGAGAAAGAGAGATAGAAGAAAACAGATCAGAGATCCCAACCTCGTAGAATTGAAACCCTGATTTTGGATGGAGATGAGTGAAAATCGTAGAGACGTTGCTTGTTATTGCCAGGAGAAACTGAGATGACGGTTGAAGAACTCTCGTTCAAATGGGGAGGCCGGGTGTACAGAGTCTAGTGGAGCGCAAGGGGTTTTTTCTTTCTATTTTTTTTTTTTTTTAATACATGAGTGGAAGATTCAAGGACATTTTTTATTAATATTATATATTTTTAAACTTATCATTAAAATAAAGTTGGTATGAAACTTATTATTTAAATATTGTGGTTTAAAATCCACGGTCGCCTCTTGAAGAGACGACCTGCTGACGTGGCAACTTAAAAAGTCGGGACATTTTTTATTAATATTATATATTTTTAAACTTATTATTAAAATAAAGTTGGTATGAAACTTATTATTTAAATATTGTGGTTTAAAATCCACGTTTGCAGGTCGTCTCTTGACGTGGCAACTTAAAAAGTCTCGCTAATCAGATTTAAGAAAAAAAAAACGTTATTTAATGCAGGTTGTCTCTTCAAGAGACAACCTATGCACAATTTTAAGCAAAACATGCTCTTGTCATATTGGTAAGCTGTCTTCTTTACAATCCAGATTGTTGAGAGTTCGAGCCTCATAAGACTCGCATTTTAGTTTTTTTTTTCTTTTTACATTTCCTGCATTTTCCTTCCTTTTTTTTTCCTTCATAATTTTTTTCTAATATTTGTTTTTCAATAAATCAAAAAAGTAATTGCATTTTTTAAAATGTTTTAAACCAATTGAATTTGTAGATTACAATTTATTTCTTTTTCTTGTACTTAGAATATGACAAGAGCATGTACTTAGAAAATTTTTAGAAATTTTTAGATTACAATTACCTATTTGATTTTAATAGTTAATTAAATTCAGTTGTTTCAAGTACAAGAAAAATAAATAAATTGTAATCTACAAATTCAATTGGTTTAAAACATTTTAAAAAATGCAATTACGTTTTTGATTTATTGAAAAACAAATATTAGAAAAAAATTATGAAGGAATAAAGGAAGGAAAATGCAGGAAATGTAAAAAGAAAAAAAAACTGAAATGCGCGTCTTGTGAGGCTCGAACTCATGACAATCTATCCATATTCTAAAGAAGACAATTTACCAATATGACAAGAGCATGTTTTGTTTAAAAAAGCGCATAGGTCGTCTCTTGAAGAGATGACCTTTATTAAATAACGTTTTTTTTTTAAATCTGATTAGCGCGACTTTTTAGGACATTTTTTTATTAATATTATTATTTTTAAAACTTATTAGTGAAATAGAGTTGTTTTGAAACTTTTTATTAAAATATTGTTGTTTAAAATTCGCGTTTCCAGGGAGACGACCTGCTGACGTGGCAAAAAATTTGAAATTCAAAAACGCACTAATCGACCGACATTTAAAAGAAAAAACCGTTACTTAACGTAGGTCGAGAGATGACCTACGCATGTTATTTAACATATTGTCAAGTTGCTAGGTTGGAAATTTGTTTGTCTAGCATCCATAAGAATTTGTGTTCGAGAGTGTATTAAACCTAATCTTTTTCCCTTTTTTTTTTTTGTTTCCTTTTCCTTCCCAGCTTTTCCTTTCTTTCTTCTTATAACACTTAAAAATGTTTTTAAAAAAACTGAATTTTTGGATTAAATTTTATTTCACTCGAAGCCACTAAAATTAATTCAGTATTAAAATCAAATAAGTATTGTTTTTTTTAATGATTTAAATAAATTGAATATCATATTATAATTTATTATTTTTTTAATTAGTTAAAATTTAAATAGTGTTAAAATCAAATGAGTAATCGCATTTTTCTAATTTTTTAAATAAATCAAATATTATATTATAATTTATTTTATTTTCTTAAAGCAATAGAAATTTAATTAATTATTAATTATTTAAACATTTTATTTTAAATTCACATATATATCGATCCAATACAGATATACGTACTTGTCAATTAAAATTAATTCTACTTCAAAAAACTATAATAATTAAATTTGATTTGAGTAATGTTAATTTAATTTTACTATATTTATAAAGTATTTAAATAATTAGTACTTAATTAAATTTTAATTGCTTTGTAGAAAAGAAAATAAATTGTAATATAAAAATTGAATTTGTGTAAGAAATTTTAAAAAATGAAAATAAGACTGCGCTTTGTCTGGTTCGAACTTGGGAACCTTGAGTTATTAGAGCTGCCTGATTTCCACTATAACAATGCACTGTTTTATGTGCAATAATGCGTAGGTCGTCTGTTAAAAAACAGTTTTATGTGCAATAACATGCAATAACCTTGAAGAGATGACCTACGTTAAAAAACAGTTTTTTTTTTAAATGTCCGTCGATTAGCGTGTTTTTGAATTTCAAAATTTTTTTGCCACGTCAGCAGCAAGAGACGACCTGCAAATGTGAATTTTAAACAACAATATTTTAATAAAAAGTTTCAAAACAACTCTATTTTTCTAATAAGTTTTAAAAATAATAATAATGGACATTTTTTTTATTAATATTGTATTTTTTAAAACTTGTTATTAAAATATAGTTATTTTGAAATTTATTATTAAAATATTGTTATTTTAAATTTTCAGATATAGGTCGTCTCTTAAGAGACAAGAGACGACCTAGACCCACGCGTCCACATGTCGTCTCTTATATGTGACATTAATTTAAAAAAAAATAAAAATCGTGTAGGTCGTCTCTGCCCCTTTTATTCAGCTATTCTAGGGTTCGATCCCAAGTTGGTGCAGTTTATGTGTATTTTTTTTTCTTTCTTCTTTCCATCGGATCTTTTCCCTTTTCCCTTTTTTTCACTTCTATTTAAAAAAAAATAAAATTAATATAAATAAATACCAATAATTTAATTTAATATATATTTTTTTCTTTCCGTTATATTTTTTTCCTTTTTCCCTTTTTTCACTTCTCTTTAAAAAAATTAAAATTAATATAAGTAAATACCAACAATTTAATTTATTTTATAAAGTCCATATTTTATTTTGAATTATATTATTTTTATAAACAACTTTTTAATCTAGTATACATATTTTTCGTTTTTTTTTTCTTCTCCTGTTTTTCACTTTTCTAAAAAAATTGAAATTAATATAGGTAAATACCAGCAATTTAATTTACTATATAAAGTGCATAATTTTTTTATATTTATTTTTATTTTGAATTATAATATTGATGTAAACAAATATTTAATTTAGTAGACACATTTTTGGATAAAATATTGTTTGTTTTCGTTTTACTTTTAAATTTTTATTTTTTAAAAAAAAAAATATGAGTAATTTTTTTTATTTTTTTTCTTTTGTGCTAAAATATCTTTTAGTATTTACATTATAATTGAACTTACTAAAAAAAAATAATTGTTAAATAATTCAAAAAGTAATGTGTTAAGCAAACTATGCACTTTATACATTAAATTAAATTTGTGGTATTTACCTATATTAATTTCATCTTTTTTAAAGAAAAGTGAAAAAAAATGAAAATATGTGTATTAGATAAAAAAAAAGTTGTTTATAACAATAATGTAATTCAAAATAAAATATAGAAATAAAATGTGTGATTTATACATCTATACTATATTAAAAGGTAGGATCCGTGAAAAACATTTTTAGACCATAACACCCCTTTAAATTTTAGATAATTACATTAGTAAAAATGTAATTAATTATTCAATTATTCAAAATTTAAAATCTAATTAAATATTCAATTATTCAAAATCTAATCTAATCTAATACATTAAAAAATGTTGAATTGTCGTTTCTGAGATAGAGTGAAATTTTATTTTTACTTAATTATTCAAAATCAAATTTGAATCAAATTAAAACGATTGAAGGATGTTGAGAATTACAGATAGAGGGATAGATTGGAATTTTATTTACTAATTATTCAAAATCTAAATTAGTTTTCAATTTTTGAAATCAAATTTTGTAATTTAATAAAATTCAAAAGAATATGTGATTTGATCCAAAAATCTAATCAAATTAAAATTTGAATCTAAATTCCCTCTATAAATTTTCCATCTTCTCTCATTTGTTTTCACATAAAAAAACTATTCATCTCCTCCATTGTTCATTTCAGGTACCTCTCTTCGATTATAATTATAACGTTTTTGTTTAATTTTATCAATTCAATTAGAAAAATATCATTCTCAAATATTATTATATGTTATAGATCGACTTTAATTTTTTTTCCCTTAAAATTTATTTTCTTGGTCTAAAATTAGTTATCTCCTCCAATTGTTCGTCTTTATTTTAGATTTTTTTTTTTTAATTTTTAGTTTTTTGTTATAATTTGATTTTAAATGTGTTCACATCAAATTGTGAATAAATAAAACACCATGATCCTAAAAAACATTGAGTTTAGGAAAGTCGAATTACACATAAAATTGTTCATTCAATTGTTGTTTCTGCTTTATAAAATGAAATATGAAATTTCTAATCACAAAAATTGGAAAATCTTCACAGTCAAGAGATTCTATTTATTTGATGTAATTTTCATATACATAAAATCAGACACCAAAAAGACATAGGTTTTTCTTTGAATTGATTAATTTTGATTTTGATTTTGTCAATTATACATATAAATAGATTTTTATTTTGTCAATTTAAAATTGAACATGATAATTTGTTTAACATTGATAATAATTTATTGGTTATTCTTTTGTTTCACAATATGTGTACTATAATGATTTTGATTTATTGATAGATAATTTACTGGTTATGAGAAGGATTTTGATTTTGTTAATTTAGAATCAAACATGATAATTTTATTCAAAATGAAGGTATATTCAAAACCTTAATTTGATAAATATTGAAATGAAAATAATATGAAGCATAAGGTGGTCGCTGCCTTGGTCGCAACTTTTTAGGGACAAAGAGCCAAATTCGATGAGTTTAGGTTTACAAGTAGTCATCCCCTCCAATTGTTCATATATGTTATAATGATTGTGGATGTAACTTAATAAATAAATTTCATTTTTATTTTAATTTCTTAATGTCATGAAAATTTTTATATATATATTTTCGGGTTAATTAGATAGTTATTATATTTTTAAAAAGAAATTTGGAAAAATGGATCAATTTAAAAAGATTTTGGAAAATCAAGCTATTTAGTTGGCTTTATTAAAATTCGTGTGTGTAAGGGCTGGATTTAGAGGATTTATGATTATTTTTTAAATATTTTTTTTATGATTATCCGCTAGAGACGAATTCAAGTTATGTATTTTTTTCTCTTTTATTTTTTTAAATACTTTCATCTTTAATTTTTCATGTCTGTTGGCAGATTTATTATTTATTTTATTATTATTTTTCTTTTACTATTTCATTTTCGTATTCTTCTTTAATTTTTAATTTATGTTTTTTAATTTATGATTTTGTTTTAAAAAAACAATAAATACATAATATTTCAAAAATCTTATATTTAATTTAATGCTTTGTTTTTTTCAAAAAGGTATTAAGTGTTTTTTTTTTCCTAAAAGTTGGTATACCTAAAATTCTTTGCTTTAAAATTCTATGAATTTATAAGTTGTGGTATTGTTAGACTCCATATTTTTGTTTGACTATTTTGATTTTACTTATTTTATTTTATTTTATTTTGAGTCTAACAAATTTACACGTTGTATTTTGTTTAAAATAAATTACTAAGTAAATTTACTAAAAAAAAAAAAAAAAAAACCAATTACAATAATTCCATTCAATTGCACAAAAAAAATTAAAAATTTATTGAAAAGAGCGATTTTAGATTAATAATAATTTAATAAGTCACTTAAACATTCAAAATCAATTTTCTTTTTAAAAAAGTGATTTTCATTAACACTTTATTGAAATTATCTACACTATGATTCCCAAATATTTTTATATTGTTGTGTTTTGAATTAAATTTTTAAAAAATAATTTTTAGATTCTAAAACCAGATTTTTATATTCATGTTAATATTATATCTTAATAGCTAAACTATCTTCAAGTTAATATTATATCTTAATAGCTAAATTAATATGATAATTTATGTTTATTTGACTAAATGTGTAACCATCATTGTTTACATGTCATGCTTAAGAACTATGTAAATATAAATTATTAAAGTAGATGAAAAAATAAAATATATATATATATATTTTTTGTTTTAGTTTAAATATAATTTCCTTTGAAACATACAAACTTCTGGAAACAAAATGCATCAATTAAGAATAGATCACTTTCTCCCATTGTCACTTTATCATGGAAACGGAATAAAATACAACGCTATATTCCCTAATTTATCTAAACCTACATGAAACGGAATTGGAACACTGTAAAAATTGTGGTTTGGATGGGCTATAAAACGAACACCGATCAACAAATAAATAAAAAAAATATAATGTAAATACAACAAAAGAGATAGTGTTGAATTGAACAAGATAGATAATTATTCAACTTTTTCAAGGTTGGAGTTAAATAGAGTAAAATGGGAGAGGAGCGCGAGAGATAGTGAATGAGGAGAGAAAGAAAGAGTGGGTGATTAAAAAGAGGGAAATGGCCCAGGGAGAAATGTAAGAAGTAGTCGGAGTGGACAAAAGATATAGAGAGAACAAAAAGAGAAAGGGAAATGGACTAAAATAAATCAAATTTTTATATTTTGATAGTTTGAGTGTTTAATTTTAAATTTATCATATAGTTTGGGGGTTTAATTTTTACAAAGAAGTTTTGACTTTATAAACCAATTTCTTTAAAATGTATTTTTTTATTATCATTTAGTATAATTATTGTTACTTCACTTGCTATGATAAGTCACATATATATTATATTATATTAAAATTAGTCATATTATAAAACAAAAAAAATCATCATAGAAGTCGAAAAAACAAAACTAATATAAGAATGTATATACAATCTTAATTAATTTTATTTCATAATAACTTAGTCAAATTATTACACGTGCATCGCACGTGGTAAAAACCTAGTTAAATTAAATGGTTAGTATTTACCTACTTGGGATATATTAAATAAATTATTGGTATTTACTTATATTAATTTTATTTTTTTTTAAAGAGAAGTGAAAAAAATGGAAAAAGGGAAAAAAAGGGAAAAAAACTGGAGAAAGAAGAAAGATAAAAAGTGGAGAAAGAAGAAAGATAAAAAGGGGAAAAAAACTGGAAGTATTTTGTAAAACACAAAAACTAAAAAGAAAGGAAAGAAATTAAAAAATAAATAAATATAAACAAACATCATTTGTTGAGGCTCAAACCCAGACGCAGACGGAAGGCAGAAGACATTAGCACCACACGAGGTATGGACGTGTAAGAGACGACTTTCAACTGATAATTTAAAACTACAATATTTTAATAATAAGTTTGATAATAACAATATTTTGATAATAAGTTTAAAAAAATATAATATTAATAAAAAATGTCCCTCACATGTGGTGGAAAGAAAAATAAAATATAAATATAATACCTTTTAAAATATATTAATTATTAAAACACTTATACATCAAGGGTATGTCTAGTTTAACTTTCCAAAGTGTTTGATTTTGAAAAAAAAAATCATAATGTTTGAGAACCACTAAAAATGACTTATTAAACAATGGAATTGAGAAATAAACCAATTTGAGAAAAACACTTGAAAGTAAATATTTATACAAAATGTTTAAAAGAAAATGCATTATTGAAAAACACTTTTAACTTAAACAAGTATGCCAAACGGACCCTAAATTGTGCAAACATACTTATGAATTGAGTTTTTTTAGTTCAACAACATTTTGAGTTAGGGTATTCGCAGGTCCGTCCCAAATGAGATGGGTCCTATGATACTTTTCAAAATGAGGCCCTAAAATATTTTACAACCAAAACAAAACTGTAAAATATCAAAATTCATTACATTATACTATTGTTTCTTACAAATATATATATATATATATATATATATATATATATATGAAATTAAGAAAATGTCACTAAACAATTATATAACAGCGATATTTTATTAAAAAAGTGTCATCCTTGGACTTTCTTTGAAACAAAATCGTCAATCAACTCTTTATAGTCAACTCTCTCAAAAATATTATTCTCAATCGCTATCGATGATTAAAATTGAATTTCGAAGATGATAGGAGAGAAAATTAAACGGTTTGATGTTTAATTTAGTCGGGAATTGACAAAAGGAGGAATTGGAACAATTTTGCTTGGTTGAAGAAGGGAGAGAAAGGGAGATGTGAGGAGTTGATGAAGAGATAAAAGTTTGGTCAACTTTTGTTTGTTCTAGAGGCATGCACGAGCCATTAAAGAGATTTTTTTTTTTTTTTTTTGGGAAAAATACACTTTTAGTCCCTGAGGTTTGGGTTAAGTGACAGTTTGGTCCCTGAGTTTTCAAACTCAACAAAAATACCCCTGAGTTTTGAGATAAGGAGCATTTTGGTCCCTGCCGTCCAATTTTCCGTTAAATGCTAACAGATTGCTGACGTGGCCAAATTTTTTAATTAAAAAATTAATTTTTTTAATTTTAAAATAAAAATAAAGAAAAAACAATAAAAAATAATAAAAATATTATTATTTAAATGATTTTTAAAACTTTAACTCTCCACCCATTTCTTCATCTTCTTCCCTCAACCCCTCCACCTTCTTCTTCACATCTCCGGCGCCGGCGGCCGGCCACCGCTCGCCGTCACCGGCCGGCCGCCGGCGACTGTAATTTTTTTTTTTTTTTTTTTTTTAAAGAAAAGAAGAAAAATGGGTTGGGGTAAAAGAGAGGAAGTAAGGAGAAGAAAAGAAAAAAAAAAAAAATTACAGTCGCCGGCGGCCGGAGATGTGAAGAAGAAGGTGGAGGGGTTGAGGGAAGAAGATGAAGAAGTGGGTGGAGAGTTAAGTTTTAAAAATCATTTAAATAATAATATTTTTATTATTTTTTATTGTTTTTTCTTTATTTTTATTTTTAAATTAAAAAAATTAATTTTTTAATTAAAAAAATTTGGCCACGTCAGCAATCTGTTAGCATTTAACGGAAAATTGGACGGCAGGGACCAAAATGCTCCTTATCTCAAACCTCAGGGGTATTTTTGTTGAGTTTGAAAACTCAGGGACCAAAGTGTCACTTAACCCAAACCTCAGGGACCAAAAGTGTATTTTTCCTTTTTTTTTTTTGTTAGTTAAAGCAACCTTTTGAATTTGGGGTCCTTAAATTTTGGGAACCTATGATAGGTCCAACCACACATGCTAAAGAACGGCTCTGGATATTTGAACCTCTATCGGATCGAAAATACATGCTAGTTACCGTTTGACCATACTCACTTTGGTTAAAACGTCAAAGCTCAATGCATTATATTAAAATTATTTTACATACATTATATTATAACCTATAAAAAGAAACAATTTTGTTTAGGGGCAACAAGAAAAATGGTTAGGATTTAATACTAGACTTGAAAAATGACTATGTTTAAAAATTAAGTAATGACTAAACGTAATTTTTATTATGATATTAATAATTAGAATGGACAAAAATGCTCATAACGTACCGTTTAGACTTTTTGGGAAGAGAAATACAATCTATAACAGTAGAGTATAATAACGAAAAAAGAAAATCTAATTTTAAAAACAAACTAACCAACTAAATAAAAAAAAAAAAAAAAAGTAGCGGAAGATTGAAACCGAATTTGACATCTTGACAACCTTGAATTAAATCTATAATCGTAATTAACATCATTTAAACAAAAATTCTAAATTCTTAATATTGAAAAAAACTTATGTTCAACTATGAATATACACTTTTCGTGTAAAATCAGTCAATACTTATGTGTATATAATAACACATACATGAAGCACATAAGTAATTGTATACAAACATGCAATAAGTATGACAACATATATCTATATACATGTATATACAAACAAGCATCATACTCAACGATTCTATCAATCGCTCGCATATGGATAAAGGTATATATCTTTGGCATCTCTATGTACATACGACTATATACATTTAGTTAATACAGTAACTCAACATTACCTGGTTCTCGTCATCTCGAAACTGATGAACTTTTCCATCAATGCATCAATTCCTTCTGAATTAAGAAACACAAACATCATCCTTCCTCGAGTTTCATGCCTTAGTGGATTTGTGTCTAACACCGTCTTTGTGTATATTGGTATCTACAGACACAACATCCACAACAAAAAATTATCTGTCAATGTGTTGATTCCATTTGAGTTAATGAACTCAAAATCTTTCTCCCCTGGAGTTAAACTTGCTCTTGAACCGTCGTTGTGTATATCAATATCTGCATTCTGAGAGTTTCATGTGGTTTACCACATATTCCTTGAGTTGATCAAGGTTGGAATCACACCAAGCAGACACGGGTTCCAGACTTAAAATCGTTGTAGAAGTTATTTGTGTTCTAGACACTGTCAAATACAATCATAATTGTTATAAAACCATTTTATGGGATTTGGGAATATTTAAATTAAGTTATAATAACCATTTAAACGAATAACAAAAATCATTAATGATAAATCCACGTAGATCTAGGAATGACTTTGATTTTCTGTTGGAGAAGATACCGGTTACTCTTTTTAAAATTTGAAATCAAATTTGAAAAGAGAATCTGTGTGAATAACAACAATTTGCAAACGGTAAGGAACCATAGATGTGGGTATATACTAGAGGTAAAATGGGAGTACAAAATACCGGTTGGTTAATTGTTCTTGAATTTTCGGTAAATAGAATCTTGGATGAGTAATGGCAGTTTGCAAACAGTGGCTTTAGCGACTATGTATGGACATATATACTAGGGTTAAAATGGGAATACAGAATACCTGTTGTCTTTTTTTGAATTTGCGGTAGCCATTCTCCAATTTTAAAACTAAGGGAAATCCTCAGAAATGGCCAGAAATTACAGCATAGTTTAGAAAAATGGCCAAACCGTATTTTTTAATGAAAAATTGTAACGCCCCAGGATTTTAATAGTTATCCTAGCGACATTACTAACTCTTAACCCAAAACTAACCGTGTGCACCGAAAATTTCGGCAGCATAACGGCATACATAGGACTAACCCAAAATTTCTCTTTAACCTGCTAGGCATAAAACACTTCTAATTAACATTATTCAACGACTCCACCATACTACAACACAGCAGAACTCCACAGAACTAACAGCCAGCCAGGCCTCACATAAGCAGCTACTAACTAAACCAAAAGACATCTTTAACAAAATCTTAAAACGTTAATTCATTCAAAACAAACTTAATGATTAACAACTAAAAGAATAGATGGAGTTCTTTTAAACAAGGACAACTAGTCCTAGAGTCTCACAAGAATGAGTTTGAAACTAAACAATTAGGACATCCAACTGCCCAACCAATGAAACATTACTATCATATCCAAGCTGAACAACGAGCTATCTGACATGAAAGTAAAAGGAAAAAACAGCACAACTAGCTAAGGTCCTTCCTCGTATGCCTCCTCCGCATCACCATGGTCCACGCAGTCCTCATAATCTGCAAAATCTGGTAGTTGGGGGGAGAGAGAGGGGAGGGGGTCAGTACACTAAGGTACTGGTAAGCAGCCCCTACCTGAGAAGTCATCAAGCAGCAAACAAGCAAACAACATGCTTTTCATGTGCAACAACATGTTTTTTAAAAGCGGTAAACACAATGTCATGTTCAAAAGCTAGTAAAACAAATGACTCTCCTAAGCCATAACTCATGCATCTCTCTATGCAACTTGCTAACCACTCAAGCTCCACAAGCTCACTCAACCCTCATATTTAGCCCTCACATGGCTCTCCACACGTGATTTCCGCGTCACGCTCCGCAAAACTCTCCAAGACTGACCCTTCGAGTTGCACCGACCCCTGACCATTTATACCCAGGGCCTCGATACTTCTCTACAGAGCTCGGTATTCGACCCTTGACCATTTATACCCAAGGCTTCGAACTGTGCATCGACCCTTGACCATTTACACCCAAGGCCTCGACGACTAAGCAATGTATTAACCCTTGGCCATTTATACCCAAGGCCTCAATACTTGCCTCAAGACTCATCACACCGACCCTTGACCATTTACACCCAAGGCCTCGATGCTCCTCTTTATCTAACATTGGCATATCGACCCTCGACCATTTATACCCGAGGCATCGACATCCAATAGTGATATATTAGTCCCCGACCATTTATACCCGTGGCCCTGATAATCACTTTACTTTCCTCGAAACAATATCAGTCCTCGACCATTTATACCCGAGGCCCTGATATCTCAATCACAATGCTAGTCCTCTTTAAACCCATGGTGACATGTCACCCCTCGACCATTTGTACCCGAGGTGCACTGACATTCGCCCATCTTGCCCTTTTTCACATTTTAGGTCCCTGACCTCTATCTCACCTCTATCTAGAATGCATATGCCCTGCAACGCTTCTAGACTCACGTACTATGCCCACCAAGCATATACATGTAATCTCATGCTCTCAACTCATGTTTATCTCACGAATACCAAACAGAACCAACATGCTTTACAACCAATCGACATGCAACAACAGTTCATGCTTTTCAAAGATTTCATATATATATATACATATTTATTCAGAGAAACAAGGAACAAGAGAACAGTTATAAAGCGGGAAATCAATCAGCATGCATCACACAGTCAAACAGACTACATCAGATAAAAACTACTTACCGGAAGCTCTAAACGCTTCTAAACTAGAAGAAAAGCTCCTAAGATAAACCAATAGCTCCTAAACCAAAACTAGGCAAGCTCCTGACGACAAGGATAACATATAAAGATTATAATTGAGCTTAACCACCCTATTTGAACCTAAAAGAACATAGGGAAGAATTTCTTACCAACCAACTTGGATTCAAGCCTAAAGGCTAGCTCGAAAACTTGGAACCAACTCGAACAATCCTAAAATAATAATGTTCGAGCATTTAAGACTAGCCTAAAGCACTTAAACCACGATTGAAAGAGTCTAAAGAATAATGATATACCTTCTAAGCTCCACCAAACAAAATAAAGTTCCTTGTTGGAAATAACCCAAGTAAGCTTTAATTGATTCCGAGCTACAAGTAAACAACTTCAAGCATCAGGGACTAATTAGCGAAGCCTAACAAGAGTTCTAACAAGGCTAAAAAGGTGGAGAAACTTACTGAACCACGCGAAACGAGTCCAAAAGCTTGTTGGAACTTACTGACCAACACCAAACTCCTTTGAACACGCGCTGCCCGGGGTTTGAATTGGGTCCAACCGAAACTTAAAAGCACACCCATGGGTTATAGGCTATCCTAAAGCCAACCAAATTGAATTGCAAAGGTTTAAGGGCGTGGAAACTTACCGAAATCCACCAAACGAGCTTTACTGCTTGCTGATTGGTGTTCGAATTAACCCAACCACCAAGGTCTCAAGCCAACAAGTTATGGGTAACCCGATATAAGGTCGTTCGGGTTAAGGGCATTCACCGAACACTAGCTTTAAGCCCAAGTCAGCACTGGACAACAATGAAACAAGATTTCATTCAGCAATACAAAACTATTAGCGAGTGGGTATTCTAAATTCGAATTCGAATAAGCATGGGTCACGATGAAGACTTACCGAAAGAGTCCAAACACGCTGAAACGGACTCTAAATCAGCCCGAACGCGCCTAAAACGCAGGAACAACTGAGATTCTGCCTACTACCCACGAATCTGGCCGAAACAAGAGGAAAAGGAGGAGATTAGCACGCTGCTCGCTGTATTCGAATGAAATACGAGGAAAAGAGAAGTCTTACACGCGAACAAAGGGAAAAATTTGAGACCCACCTACTGAGACCAGCGGAAACGCACGCAAGGGAGAAAGACAGGACGGCGACACGGCTTGAGACAACGGCGAGCTGCGAACAAGGGGAAACGGCACCGCCCACGCGAGAGGGAGAAACCGAAGGCTTCGCGAGTCTTGCTGTCGGCGAACGAACACGCGAGAGGGAGAAGGAAAAGACGCCGGAGTTGGGTGCTTTGGGGCTGTCGACGGGAAGAAGAAGAAGAAGAAACTCAGATGGGGCTGACTGGAACACACGCAAAACGCATGGGGGGTCTGGCAGCTTCACGAAGAAAAGAGGGAAAAAAAGATGATTAGGGTTTCCTTTCTTTTTCTTTTCCTTAAATTAAAACCCTAAGAAAGAAAAATCCAATTAAATAGAAATTAGGCTCTTATCTTAGAATTTCATTTAAAATCCCAAACTTATCTCCTTAAAATATTTGGAAAAGAAAATAGCCCAATTAAATTGGGATTTGGGTCTTTCGATATTTAAAATAAATATCAAATTTTAAACCTCCAAACTTCAGGAATTTAAAGATTTAATTAAAAATCTCTTTTCCCTAAATTTTAGAAATTTAGATTATCGACCCAAGGCTAAGCTTAAATTCTAGTTTTCCAAATTAGAATAAGAACGCCCAATAGATTCCAAAACGGCTCGATTTCGAAACGCGGGGCGTTACAAAAATGGCCAAACCGGTTTTTCCAACCTATTTTCGTGCGATACAAAGTACCATTTTTACCCTTCAGCCATGCCCCACGTCTCTCCTATATTTGTGCAGCCGTATCTGATTATTTTTTTTTAAAATAAATCCGTAACCTATCATTCCATGAATCAAGGAACTAATAGTTAGAGGATCAACTCTCTCTCTCTCCCATCTACAGTCTGTTTTCTAGAAGATTTTCACTGCGTAAGTTCTCCCTCTTCATCGTTTCTTCGGAAAATATTTGTCTGTTGATTTTCCAGATTGTTTTTACAGCATCAATTCTCTCTCTTCATCATCTCTCCGAACAAGTTGATCGAACACCGTTGGGGCAACCATAGGTATGTTTTGAATGAGTGTATTCGCTGTTTAAAAATCACATTTATTTTTTTTGTTCGTTAATGTAATTTTTTATCTTTCTTTTGAAAACTAGTGTAAGCTTTCATCTTAGAATAATGGAAAAATTAACTGTTTCTCTTTGTACAACAATATTTCTGGTAAACCCTCAGTGCTTAGGCTTTGTGAGGATAGAGATGTTGCATGGCTCTTATTTTCCGTATCCAACAGCACCACCAATGACTTTAGTATCGTAGTGGATTTTGTCCATTCTGAATCTGGAAATACAGCATGTATGCAACAAAATCCTGATTATACTTTAATTTGGAAATACAGCGCGTAATCCAACAAAAACCTTGTCTTCTTTGAAATTGGAGTATCAGTTTATTCATTATTTTCAGATTATACTTTAATTCTGATTTGATGTTTTAGGTGTTCATCTTAAATTTTAGCTGAATCTCTATTTTGCAAGCAGCATGCGTGAATTGATTTTTTCTTCTTTGATTTGGTGTCTGAAATATATTTTAGATGAACGAAGTTGTCCTTCATTTTGATTGAATCTTAGTTGCAACTGGTAAGCTCTTTACTTTTTTCGAATATACAGTGTTTAAATTTAAGTCCTCCTGTTTTTTCTCTTTGATTTGAATTCAAATCTCTTGTTTTAAATTTTAGTTGCCAGATTTATATTCTATTTAGTTTGAATTTTTGTTATTGATTTGCTGGTTGAATTAATCGGTAAGAAAGCTAGATTCTCTCCCTTGTTTATAGTGTATTTGGTTTATTTTATTTGCTGAATTAAGATTTGGATAGGGGTATTTTCGTCCACTTTGTTGCCAAATTTTTTTACTAAAAATAGCTTTTGGCCATTTCTCACATTGCAAACCCGCCTTTTTTCAAAACAACTATTTTAAAATGGTCATTTATCTGGTTGCCCCTAAAACTAATTTAGCCAAAGATCAAGTGGGTTCTTTTTCTTGGCCATTTTTCACAATTCCCCTTCTGTTTAAGAAATGTTAATTAGGCCCAAGAGGAACGTGAAGACCGAAGCTAAGGCCCAGAAGATCATTGGGCATAGTTAGTTGCCAAATCGAGGCCCAATATTACGTTCGACCTTTTCGATCCGATATGTATCTTTTCTTCGTCTTTACTTCACAAATCCTCGTTCTCGAGCGGCTGTTCTCCCGCGAATCTCCTCTTTGCTGCAGATTGGTTCGTAATTTTACATCTTCAGCCATTTGAGCTCCGCCAATATCGGCCACAAGCACAGAGCCATTGACATTAGGTTCGTCTCTCTTTCATTCTGATTTGCAGTCCCATCTCATGTTCTCGTTGCATTTCTAGGGCTAGAGGCTTAGGGTTCATAATTCGTTGATTGTCTGTAGTTTATGTAGACGCATATTCTTCACCTTTGGAATGAGAGATACAATTTTAATTTTCTGTATGCAATCTCGTTTCTAAGATTTCCCGATGCATTATGTTGCTTCTGCTTCTTTCTTCGGGTATGTGAACAGGTAAAGGTGGAAGTGGTTTATAAGTTACAACGCTGTAGATTACTTGAATGCGTTTAATCTAGGGGGTCCGGGAATTGTGTTATTTTGGTGAAACGGAAGAGCGTATATGTTTTTTTTTTTTTCTTTTTTGTGGGGGGGGGGGGGGGGGGGGTCATTTCTGTCTACGACTATGAAATTTCTATAGATGCGACGTCAACTGATCACGTCTGCAAAGATTTCATGATTTGTGGCAGTTGTTAGTTATTATTGGCGTTAGCTATGGTAAATAGTTCGCCATGTTAGCTTTGTTTGTTTCTATTAGAAAAATATTTATTATGTATTTGTCAATGTAGTTTCTAACATTCTGTTGGAATGGGCTAATTTGGGGCTAAGGTTGGGAATTTTAAAGCCTGCACGAATTGACTGTATAAGCTTTTCTGCAAAAATAGTAATTAGTTGAACTGTTTCTAAAATGACTGCTTGTGGGATTAACAGTTGTAAACTGTGGCATTTATAAAAATCACTGACATTAATGACTTAATAGTTATAATAGCGAAAGACGTTGTTGCGGCAATCTGGATTGTGAATTTTAGTGGACGTTGTTTGTGGATGGTCCTCTACTGAGTAAATTCTTAGCTTGGTGGTGTGTTGGTAATATTCACTTGAGCCACTCTTGAAATTGTATGAAGACGTAGTCGAGGAAATGGATAATTATCTCGGATGTTGGGGGGATGTAGTATTTGCTTTGTTGGAATTTTACTACTTTGTTGAATGGGATTGGAACTTGGTGTTTTCTATTTGAAGGGAAAAGAAAGAGTTTGGTTTGGATTCATGGATATGAATTTGGGTGTGTGGTTGTTATGTGGACAGGGAGGAGGCAGCATCAGTGTGGTATTTTGGTGGTGGTGGTATTTTCACGTATCAGTGGGGCTAAGAGTTGAAGGATAAGTTTGGAAATGAGTTCAGATAGCAGAAGTCGGAGCAGGAGCAGGAGCAGGAGCCCACTGGAACGTAAGATCCGGTCTGACCGTTTTTCATATCGTGATGCACCATACAGGAGAGAATCACGTCGGGGTTTCAGGTTTCTGATTCTGATAAATTATTTATTCCTCTCATATTTGATATGTAGGCTGGGGAAGAATCTGTAGATGTGTTTTTTGTTATGCAGTCATGTTATTTCTGTAAATCCATCTTTGGCTGTGGAACTATCTTCCCCCCTGTTTTTTTTTTTTTTTGTGTACATTTCACTCATTCATCAATTAGTATCTTGTTTCTTCTCAATACACACACACACATGGTCATGGAGTCAATTATACGTAGCTAATGCATTATTGTGCTCTGCTGGTTTTGCATGTTTTGTCTTTGATCAAGTTGATAAATCTCTGCACTAACCATGCTTGAGCAGACTTCAATGTCTCCTGCACACCTGTAGTGTATGTAATATCCATGTTATACTGATTGCATGGTAATAGTATTTGATGCTGATGTTTCTGTTTTTTGGACATGATCATATATTAGTATGAAAAAACGTCTTTGTTCTATAATGATATAGGTAATAGGTTTGTCATTGTGGTATGAGCTCTTAAGGATGGAGTTCATACTGCAATTTTGGTTTCTCATAAGATTATAAACTGCTTTCTCCATGGATTCCTTGTTCCTGCTGTGAGCTGGTGGGAAAAGTTGAAGACTTGGGGGTATTTTACTGTTGAAATCCAGAGTAGAGGATTGATTGGTTTGAGTAATGTGTGCATGTTGACCAACGTAAATGAGAAAACTAATCTTTGAGTTGTTTACTCTCTAAAACTCCATTTTTTAGGGAAAAAAAAATTATTTGGGGGTTTGTTATTGCGGGAGGGTGCTTATAATGTTGTGGATGGACCTTTTTTTTAATTTCTTCATTATTTTTATCTTTCATTTTTCCTTGCATAGCATTGAGCTGTTAATCTTAATCTGATTTTATTGCCAGTCGAGACAATCTTTGCAAGAACTGCAAGCGGCCTGGCCATTTTGCAAGAGAATGCCCCAATGTGGCAATTTGTCACAACTGTGGTCTCCCTGGGTAAGGGAACTTGATTTTATGCTTATTGGCTTTGTCACCTATTTTGACACAAATGTTTATTGTGAGAATGCTCGTTTTTTACTAAACAAAATATTCACCATTCTACTTATTTCTGGCATTGCAAAAAGTGGTTTGTTATTTTCCATTCTACTCTGACATGAAAATTATGGTTTGGTTCCATACTATCATGCCATTGGCTGAGAGTATTGAATCCTTGTAGCCTTAAATCAACAGTTTTTTGGCATACATTTGATTGAACAATGACCCTCCTTATTAATGGCTTAGTTTTCAATTGATAAATTTGTGATACTGCGTCTATTAGGCATATTGCTTCAGAGTGCACAACAAAGTCACTATGTTGGAATTGTCGAGAACCTGGTCACATGGCAAATAGCTGTCCGAATGAAGGCATCTGCCACACCTGTGGTAAGGCGGGACATCGGGCCAGGGAATGCACGGCTCCTCCGCTGCCACCTGGGGACTTGAGGCTTTGCAATAATTGCTATAAGCAAGGTCATATAGCAGCTGATTGTACTAATGAGAAGGCATGCAACAATTGCAGGAAGACTGGCCATCTGGCTCGCGATTGTCCGAACGATCCCATTTGCAACCTGTGTAATGTATCAGGGCATGTGGCCAGACAGTGTCCAAAATCCAATGTCCTTGGAGACCGGGGAGACCGAGGCATTGGCAGTGGTGGTGGCAGCGTCCGTGGTGGTGCTGGTGGTTACCGGGATGTTGTGTGCAGGAACTGCCAGCAGCTTGGCCATATGAGTAGGGATTGTATGGGTCCTTTGATGATCTGTCATAACTGCGGGGGACGTGGTCACCTGGCATACGAATGCCCTTCTGGTCGTTTTATGGAGCGTTATCCCAGGAGGTACTGATGATTAAAAGAGCTAATCACATGTCTTCGACGTGGTTAGACCTTTGGATTTTGCTTCGAGTTTAGACGATTCGGGAACTAAACTCTATAGATTGCTCTACTTGCTTTCATTGTAGTATTTGCTTGTGTTGTTCCCAAACATTGTTTTGCGGTTTAGACGATGAATTTCAAGTATTATTGATCTTGTTTTTATATAATAAGACTTCCTATCAATGATTCTGTAGTTTGTTGATTTTGCTCTAATGAAATTGGCTTGTAAACTATGAACTATGACTCATTCTGAGATGTTAGTTCTAAACTTTTTGACTTATATTACACGTTTGGATTATAGGCCTATTTCTTCTCAATTATGCTAAGGCTTTCCCAAGTTTCACCCTCGCTTTTAATTCATGGTTCGAATGTAATTATAAGGAAATATATATGAAAATATGACTAAATTTATTTTTTTTGGATTAAATTGTAAATTTAGTTTTCGACAATCATAGGACTACATATGTATAAAGGAATTTTCTCTCTCTCTCTCTCTATATGTATATAAAGAAAAGTTTATGGAGCACATTCAATAAATAAAGTGTTTTTTTATCATGGAAGAAAAAAAAACCAATTTATACTCCTAAATTTTAGGTTGTATCCATTCAAACCTCAAATTAATAATTATATCACTTTAAATTATAAATTTTTAAAAAGTGAATCAATTTAAATTCTTATTTTGTAATTTATAACTATTTTCATTTGATTTCATTTAAAATCACCTATAGGAAATGAGGAAAAACCACTCATATATTAAGGAAAAGTTGCTACTATTCCTTTGATTTCAACCTTTCTCTCTAATATTATGTTAATTTATGCCTTTAAAGAAATCTTATAAATGTGAAAGTTATGTGTGAAAATTATACATGAACAATTTTAAAACAGAATTCTTTCATTTATGAAATTTTAAGATTTTCATTGATGGAATTATTTGTTTGTGATTTTAAAGATTTTAATTGATGGAATTATTTGTTTGTGATTTTACCTTATATAATCTTTCTTTTTTCTTTTTTTTTTTTTTGACAATTATATAATCTCAAATTTTAAGGTTATAAATTGACTTTTTCTTTAGATATTTTTCAGAACCTGTGCACATTCTTCCATCCAATTTCCTTTTAATTTTTGAGACCCAACAAACTTCGAGGCCCAGTCCCACGAAGCCCAATCTGTGTCTTTTTTTTTTTTTTTTTTTTTTTTATTATTATGGATTACATCCTATTTTTAGTTCTTATAGTTAAATGTTTAATCAATTTTTGTTTTTTTTTAGTTTTTTTTAGTTGAACCACTTAGGAGTTAGATATTCGAATCTCTAAACTTGTTTATATGTTTTGACTAGTTGATTTATACTCTAATTCTGTTGTAGTTTAATTTATATTTTTAAAAATTTATTCGACCCTCATTGCATCAGTAATAGAAAATAAATTTTAAATATGTCATGCTATTGATAAATGCAACATTTTAAAATTTAAATCTAAGACTAAATTTTCTTTAGATTATTACTTCCAAAAAAAAAAAAAAAAAAATTGCTTTAGATTACACCCAATTATACTACTTAGGTTTTATGTTATTTATTTTGGAGTTCAACCATATATATATAATTTATTATGTTTGATTTATGTTGGTTCTTTTGGACAAGATCAATTTTAGTCGAAGGATCTTCTTCTAAAATAAAAAAAAATAGTGAGAGGATGATCATAAATGAGGCATTTGTAAAACTATAAGCCTAGATTGAAAGTAGCATTAAATTTAAAATTTCATGACTAAAATATAACCGGCTAAAAAATAGAGTGGACAATTATGAAACATAAATTACGAAACTTAACATAATAAATAAATACGAAAACTGTGGAGAACTTGTAATATTATAGTTGGCTGAAAAGATTGATAGATATATTGTATCAATACTACGTTAATAATGTTAATGAACGTAAATCAAATAAAAGCATAGTTTATAATATAAAACATAGTTTGAAGTTTAAAAGTTTAAGTTTGAAAATTTTTGTCCCTAAATAAAACATCAACGTCTTTCTATATTGATTCACATCTCAATTTGATTTTATCATTAACAATGAGATAAACTAGCAATTAAGTATTTGTTTAACATGTCGATGTGACATGTATTAGGGTCAAACATGTTGGCTGAAGTGTATAAAAACAACATAAGGTGGTAAAATAATGGCAGATAACTGAAAAAAAAAACACAACAAATAACAAATTAATAAATATTTTGAACCTTTGAGAACTAAAAATGTTTGTTTGTTTAAGTTTCTCTTTAAAGTATGTGAATTAGAATAAACATTTTAAAAGTTTGAGATTAAAAGCAAAAGGTACACAATTTACTTGGAAAATAGATTTTTTTTTAATTCATTTTTTGAAAGAAATAGGTTTAAATCTAAAGTCATGGACCAAATGAACATTGTATTTAACCAAGACATACAACTTTCAAGATCATTAGCAAGGATAAAATTAAAATAATTAGAAGGTAGACGAGTATTTTGAAACTTTTAAAATATTTTAGATTTTATTTATTTGTTTATTTTTTGAGTTCTAAATGGATATTCAAAACTCTACCGATTGGTTGAAGGTACATACCAATTTATGCTTAGACTTAAATATATTATAATTCGTAGCTCTACTAATGACAAAAAAAAAAAAAATCTATGTTTCGAATCCTAGGCCTGTCCCAAATGAGACAGGTCTTGTGATATTTTTCAAAATGGTACCTAAAATATTTTATAACAAAGAAAAATTCATTGTATAACTGAAGAAAGATTGAAACTAGAATAAGGATAAACAAGTTTTTTTTTTTTCCCCTTTTCTCTCCGGTTAAATTCCATAAATTTGGTGGTTTTTTTTTTAGGGATAATTGATAATAATTGAATTTATAAGATGATAAGGGAGAAAATTAAAAAGTTTGATGTTTAATTTAGCTATGGGAATATATAGTTGTTAGAGGACGGGCCCGTCGAATTTCCCCACCCCATATATTGTAAAAAAAAATAATTTATAATTCAAAATTGGAAGGCAAAAAGTTTAATCGTTTTTTTTGGACGATATTTAATCATTTTCTTAAAAGAAAAAAAAAAGTTTAATCGTTATATTCACATTATTATTATTATAAATTAAGGGTGGCACGTAATTATGCTAAATTATAGGCCTATATAATGTATTCACATCTTTCTTCTCAAAGAAAAAGGAAAATCAAATTGAAAAAAAAAAAAACAAAGCAAATCCAAGAAGGGGAGCGAAACTCAATTTTTCTGCAAACGCTCTATTTCTTGGACCGTAAAAATTTGTGAGAGGGGGAACTGGATCTTAAAACCCTAGGGTTTCAATTCCGGGCCATCCTAATTTTAATCCAATTTTGTTTCTAAATGGAAGCCGAAGAAGACGATTCTTCGAAACATGACGAACCTTCTCTTCTGTGTGTTGATGATGGCAACAACTTGGATGTTAAGTGTGACACCCATCGGGAGCTTCAGAGCAATGAAGAACAGCATTGTGTGTTCAAGTCCGCCATTAACGAAACGGAGTTTCCACCTAATACCAGCGTTGAATCTTCACTGCATAGAGATGCAATTCTTGGGGACGAGAGTCTTGTTGCAGAGATGGAGAAGAAGGGTGTAGCGGAGGAGACAGAGATAGCAGAGGAGAAGGCTTTCCCTAACATTATTGAGGATATGGCGGAGGTGAAGTTGGAGATTGAACCGGATATTGCGGAGATGGGGTTATTGGGGCAAAGGGTTTTCGGTGATGTGAAAGAGGATACAGGGGCAGAGGAGGAGAAGGCTGTGAGTGAATTTGCGGAAGGTGAGTTGTTAAATGAAATGGTTTTGGTTGGTGTGGCTGAAAGTCAGGTTGAAGGCGACGTTTTGATGGCGAATTTTCCAGAGAATACAGTTGGCTGTGCTGAGACAACCGAGAAGACAAGCCTGACTGATGTTTTGGCTGAAGAAACGCTTGCAGAAACGGCTCTTTTTGTGCAGGATGTGGATGTTATTGATGCAACCAATTCGGTGGAGAAGACAGAGGTGGAAGAGAGTGCTGATGATCCCAACGACTCGAAGGAGGTGAAGGTGGCAAAGCAAGAAAATTTTTCTATGGTGGATAGGGAATTAGGTGTCCCAGTGCAGCTCGTGGAGAACTCCGACTTGAAAGTTGGTTTGGTAGATGGGGCTGTGGTAGAGGAGGGACAGACGGCTAATCTAGCAGACGGAACTGGTGAAACGTTGAAGATGGAGAATGTGTCAAGCAACACTGATGAGGTGGGGCTGACAAATTTGGCTGGTGAGATTGATGGGGCGGGAAACATGGAGAATGCTGAAGACAAGACTGTTGAGATGGATGGAATGTGTATAGAAGACAAGGCTATTGATGTGGCAGATGAGACCCCAGAGAACAAGGGAGTGGACATAGCAGACTACAGTATTGAAGTGTTGAAGATTGAGAACGTGGAAGATAGGGAAGCAGGGGTGCAGGGCTTGGGTGTGGCCGACGGGAGCACCGAGGTTGGAAAGATTGAACATATGGTAGACGAGACTGCAGAGGCTGAGGGAGTGCAAGTGACAGACTACACCACCGAAGTCGGGGATGGGGAAGACAAGACTGCACAAGTAGAGGAAATAGCTATGGAAGAAGAGACTGAGGAGGCAGATGACAGGGTTTATTTGGTGGATGAAGGGATTGGATCAGAGGAGACTGATGCTAACATGACATACATGGTGGAGGAAACAGAAGCGGCAGAGGAGGTCGAGGAGATGGATGTTACAGAGGAGGTTGATGAGCCAAGTAAAGGTAGCAGTGGGGCTAAAAGGAAGCGTGGAAAAAATTCTAAAGCTCCAGCTAGAGTGCCTTCTAGGAAGAAGGTGGAAGAGGACGTTTGCTTTATTTGTTTTGATGGGGGTGACCTTGTACTCTGTGATCGCAGGTTAGTTTTTCAGGGATATCCAAATTTATTATTATGTTGAGATTGTATGTTGATCTTTTTTTTTCTTTCTTGGTTCCAGAGGTTGTCCCAAGGCATACCACCCTTCCTGTATTAATCGTGATGAGGCATTCTTCCGAGCCAAGGGTCGATGGAATTGTGGTAATGTGCTGTCTTATGTTACATATTCTTCCTATAATGTACTCAAAATTTCTTATAGTTACTCATTTTTCCTATATGGGTATTTGCATTTTTTAGAGTGCGTGTCCTTGACGGTTTTTCTTGTTTTTTTTTTGGACTGAGACAAAATGTATATTGGGTGAAAAGTTGTTTCCACTTTACTGATAAATTGTTTGGATATTATTTAACTTCAGCCAGAATCTTTAGTGATTTCAAAAGGAACTGAGGGTTTTTCTTTTGTTTCTGTAAGGATCATTGATATCTTATTTGTGGGAGCTTTTCGTTTCTGTACCTTAATCATGGTGTTCTTTGGGGATTTTTTATTCTTTATTTTTTGTAATTATTCTCTTTCAGAAATTGAGTAACTTGTGGAGTTTTTTTTTTCAATCATCTTGGCTAGTTTGCGTGGTTACCCTCTTTGCTCTCTTCTACTCTTTTTGATATTTAATGGGATTCTTGTTTTTCACCCAAAACACTAATACTATTATTATTTTTTTAATGTTTATGAAAAGGAAGTCTTTGCACCCAGATTTATTGTCATTTGCTTTCAGAAAGATCCATGTGCAGATGGCTGCAGATTACTATCATATAGATTTTAAGACATCCAAATGACGTGCACTATGGTGGTCTGGAATCGGGAATTATAGCAACTCAGTTTTCCTCATTTGTAGGTGTTGGTCTGGAGTTTCAGCTGCAGCATCTTCCCTCTGTATAAAAAATGGATGGAGAGAAAAATTTTGGTTGATAAACTTGGAATAACCTTGCTCGTCCATTTGTACTATATTGCCTATGCAAAAATGTTGGAAGCTTAGTTGTTTATGAGTTTGTACTATGGAAGTGGAAATAGTTGGCAAATATTTTATGATAGGACACAGGAAACCAAGTTTCATTAAGAAGAATGAGAGTATAAAAATCAAGGCAATATGAAAAACAGTCGCGAAACAAACAAAATGAGTCTCAAAAGAAGAAAGTACAAAAGAGACTCCAGAGAATCCAGTTGTTAAGAATAAAAAACGAAGGATATCACAAAGGATTTTCCCTTTTATGTTAAAATGTTTATTCAATATAACTTCATTGCTGAAAATGGTGCCACAGAGTTGGAAAACATTCTACTTTACTGAAAATGGTAGCAACGGATGTTAGGACATTTAACAATTCTCCTTTTCTTCAATATAACTAGCGAGTTTCTTTTGAGGCCTGGGGCAAGGGAGGGGGGATCTGTTGGTGTGTTGGTAAGTTTCGTGGATAAACTTTTTTCAGGTTCTACACTAAAATTATAGTAGAAACTTGATCAGAGAGAAAGTAGAAGCTTGAGCTATTTATTTATTTATTTATTTTTTAAAAGTAAGATAGAAATTTACTTGGTAAAGGTAGCATTTATGTCGGAAATCAAGAAGGTGGTAGCCTGAGGAGATGAAGGTCCTGCAGTATTTTCTTTCAAACAAGGCGTTGAATTTTAAGGCAACGACTCTTGTCTGCAATGGATTGTTTTTGTTTGCTATGATGACTTGTTTTAAGATTATAGGTGCTCTTCTCCATCTTTTTGTAATCAACTCCCAATGTAATCGGCACAATTGGTGTGATTTTTTTGTTATCCCCGTTTGGGAGGGTATAGTTTTGGGTTGTACTTTTCACTAAATGAATGAAAAAGCGTCTACCTTTCCAAAGGAAAACGGTTATTTATTCAGCTCGATTTCTTAATTATATATGAAGTGGGCTTCAAGACTAGAGCTTTTTACTAAAATTTTCCTAGTGTTCTACAAAGTAATGATTAACCTTGTTTTCTATCAATGGAAGAGAAATAAAAATTGGCTGATTCTACGATGACACACACACACACACATTTAAGCATTAACCGTTGCTGTTTCTTGTAAGCCTTCGCTGATTCTACCATCATTCCTCTTCTCCTTGAGATTTTGAAACAATCTTCTAACCCGGCCAATAATTTCCTTACTTTTTTTCCCCTCTTTGCCTACTTTGTTAACTTATATTGGTTCATTTTCTTATTCAAGTTTTCTTTTATAATGGTTTTTAGGTTGGCATCTTTGTAGTAACTGTGAGAAGACTGCCCACTACATGTGTTACACATGTACATTTTCCTTGTGCAAGGGCTGCATAAAAAATGCTGTTATTTTATGTGTTAGAGGGAACAAAGGCTTCTGCGAGACATGCATGAGATTTGTTATGTTGATTGAAAAGAATGAGCAGGGGACTACAGAAAAGGTATGTGTTACACTTAGTGAAAATAATGCAGGAATACTGTTCAGGTCTACTTAATTGCAAATAAATTCTTAATATTACTTGTTGTCTCCATTTCACTGCATTACTATTGTCTCATTATCATTTTGGACAAATAAAGTCAGGAGAAAATTTTCTTTTATTGCAAGTACACAAAATTAAGAACAGAATAGCTTTACATAGGTAACTATTTAGGCAATTACAATATAATGATGGGGCGTCAAAATCAGTGAACTTCATTGTCCATGTTAAATTATGCATTAAATAATCTGAAGTTCATCTTAAATCAGTCCTAAGTTTCCATTTTTTGACTATTCAATAGGAGTTTTTCTTATTTCATTTCAATTCCAGTGTCTTCCCTTCAAATGATTTTCCGTGTTATTTCCTTTGCATTTCCTTATACATTATTACCTTAAGAATAGTAAACCCGTATCTGGATCTGAGCAAGTCCTGAATTCCAAAGCCATCTCAAGCTTCCATGAAATATGGCTGGAGGATATTTTTTTAAGATAAGAACCGAGCTTTCGTTGAGTAAAAAATGAAAGAATACGCCGGCGTACAAAAAATAAGAAGCCCATAGAAAGGGAGTCAAACTACAAAAAAGGGCTCCAACCAAGTAAAATAAGACCTAACTAGTAATTACAAAAAGGCCTAGACATGAGGTCCAAAGAAAAACATAGAATCTAATGAGGGGCCAAACATTACTACAAGAATTCTCTCATGCTGTAAAGATTCTATTACTTCTCTCATCCCCAAACTGTTTAGGAAGGGAGGGAGAGAACGATTTATTAAAAGTCATAGACTAGATGAAGTATGGAAAAGGTGTTTGGTTATAGATTCATGGGAAAACTTTGGAAGGTATCTTTCTTCTAATAGTTTAGTCATTACTCCCATGCATAGAGTTTTCCTCGTCGTCTGTCAGCTTGAAACATGAGTCAATTGAAACTGCAGTTAGCGTACAAACACTGTTCATTTGTTGATGTGCAACCTTCGTGGATATGAAACATAGCTTGGTGGTGAACTCCAATGAAGGTTAACGAGGATGTGTGGTTGGCTGATTTTTAGCTCGTTAGGAACTAAAAAACTGGGGACAGGGAGGTCAACTGAACGTTTAGGTAACCCCCAGCGTAGAAGGGGAAAAGTTTGGTGATTTTTCCAAAATTTTCAATTTATTACTAAACCTCAATTTTTGTTGGTTAATTAGTAAGATGTAAAAGGTTTTTCTTGTTTGAAACATTTGCATTATATGATGCACCTTGTGCATTTCTGGTAATAACTAATTTATAATAGAAAAATAGGTTGATTTCAGTAGATGCTAAAGTTGATGGAGTTATATTAGCAAGAAAAGGACTATAAGGTTAAGGGCTTCTTTTTGGTTGCAAAATGTAGTTTCTAAGAATAATTAATTGTATCTATGGATGTGAAAGAATTTTTCAGTGATGTGGAAATCAGATTCCATACACTCCATCCCTACCAGGGCTGATACCCCGTCATTGTCTTGGCTGTACTACTGCAGTTGATTTTTTTTCTCCATTTTTATAAGTTCTTACTCATACATATAAGCGGTAAAGGCTATGTTTCAATAAAGCAGATTTTCAAATGCAGTATCATAGACGTGCCTTACTGCAGCAGGCCATTTTGCTTATTTTGTCTGTCATTGTTGTGCTTGTCCAGGGCCAAATTGATTTTAATGATAAAAATAGCTGGGAATATCTTTTCAAGGAGTACTGGACAGACCTGAAGGGAAGCCTTTCTCTAACTTTTGATGAACTTGTTCACGCAAAAAACCCATGGAAAGGATCTGAGACACTAAATAACAGACCTGATTCACCTGGTGAGTTATGTGATGGTAATGTTGATGGAGGATCAGATGTGGATGTTTCTGAAAACGAAGAATCTGGTAGTTCTAAGAGAAGAAAAGCTAAGAAAAGGTCAAAATCCCATGCAAAGGAAACGAGTTCACCTAGTATGCCAATTGTACCTGATTCTCTAGGGCTACCCACGGATAACAATGTTGAGTGGGCATCTAAAGAGCTCTTGGAGTTTGTTATGCACATGAAGAACGGTGATAGAACTGTTTTATCTCAGTTTGATGTCCAGGCTCTCTTATTAGAATATATTAAGAAAAATAAGCTTCGTGATCCTCGACGGAAAAGTCAGATCATATGTGATTCAAGACTTGAGAATTTGTTTGGAAAGCCACGTGTGGGACATTTTGAAATGTTGAAGCTCCTAGAGTCACACTTCCTCATCAAAGAGGATGCACAGACAAATGACATCCAGGGGAGTGTTGCTGATACTGAATCAAGTCATTTGGAAGCTGATGGGCACACTGATGCGTCGGGAAAGAGTAAGAAAGAGAAGAAACGCAGGGCTCGGAGAAAAGGTGATGAGAGAGGATTGCAGTCTAACCTTGATGACTATGCAGCCATTGATATTCACAACATTAATTTAATTTACTTAAGACGTAATTTGGTGGAATATCTGATTGAAGATGAGGAGAGTTTTCATGACAAGGTTGTTGGTTCTTTTGTGAGGATAAGGATATCAGGCAATGCACAAAAACAAGATTTATATCGTCTGGTTCAAGTTGTAGGTAAGAGGAGTCATGCCTTTACCATTGGAAGAAATGTTAATAATCCTTAACCATTTGCTTCTTATAAGAATGTGACAGAACTACAGAAGTAACGTTTAAGTTGTTGACATGTTATCAGGTACAAGCAAAGCATCTGAGCCTTATAAAGTTGGTAAAAAGATGACAGGTATCTTACTAGAGATCTTGAATTTGAACAAGACAGAAGTGATTTCAATTGATATTATCTCGAATCAAGAGTTCACTGAGGTAATTTTAATACAAATTTAGTGCTTGAATATCTTCTTTAGAACTCAATTACCAGCAAAGCAACTGTAGTTCTGATTTCTTCGGCACATTCTTTTTTGTCTAATCTTTTTCTTTTTTATCTTTTTCCCTCTTCTTCTTCTTTTCTTGGGGTGGGGGGTGCTCAGGAGGAGTGCAAGCGTCTCAGACAGAGCATCAAGTGTGGAATCCTTAACCGTCTGACTGTGGTAATTGTACCTTTCTTTCTTATTTATCTTCTATTTAATTATTTATTCAAGCTTCTCATTAAAATAATAATAAAAGTTCAAGCTATGTTAAAAAAATCAATTCTCCCTTGTAGGGTGAGCTCCAGGAGAGAGCAATGTCGCTTCAGGATGCTAGAGTTAAAGATGTAAGTATTTGATTGTTAACAGTGCTGCATTTTCTTCATGTGAGTAGTGCATGAGTCTATTTATATATGCTTCTGGACAGTATTTGCTACATTTGATCCTGGAATAGTTCGACATGTATGCATATTTTGATGGGAAATATTTTTGAACACCTTTGTCCCTTAATAGTTGACCAGTTTACCAAGGATATATGTGCCTCCGAGCTATGATGCAGATAACCAGTAGAATTGTTTGTCATTGTATTGTACTATCATCATTTACCTGCTAGTTTATATCTCTTGTCTGGTCCTCTCATTGTTTTATTATTAGAGGAAAAATAAGATTCATCTAACCTTAAACCATTTGGAGTTGATGCAACTGCTACTTTTTGTCAAACAATTAACGGCTTCATATGGATAGGGCTCTTTATTTTCTTCTTTTCCCCCCTTCGTACTCTATGTGAACTTCTGCCACCAAGATTTTAAGTAGAGATAGATTAACATTGATTCACCATGTCAGAAATAATAAAAAAAAAAGGGCATTCAAGAATTATTGTGAAAAACTGATCCAAAGAAATTAGGAAAATTTATAGGGACCGTGATGTTAGATTGTTCACTTGTACCATGTTATAGAATAATCAGTGCCAACTATGGTCAGCATCTCCCCTAGAATCTTCATAATGTGAAAGGATATTAGTTTCTTTTTCTTGGCATCTTTTTTTACCGTTTTTCTTGGGGGATGCCCAACTATTTGCCGGTCAAGTTGGACGTTGCATATTATAAGTAGTTTATATGTGCCAAACTATGTATTGATTTGTATTTTAATTTTTTACAATATATTGATTTGTATTTAGATACCACTTGTTTGCCTTCTTGTTGACTATTTCCTTTTTATGTCTCCCTTCTCTTCCAGTGGATGGAAACCGAGATCGTTCGACTGAGTCATCTTCGTGATCGAGCAAGTGAAAAAGGGCGCCGAAAAGAATATCCTTTTTTCAATATTTCGTTGAATTATGGCCGAATTTTATTTTGAAAAAAAAATATGCTTTTTGGTAGAACCACTGCTGCCTAACAGATTATGGTGGGAACCATATTCTATCTTTTTCCGTCTTAAAATAATTTTAAATTTTCTTTCTTTCCACGTCTCCCATGAATGCAGACGAGATAACTTTAGTCCAGTGTTTTGAAGGGACTACTTGTAGCTGGAAGATGAAATCTATGCGAAAAGTTGAACTTCGATATATTTTTTTTTTCCTGGATGAGAGATTTCAAGTTGCTATTAGAATAAAGATGCTGAAATTGTTCACAATTCATTTGTATTTCGTTTATTTTGTTATACACCATGAATGGATGTGGGATAGAGAATTCTATGATTATTTTCCTTGACTTCTCTCAACGCTTAGAGAATGTGTTGAGAAACTACAGCTTTTGAAGACACCTGAGGAGCGGCAGCGCAGACTGGAGGAAATACCAGAAATACATACGGACCCAAATATGGATCCGAGTCATGAATCAGAAGATGAAGATGAAGCAGATGATAAGAGACAAGGTGTGGGTTTTGTTTTTTTGTTTATTATTATTCTTTTATATATAAATATCTATTATTATTATTATTATTTTATTTACATTTTTTGTTGTCAATTCACATTCTTTTTCATTAGCCAGCAGTATAACGTAATCTGTGGCATGCAGAAACCTACACCTTGTCAAGAGGCTCAAGCTTTAGCAGGAGGACGAGGGACCCAGTTTCTCCTGGAAAAGGAGGTTCAAATTTGAATGATTCTTGGAGTGGGACTCGAAACATTTCAAACACGAATCGGGACTTGAGCAGGAACTTGTCTGGCAAAGGCTTCTCTAACCACGGTGACGATGCCATTGGTTCTGGCGAAATAATAAATGAAAATTCTTGGAGTCAAGGAAGAGAGAGAGATATTAAAAGAACAAATAAGTGGGACAAGCAACAAGTTTCGCCTAGTTCAGAAATCACTGCTAGGAATACGTTGTCTGGGGCAGCATCCGAGTTGTCTTCTGCCACTCATTCAGTAAATCCGCAGGCATCTCTATCTGTAGGGACTACACAAAATGCTGCTGTAGTTAATGAATCAGAGAAGATGTGGCGTTATCAGGATCCATCTGGGAAAGTGCAGGGACCGTTTTCGATGGTGCAACTACGTAAGTGGAGTAACACAGGTTATTTTCCTGCAGACTTGAGAGTATGGAGAACCTCAGACAAGCAAGAGGACTCCCTACTTTTGACCGATGTCTTAGCAGGAAAGATCCCGAAGGACACTTCGTCGATGGACAACAATTTCCAAGCACACACGCATTCATTTGTTGCAAAGCCTCAGGGAGCCACTTTGCAGTCAGGTATGGATGGTCAGAATACTGGTACTTCAAATCCACATACCAATCCTACTTCTTATGGCCAATCTTCTGGAGGAAGATGGAAATCTCAAAATGAAGTTAGCCCTACAGGTAGACCTGCCTCGGCTTCGATAGAAGTCCCTAGGTACTCGGGAGACAGATGGTCTTCTGACCATGGTAATAAGAACTTCACAAGTCTTCCTTCTCCTACTCCCAGCCCAGGAGGAACTAAGGAGCAGCCATTTCAAGTGGCTGCGTCGTTCTTGGAGGCGAAAACACTCTCAGGAGGTAGTGGCGGTTTGCACGGTTCTTCACTTATGCAAGGGTCTGAGAACGATTCCTTGCGCTCACATTCTGGCCTGAATTCAGCAGAAAAGGGCATGGGTTTAGGTCATATAAATGCACTTCAGAATCATCATTCTCAGCCAGTAAGGCCATCACCAATCATTGATGATGCTTCGGTCAATCCAGCTGCAGATATTAAAAGCATTAGCGCAAATCTTCATTCCTTAGTACAATCCATCAATAGTCGTAATCATCCTATTGAAACTCAAGGACATGGATCTGGTTCTGTTCTGAAGCGGGAAGTAAATACTCCGGAGGCCTGGGAAAATGCACAATCACACAAAGCTGAAGCAAACATTTCTTCTAGCATGCCGCCAGCACAAGCTCTTCATAGTCGTTGGGGGGAGATGTCGCCTGTGCAAAATGCTGCTACATCGTTCAGTGCAGGAAATTCGACATCGAGTTATTCCACGCCTGGTATGACCAGTTTTCCATCCTCTGACCCTTGGCGATCTACGCCTCCTATTCCCAGTAACCCGCCACACATTCAATCTTCAACTCCGCCCAATATACCGTGGGGAATGGGTGCTCCAGAAGGTCAAAGTACCGTTCCACGACCAGGGTCGGAGTCTCAGAACCAAGGATGGGGGCCAATACCATCAGGAAATCCAAACATGGGTTGGGGTGCAACGGCACCTCCGAATGCTACTGGTATGATGTGGGGAACTGCTGCTCAAAGTTCTGGTCCTGCAGGTACAAACCCAGGTTGGATTGCACCAGGTCAAGGGCCACCAGCCGGAAACAACATTCAAGGATGGCCAGGGCACGGCTCAATGCCACCTCCGGTAAACGCAACTTCAGGATGGATGGCCCCCAACCATGGACCGATTCCTCCGATGAACGTGAATCCTAGTTGGACTGTCCCATCTGCGAATCAGGGCATGTGGGGTAACGAGCATGGTAAAAATGGGGACAGGTTCTCGAACCACAAGGACGGTGGCTCTCATGGCGGAGATCCCGGGAATGGAGGTAAATCGTGGGGGATGCAGCCATCTTATGGTGGTGGTGGTGGGAGTTCTTCTAGGCTTCCTTACAATAAAGGGCAAAAATTGTGCAAATACCATGAAAGTGGACATTGCAAGAAAGGAGGTTCTTGTGATTACAGGCACAAGTAGAATTTAGTTATTTGACAGTGATTAGAGAGCAATTAATTTTGTATAGTCTTTATCACCATTGAGAGTTTTTCTTTGTATAACCTCCTGTTATTAATGTTATACATGTGATACTTTTGCAATTCTCTATTCTAGGAGGGTCTTGAAAAGGAAATAATTTAATCAAATCAAATCACATCACCTATTTGGGTTTTGATCTTTCATTGCCAGGATGCTTCTGCAGGAAAAGTTTATATAATTCATGTAAAATATATATATATATATATTCTAGAGAGGTTGTTTGTAAGGTGTGTTTGAAAATGGATTTAGAAGATAGTGTGTGTGTTTTTTTTAATGAAGAGCCTTATTTCACATCACTTTTGTGAAAAATGCATTCTTAAAATTATATTATGATATTTGAGGTGAAGATTTCAAACTTCTAGTTGGTGAAGGGAGATGTTAATGTGTAGTTTTAAGTCAGGATTGAAATGTCGATGTCGATGGAAATATCGATAAAACATTGATGTCAATGAATATTTCTTGAAAAATATTTAAAACAAATAAATTTAAATAAATATTTAAATTAATAAATAAATACATTACATTTTAAAAATAGTTAAAATATTTATTTTCAATATTATCTTCATATTTAGCTACATTTCGTTACTATTTTCTTTATATTTTATCGATTTCTTTACGGTATAATGGAAATGTTGATTTCCCCTTCATGTCAATATTGAACCTATGGACATGTGAAAATGTCAATGAAAATTTAATACATTGGTTTTAAGTAGAGCTTTGTACACAACAAACTAATTGATGTATATTTGATTTTTTTTTTCTTTAAATAATTACAATTATTAATGGGAACAATTTGGAAGTTATAAGTTTTATTTATTGTCTATTATTTATAGGATATTTTAAGAATTCTTTTTTAGTTCAAATTTCAAGATCTCAGCATTTCTTTTTTTCTTTTTGAAAGAAAGATCTCAGCATTTCTTGCTGTGATATTCTTAACCTTTGCACTTTTAATCTATTGTTTGGTATTTTGATATTTCCAACCTTAGCCATTTTATATGTATAAAAAAAAAAAAAACCTTTAGCACATGTACTTTTCTTGTTTTGATAATGGTAGGGTTAACATCAATGTATTACATTTTTGTTGATATGTCTTGATATGTCGAAATACATTTTTACATGTCCATGGATTCAACATCGACATGAGAGGTCGACATTTTCATTTTATGGATAAAATATCAACAAAATAACAAAAAAAAAAAATGTAACTAATGTATAGGTAATATTTATAATAAGTATTTTAACTTATTTTTAAAATGTAAAACATTTATTTATTAATTTAAATAATTTTTATTTAAATATCTTTTTTCATAAATATCTATTGACATCGATATTTTGTTGATATTTTCATCGATATTTCCACAAAATTAAGAGTTCGACATTTCTGTCGACATCAACATTTTAATTATTGGTTAAAATACACTTTTGATCCATAACCTTCATCGAAGTATTAATTTAGTTCATAAACTTTAATATGTAATGATTTTAGTCTATTTATTTTTCAAATTTATAACAATTTAGTCCCTAAACTTCTTTAATATATAACAATTTAGTCATTTTATTTTCAAAATTGTAATAATTTAGTCTCTATTGTGAAAAATATCATTAAAATGAAATGTGAAATTCCATTAGGTAGCGATTTAGTCTTTATAATTCATAAACATATTTAGCTAATGTACTACTCTACACATACAAAAAAAAACTTCATTCAAATTTAACAATATTTTTCATGATAAAAGCTAAATCCCTATGAATTTGAGAGTACAGAACTAAGTTCAAATGCTAAATTGTTACAAATCGTTACAAACTAAAATTCACATATTAAATCGTTACTCTAACGAAGTTTCCTCGGTTTGCTCCATTAAAAAACCAAACCAAACCGAACCGATCCAAAACCCTTTCCCCAAGCAAACGCAATGTTGGTCAGCTTCAAGCTATTAGGTCTTCAAAGTCTATTTTCAAACTAGTCGTCGACGCGTTGCCTTTTCTTTTGAGGGTCTTCCCTTTCTTAAATTTACTTTTAGGGGCTCTCTGTCAACTCTGATTTGCTTTCAACGCTCTGTTTTTCTTTTTCTTTGTTCTTCATAATCCGTTTTGATTTCATTTCAGTTCACCTGAATTTTGGCTTATTCTTTTTGGATATCGAAAATGGCTCATCGTGTGCCTGTAGCGAAGGTTAGGGCTTTGGTTTCATCTTCAAATTCTTCTACTGATGGATTCGCTTGTAGACGGATTTCGCAGCTCGCTAAATTATCCAATGGAAATCGAGCATTTCTTGTTGATACACTGGCGTTGGTAAATATTTCTATTCGTTTGATCGAACTCTGTTGATGAGTTTTTGTTGTAATGAAGTCCACATCAAGAAATTTAGTTTGTTGCTATGATTACATGAGGAAAATCTTTTATGTACTATTTCTGTAGAAACTTGAAATTTTTTTGGTTGATTTTTGTGACTGAGTTGTGTTTATTCTTGGCCTATAATTTTGAAGATGATTGTAATATGCAGAAATTATGCTCTGCCCTGTGTAGGTGAGAGGCTTAGAAGCGAAAGATGTACCATCAAAGCAAGCAGAGGCTATAACTGCTGCCATTACTGAAGTTTTGAACGATAGCTTAGAAAATGTGTCTCATTCTTTTGTTTCAAAAGCCGAAATGCAAAAGGTTATATAGCTATATTTTAGTATTTCTTTTATGTTTGTTTCTGTTGCAGTTTGAGATCGAGTTGTTTGATCTTTGATGTATATTGGTATTGCAGTCTGAGATGATTCAGGAATCTAATTTGTCAAAGTTTAAATCTCAAGTGCAAAGTTCACAGGTACTTATCGATACTTTTTTTTTTCAGCTTTTGAGTTACTTGTACTTAAATCTCTTAGTTTTCTTTCATTGAACATATGAATCCAGAACATCTATGTGGTGATCACTTTTTTAAGGTAGTTTAAGTCATTTTCTTTGTTCTCTTTTTATCTGTTAGTGTAGAATAGATGTTTTGAACTTTTGATGAAGTTTTAGTCAAACAGTACTTGAATCAATTGAGGCATTGTTTATGTAGGTCCGATATCTTTGCCTCTTGAGCATATTTTTAAACTTCAGAATTTGAATTTTTGGTTATTTTATAGCAACTTGCTGACAAATTTGGGATGGAACTCATGTTCTAATACAATTCCATTAGTAATAGCAAGTAATTTTAGTACATTGATTAAAGGGCTTAGAGGAAATAACTCAAGCCATGGTGACCACTTACCTAAGATTAAATATTCTATGAGTTACTTTGACAACCAAATGTAGTATGGTCAAGTTATCCTGTGAGAGTAGTTGTGTCGTGCACAAGCTAACTTGGATATTTATGAATAATAAAAAAAAGATAACTAAAGAAGTCCACATACCCCTATAGTTGAAGTATTGTGTTTAAATTTTGATAGTAATTTTCTCCACTTGAGGGGGAGGGGTTCAAAACTGATCATTATTATTCTTAACTGTATTACTATCACTTGTATTGTTGGTGTGGTATTTCTTTATACAGATTACTGAAAGATGTTTTCTTTTGTACTTCTTCTTTTGTTCTTATATAAGACAATTAAGTATTGTGAAAAAAATCCGAACTGTTTTCATGCAAGTGATGGGTTTTTTTTTTGCTGTTCAATTAAAGATCTTTTGGAAATTTTTCTTCTACGTAGGAGCACCATTTTTCAATGTTACAACGTGAGACTGAAAAACTTAGGAGTGACATAGAGAAGATGCGTAGTGAATTAAGGTTTGTCTCATAATGTCCATTAACTAATCATTATGAGATTCATATGCTAATCCTAAACTCTCTAAAGTTTTAGATACATGTATTGAAACAGGTACGAGATTGATAAGGTCACTGCTGGACAACGTTTAGATTTAAATCTTGAGAAAGGGTAAGGAAATTTTTTCTCATTTCAGCTGTATATGTGCATTGAGGAGTCAAATGAAATATGTTTCCCCAATCAAGCGATTCGAATTCTTTTATCCGAAAGCATTAGAAGTTATGCCAAACTCATTCTTATTGTTCATGTTCGAGTGCAGTCGCATACGAGACGAGCTCGCTGATCAAAACGCAGAAACAACCAATCTCACCAATAAGCTCGATCGGGTGAGTTTGATTGCTTGAAATTTTTCACATGAGACTCTAATATGTATGTCGTTTTTATTCTTATTCTTCTATTTTTCTTCTTCTTTAGGAAATTCATGCTTTAAGAGCTCATTTAGAAGCAGCCAAATATGATGTAATTAAGTACTGCATAGGTACAGTTGTTTCAATTTCTGCCGTGGGTCTCGCTGTTATTCGAATCTTGCTATAGGATTTCAACTCTATTGATGAATCAAAAATTGGGATAATTTGGATGTCATTTTTTCCCCATTCCTTCTAGATAGGAACAAAATTGGGATTTTTTTTTAAAAAATTTTTTATAATCATAATTCAAATGAATTCTCTGTTAGTCTGAATTAGTATTGTAATTTAACTTTAATAGTGTCTTTGTGTATACCTAATTTTTGTGATAATAATAAAATGATTCAGTTTATTATCTTTGGATTTTATTTTATTTTATGAGTTCATCAACATTTGGGGGTGAGAGGATTCGAATCTCTGATCTCTTTGACAATCTTTAGACTTTTTTAGGAATGATGTTTTATGATTCAGAAATACAAATGCATTATAACTTGAATATCTAAATTAGGGTTAGAAAAAGTAATAGTTGGATTTAATTTGGTAACAAATTGGGTAAAAACCATTTTTCTTTTTTAAATCAAATGAATATGCTCCTATAAAGCAATTAAAATTTGATTTTATTCTAAATAGAACATGAGATTTTTGATGCCATGGAACATAAAACAAGAGTTGATATTTCTATAAAACTTATTAGAAATTTGGAACAAAGAATTAGAAAATTTTCTCAATTTGAAGAGTATTATTAAAAAAATTTAAGAAAACTTTTTTTAAATGGCATGAATTAAATTGAAAATTTACATAGTCTTATATTTGAAATTTAACATATATTATAATAAGGTCTGCTTTAAAAAAATAAATTAGTTTTTTTTTCAAAAAAAAAAAAATTAATTAATTAAGGTCCTGGCCCTGTGCTCATATGCTCTTAGATACAAAATAGATAGAAAGATTTACAAAAATATAAAAACTATTTATAAAAGTTGTCAGAATCAAATACTTACAAATTATATATCATTTAATTGTTTTAATACTATTTATCATTTTTTTCCCCTATATTATCTTATGATTTGTTTTGGTTTAAAATTTTCGAATATGATTTCATTTAAATTATTTAAAATAAAATAGATTCCTAACATATTTGGTTTTCAAATATATTTTTTCTCTCTTCTTTCTCACATTTTCTCCCACATTTGTATTATTCTCTAGGGCTTAGGATATATGTCAAAGGATATATGTCAATCATGTTTGAGATATTATATATATATATATAACAGAAGTATGTCTAATTTTGGTTCTTTAAAAACAAAATTAAAAAAAAAATCAGCAATCAAGAATGAAAAAGTTTTATTAAAGGGCGCCTAAATTAATTATTTTTTCTAGTTGAATGATTCGGTGGGTATACTAATTCATTGTTTTAAGTTAATAAAAAAGTATATATATATATATAAAAGCAATTTTAAAATAAAAATTTCTCTTATATCATCTAAAAAGAGTCAAAATGTGACCATAGTTCAACTGACATAAAATATTGTTAAACTAAAAAAAAGTCAAAAGTACCATCGCTGTGAATGATAAATTTTTATTTACTTCTTATTGATTTTACATTTAAATTTTCCACCCCTATTTGTGATCAGAATATTTTAATAGGAAAAAAATAGTTAAAATAAATTTAATATTTAATTCTAAAAAGTTAATAAGAATTGACAACCATAAACGTGTTATCAAAAAAAAAAAAAAAAAAAACATGAATGTATTAGTTAAGATTTCAATTACTTCTGGTTGTAAAGAAAAAAAAAAAATGATTTCAATAACTTGTCATCCATTTCCACTTGGCAATTAAAACCAAAGTCAACAAAGATATTTATTGTTATTTTCTTTTTCTTTTTTCATTTCTTCTTTTTTGAGTTCTTGTTCTTTTTTCACGTTAACGACAACACATCATCTCAATTTTTTTATTTCGTTTTCAATTACTTTTTCCATCTCAAATTATATTGTCTTTTTTTTTTTTTGTTTTCCTTTTTGGAAGTTCAATTTTAAAAATTTTTTATTTAATGGAAAGTTCAAATTATATTGTCTTGATCTTTATATTGGTGAAATGACACATTTACTTTTTCAAAAAAAAAAAGAAAAAGAAATGACACGTTTACTCGAGCTTATCTACATGATTAAATAAATCTTTTTTTTTTTTTTAATATAACTGAATCATTTCATTGAAACTCACATGGACAAGAACGATTACAATGACAATGAGGACAAACGCTCACCAAAGCATGCTCCTGAGAGACATTACTTAACCAAAGCATAGACTTACGTTGAGCTAAGGCATGCTTCGCAAGAGTATCAACCCTCGTATTACAATCTCTAGCTACGTGACTGAATGATAAAAAATCAAAAGAGTCAAACATCCTTCGAATTTGCATAATCCAATGATACACATCAGATGTAATTTGAATATCCCCTGTAATCATCTTAATGGCATTCGATGAATCCGAATAAACACGAGCGCAGGTAAATTGCATCCGCTGCAAAAGTCTAAGACCATGTATGAGAGCATTTACCTCCCCTGCAAATGGCGTATGCGAGATGGAATCATAAAATTCCATATTACCACATACTTGCCCATCCATACTGAGGACCAACGCCCCATACCCAGATCCTTCTACATGCGGCCGAACAGCACAATCCGTAAACAATTGCACAGTATGATCTTGGAAGACATTATTCTCACGCTCCAACTGAGTGTGCAATTGGACAGTGCAAGCCTCATGCGACATATACTCCTCCCTCTTCCTGGGTGTCTTATTTGTACAAGGTACAAATTTTGTCTCTTCCATATAATCATATATCCACTCACACCGTTTAGACCATTCCATGACCGGCATATTATTATTAAAAGTGTTTCTATCATTCCACAAAGACCATAACGTTATGCAAACTCTCTCAAACTCATCTCCAACAAGATGATTTGCCAACCAAACTATGCGGTAAGTAAAATTGTTACCTACCGGAATTTGAGAATCCACACGTTGAAACATTGTGTCACAAATTCTCTTCGATCTTTTACACCCACATAGAGCGTGGTCAATAGTCTCCCATTTTGACCTGCAAATTTGACACATTGGTGAGACATCAACACCCCACCTCCAAAGCCCATAAAATGTTGGTAAACATCCATGGAAAGCTTTCCAAATAAAAAGTTTAATTTTTTGAGGGATCTTCAATTTCCATAGCGTTTGCCACCACCCTTGTCGAACACTAAAACTAGGAGATTCATGGTCAATCGTCATAAGTCTAGCAAGTTTAAACCCACTTTGAACTGAATACATACCATTTGGACACTAGTGCCAAATCTACTTATCTTCCTCAAATAAATCTTTGATATTGTTTTTTTTGTTCATTTTAAATATGACCATAATAGTTTTTAATTTCAATAGTTGGAATAATTTGAGGATTGCTTTGAAAAGATAATAAAGTTATTAGGTACCGTTTGGTTTATAATTTGAAAATTGAATTCAGAAATAAATAATTCAATAAAAAAATGAAAATAAAATTTTTATTTACACTATATTTGAAAACACGTTTGGTTTTAATTTTAAAAATTTAAATTTGAATTCAAAATTTTAAAACTGTGTTCGGTTATAAATTTGAAAATCAGGAAAAGATTTGTTCGGTAAATTTTATTTTTTAAGAAAAATTTAATTTAATATAATTATTTCTTATTAACAATCTTGATGCATGTAAATGATGTACAATTAAACAAAACTTAATAACAAAAGTTGTAGTTTATAAAAGTTTTTTTTTTTAAAAAAAAAGTTGTAGTTTATAAAAGGAGTTTTGGTTTTTTGAAATACAAGTGGTTCAATTTATAAAAAGAAAAATAAATCATTTCTGACAAAAGAAAAAAGAAGAAATATTTTTTGACCAAAGAAAGAAAAATAATTTTCCTATGTGAGAAATGAAGATAAATTCTTTCTTTGGATTAAATTGGTTACTAATTTTCTTTTTTAAAAAATCTAAATTCCATTAATGAGTTTTATTTATTTTTAGAGAGATATTTAGACACTGTTTGTTTTTTAATTTGAAAATTGTTTTAAAAAATAATGAATTCTGTAAAAAACAAAAACAAATTTCTTATTTTCATTCTATTTGAAAACACATTTGGTTTCAATTTAAAAACTTCAAATTTGAATTCAAAAATTGAAAATTGTATTTAGGTATGAATTTGAAAATGCAGGAAAAGATTAATATGTGTTTGATAAAATTCATTTTTTAAGAAAAAAATTAATTTAATATGATTATTTCTTATTAACAATATTGATTAATGAATACTTTACATATATACATACATATATACACATTCCTATATATGCATGTAAATGATGTACAATTAAATGAAAAATAATAACAAAATTTTTACTTAATAAGAGGAATTTTTCATTTCGTGAAATATAAGCGGTACAATTTATAAGAGGAAAAATAAAAAATCTAAATTCCATTAGCGAAAGGAAAGGAATTTACATAATTTTTATTCATTTTTAATGAGATATTAGGAATCAATGTTGCTGGAATTGATTCTTAAAAAAAAATGTTAAAATTTAAATAGTAATAATAATAAAAAAAAAGATAAACATAGTTGCATTGTACAAAGCTTTTGATTTGTAGAGGTACATCAAAATTGAATCACGAACCAAACGGGGATGTTGTTAGAATAATTGATTTTTCAAAAAACAAATTGTTGGAATTGAAATTATAAGAAAAAAAATACAAAATAGTTGTATCGCATGAAGTTTTTGATTTGCAGAGCGGAGGAGTAGATCAATAAAATTGACAGGAGCATGTAAAATTAACAACCAAATCATCCCTATCAACCATACACACTATCTACACAACAACATAATTTTGTATTTTTTTTTCTTTAGAGTCGGAAAAAATTTAGATATCAAAAATAGAAAATATTGTTTGTGAATAATGCAATATTGTTTGATAGATAGAAGAAATGTATATCAAAGCTTTTAAAGTTGTATACCATGTGTGTTATAGATAATTTGATCTTCGCCCGATTGCGCTAAAAGCCTGGAAGAAGTGTTAGCTTCACGAGCTTCTATGTTTTGATGATAACAAACTTTAATTTACTAATGATTTTAGTATTTTAAAGTGTTCATAATGTAGAGCTTGGAATGACGATTCCAACGCATCCTGAATCGCTGAAATCGGAGTTCAAACGAGAAAGTTACAAGCAAAAGAAGATTGGAAGAAAAAGCCTACGTGGCAGTGACGTGGCGCTTACGTGGCATCCAACGTGGCAGCTGATGTGAATGATCAATTTCCTCTATTTTTCTCTTAATTTTAATCCCAATTTTAATTCTCATTACCTCTTCAATTCAATCCTTTCACATCTCTTTTTAATTCAAATTTTATCCAAAATTTCCTTCTTTTACAACTCATTTTCAAATCCAATCTCTTCCAAATTTGATTTCCTTCAAATCCTCATCCTAATGTCAAATTCCCTTAATTTCAATATATTCTCAAATCTCATTTTAAATTCAAATTCTTTCATTTCTCATTAAATCAAATCTCCACCATCCATTTTCAATTGAATCCAAAGGCTAAAATTCAATTTCTCCATCTATAAATTGAGTCATTCTCTTCTCCTCCAACACACACCAAAAAGCTATCAAAGCTTATTCTCTCAAGTCTCCATACTCTAAAATTCTTGTCCTCTCTTGCTCCTAAATTGGCCTAGTTATTATTTTTGTGAGGTTTTTTTTATTAGAGTGCTCAACTTTGTGTATCTTGCCTTCAAGAGGTATTTTATTTTGTGAGCTTATTATTTTCTTCTTTTATTATTGGGAAATTGTAATAAGGTGTGGGTGCACCTTGGGAATTGAGTGAGTGGTTTAATCCTGAACCCAAAAAATGATTTGTAGTGGTTTGATCCTGATCCCGGTTAAAAGGATCGTAGTGGTTGTGATCTTGAACCCGTTTAAAAAGATCGGTATAGGTTGGGTCCTGAACCTGTAAAAGGATCGGTAGAAGTTTACTCTTGAACCTGAAAAAAGAGTCGGTTTGGTTCTCACCCGTAAGAGAGCTATTGCAGTAAAATACCCAAGAAGGAGTCTTGGGGAGTGGAGTAGGGATTTCCGAACCACTATAAAATTTTCCGGTGTTATCTCTCTCTCTACTCTTTTAATTTCCGCTATTTCATTTGTATGAGTAGATTGCATGCCTAGAAAAATTGTCAAATATTTCTAGCATACTTTATGCTTTCTAGTGCTTATTTAATTTATTTAGTTTAAATCAATTCATTTTAATTTAGCAAAAAGTTTTAAATTTTATTAAGCAACTCTATTCACCCTCCCTCTAGTGTTGCCATACAATCCAACAGGAAGCAGACCCGACTTTGTAGAACGGCCCGTCGCAGGTGAAGGAAAAAGCAGGCCCACGGCCCACCTATGGGCCCCATTGGCCTAGGCCCCATGCCGAGGTCGAGGAGGTGGTCGGCCCAGGCCAACTAGATGAAGTGGCCTAGGCCCTTTCGTGGGCAGCTCGGGTCGTCTCTTCAAGCTCTAAAAAACCCTAGCAAGGAAGAAAAATATAAAAACTCACCGAATGATTTTAAAAGGGGATGGAAAAATACAGGTACAATTCCTTCACTTTTGATTTGTTCTTGTTTTTCTCCTCTGCAGAAACTAAATTAAGCATCGGAGTGTGTGTGGCAAGCACCACACTGGTGTGCAGCATTTGCTCGTCTTGCAAGTCTTGTTTTCCCCTTTCTATAAATTCTATTGGTGTCAGGTGGAAGTCAAACTGATTGCTTGGCCAAATTTGATCATCAACACCGTGTTTCCATTGTTTTGAAAATAAAATTAAAAAAAATGAAAATATCATTTCATCGTTGTTCGTTTTTTGGATTGTTTTTTAAAATAAGTATACCAAACACTTTTTTTGACTAGTAAAACTTTTTTTAGAACCGTGACTAGACAAAATTGATGTTACTATATAATTGAAACAATTATTCATCAATTATTCGTAAATTTTTAATTTTGGAATGCATAACAATTTTATTTCCTTAAAAATGCTCTTTTTAGTGTTTCCGAAAAAAAAAGAGTTAGTTTTTAAAAGCTCATTATTTTTTAAGAAAAATACACTTTTGATTCATGAGGTTTGAGTTAGATTTCATTTTGGTCCTTGAGTTTTCAAACTCGACATTCCTACCCTCGACGATTGGATTTCATTACATTATTGGTCCCTCCATCTATTTTTCTATTAACTCCCTACGGATTGCTCACGTGACACATTTTTTTTATCAAGAAACTTATATTTTTAAAATTTAAAAATAAAATAATAATAAATTAATTAAAATAATAATTTTATTATTATTTTTTATTTCTCCCTTCTTCTTCCTCTTCTTCTTGTTCAAATCCAGCCACCGTTCACCGATGACCGCCACCCGCCGCCTGAGGTTTTTTTTTTCTTCTTCTTCTTCCTCCTCCTCCTCCTTTTCCTTTCTTCTTTCCTCTCTTCTTCCTTTCTTCAAACTTCACTCACTTGAAAATGGCTTCCAACTTCTCCATTCTCACCAGAACCCTCAACAAATCTCTCAGTGGGTTTTTCAAATCAACGACCTCCTTGACCAAAATACCCTCACTATCGCTAGGGATGTCCATTTGCCCCGTGGGGATCCGCCCCTAATGGGGCGGGGAATCCCCGTTTAAGAGGGGAATGGGGGAGGGAGTGGGGGAAAAAAATTCCCCGCGAGCTAAACGGGGACGGGGACGGGAAATGTATTCCCCATCCCCGTTCCGCCCCGCCCCGCTCACTTTTTTTTTTTTTTTTTTAATTATTAGTATTATTGTTATTATTATTTCTCACTATATATATAAATTTAAAGTTTTATTGTTAATGATTTAGAAAATTGGATTGATTTGAATTATATAGTTTAAATATTTAAATTATATGTATAGATAATTAGATAGTTTGATATGAAATATTATTTTGTTTATAATAGGAGATTTAAGAATTTTTTTTCTTTAAAAAGAGATTTTTGAAAGAAATTTACTATCTAAATGAAGAATTTATGTGAATAATTAACCATCTAATAGAAAATTAATGAACATTTTTCATGCAAAGTTAACTATTTTGAAAATTTATCAAAAGAATATTTGATTTAATGAAGACAAAAAAAAAAAATAAAAGAAAAAAATTAAATGGGGAATAATTCCCCGCGGGGAACCCGATCCTCGCAAATTCCCCGTGGGGAATCCCCGCCCCATTCCCCGCGAAATTTAACAGGGAATTTTGCGGGGATGGGGATTGAAATGGGAGGCGGGGAAGCCATCCCCGTCCCCGCCCCGTCCCGTGGACATCCCTAACTGTCGCTTCACAGACCCCCATTTCTGTCTTCCAGTTGTTCAAATCTCTCCAGATTGTGTGGGTATCGACTCAACGGTAGCATCCTCGCGCAGAGAGATCCACAGGGCGATGACGACTTCCCTTCATTCCAGCGAATAAACTCGCGAATAGACCCATTTCTGTGTTCCTCGTCGCTCATCGTACCTCTCTCTTCGTCGATTCATCGCTCATCAACAAGAAACCCTCACCGCCAATTCGCTCCTCGCACCTCTCTCTTTTCATTCCAGACTGATCTAGATCTCGTTCCAGATCTGGATCTTGTTCTAGACCGATTGTCGTCGTTTGTTCGAGGAAGGAGACGTTCAGAGCTCGATTGCTTCAAGAATGAGACGTTTTAGATCTACGAAGCTCATGGGTTCGTTTCAGCGGGCAAAGCTCGATTTCTTTTGGTTTTTGAGAAAAAAAAACAAAGGAAAGGAGAAGAAAGGAAAAAGGAAGAAAAAGGGGGAAAAAAGTTTCCACCGATGGTTTCACTACAAGATTTCTGGGATACGCCAATGGAAACAACCGTCGGGTGAAATCGAAAAACCGTTGGCGTAAACCTTCCCGACGATTTTTTTTTATCGTCGGGCTGGTCGTCGACAAAACCGAGTCAAGGTAGCTAATGCCAACGGTTTTCAAAAAACCATTGGGAAATCAGAGGAACTACCTTGAAACCCCGACGGTTTGGTAAAGCGTTGGCATTTCGGTTATATGCCAACGCTTTTGAGTACCGTTGGTAAACACCACAACTCGCTCCTCGCACCTCTCTCTCTTCATTCCAGACTGATCTAGATCTCGTTCCAGATCTGGATCTTGTTCTAGACCGATTGTCGTCGTTTGTTCGAGGAAGGAGACTTTCAAAGCTCGATTGCTTCAAGAATGAGACGTTCTAGATCTATGAAGCTCATGGGTTCGTTTCAGCGGGCAAATCTCGATTTCTTTTGGTTTTTGAGAAAAAAAAACAAAGGAAAGGAGAAGAAAGGAAAAAGGAAGAAAAAGGGGGAAAACAGTTTCCACCGATGGTTTCACTACAAGATTTCTGGGATACGCCAACGGAAAAAACCGTCGGGTGAACTCGAAAAACCGTTGGCATAAACCTTCCCGACTGGTCGTCGACAAAACCGAGTCGGGGTAACTAATGCCAACGGTTTTCAAAAAACCGTTGGGAAATCAGAGGAACTACCTTGAAACCCCGACGGTTTGGTAAAGCGTTGGCATTTTGGCTATATGCCAACGCTTTGAGTACCGTTGGTAAACACCACAATTGCCAACGGTTTTCTAGCCGTTGGCATTTCTAATATCTGCCTACGGTTCCTAAACCGTTGGGTTTTCTTTTATATCCCAACGGTTCATAAACCGTTGGCATTTCTTAGTTTTGCCAACGGATTTTTCCAAAACCGTTGCCATTTTTCCTTAGACTTTCCAACAGTTTTACCTATATCTGCCCACGGTTTTCTTCGCGTTGGGAGAAAAACCGTCAGGAAATCTTTTAATTTTTGTAGTGTTTTAACGGTGGGTGATGGTTGGTTGGTATGAAGAAGAAGATGATGATGTTTTTATTTATTTTTATTTCAAAAAATTTATTAAAAACAATAATATTTTTATTTATTTATATTTCAAAAAATTTAAAAAGATTTTTTTTAATAAAAAAATGTGTCACGTCAGCAATCCGTTGGGAGTTAACAAAACGAAGGGACCAATAATGTAATGAAATCCAAACCTCAGGAGGTAAGAATGTCGAGTTTGAAAACTCATATACCAAAATAAAACCTAACTCAAACCTCAGGGACCAAAAGTGTATTTTAAAAAAAAAATAATAATAAAGTGAAACAAATAGATAAAGTTAAAATTTATGGACTAAAATTGTAAATAGTCCAAAATTCTATTTAGCTTTTATAATTTTATACTTATTTTATTTTATTTTTACTTTTCCATATTCCTATTTAAGTTTCTGAATTAAGTTCATTTTAGCCTCTAAATCTTGTATAAGGTAAAATATTTTAGTTCTTACCAATATTTGTTTATTTTGTTAATTTTCTAATTCAAAAGATAATACATGATCCTCAACAGATGAAAGGGTTGATCTACATCTATTTTTAAGGTAAATAAATAAAAGTCATAATATATCAAGTTCCTATTAAGTGAATTATGTAAGAAAAGAAAAAACCTATTAACTTAATTCTATTATAAAACATTGTAAAAAAAAATTAACTATAATTACATTTTATTCTAAAATATTAAAATTCAAACAAAAGAGAATCATTCCTCTATCGAAAATTTAAAGAAAGCAGAGAAATTTAAAATCAAAATAGAATTAAAAAAAAAAAAACAAATTTAAAATATACTTTTCATAATCATTAATTTTGATTTTTTAAAAAACTTATTTCACACATCCTCCCGTCTCTTCCCCTCCAATTCGAGCTCGGGCGAGTTAAGCCGATAACTCGGTACAGCAACGAGTCGAATCGCTCTCGGAGCGGTGAGTCCGAACGAGTCGTTCATATCGAGTTCATCAGCTTTCATTTGGTTCGGCAATTTCCAGGAGAAGCAGTGAAGAAGATTCGCCACCGCCATCTCACAAGCGTACAGTCCGAGTTGCATTCCGGGGCAAGATCGCCGACCCGACCCGAATGGAATGAACTCGAAATCGCTCCCTTTGAAGTCTGGAGCGGTGCCGTTTAGGAATCTCCCCGGTCGGAATTGGTCCGGTTCGGCCCAGACGGTTTGGTCCCGGCCGATCGCCCAGGCGTTGATCCAAACTCTGGAACCGGTGGGAATGAAGTAGCCGGCGATGGCGGTGTCGACGGCGGTCTCGTGGAGGAGGAGCGGAATCGGCGGATGGAGGCGGAGGGTTTCTTTGACGGCGGATTTCAAGTAGGGGAGATTTTCGAGGTCCGATTCGTGGAGTTTTCGATCTAATCCGACGATCTGTGTGAGTTCTTGTTGGACTTTTTTGAGCTCTTCAGGATTCTTCATTAGTTCTGCCATTGCCCATTCTATCACTGATGCTACTGTTTCTGTTCCGCCGAACATCACGTCCTGCAAAACCGTCAGGAGATTTTTGTGAAAAAACAATAGTGACTAATCTTGATTACCTTAAAATTAAAGGACTGAATTGAAATTTTTTAACTAAATTGAAAATTTAGAAACTAAATTACAAATTAGAGTTGAAATACTGAATTATTAATATGCATTGTTCGATAACAATTTCGACCCGTTGGATAACCATTTGGTTTTTGGTTTTTAGTTTTTAATTTTTGAAAATTATGCTTGTTTTCTCCTAAATTCCCTATGATAACTTTCACCCTTATTGAGGATCCATTTGAATTCCTAGCCAAATTCTTAAAACAAAAACTACTTTTTAAAAACTACTTTTTTTTTTTTGTTTTCAAAATTGGACTTGGTTTTTGAAAACAAGGAAGAAGATTGATACTAAAGCAAAGAAACTTATAAGTGGGAGTAGGTGTGTATAAGCTTAATTTTAAAAAAACCAAATGGTTATCAAACGAAACCTTCATTTTTTGTTTTCTGTTTTGAAAATTATGTTTGTTTACTTCCAATTTGTTTACTACAAGCTTTTAAGAGTTTGAATTCTTGCTCAAATTGGAAAAATAGGAAATCATTTTGAACTTTTTTTTTAAGAACTTAGTTTGAATTTTGAAAAAATATATTTAGAAAATAGATAACAAAATAAATAAACTTGCTATTCATAAGCTTTATTTTAAATAATAATAATAATAATAAATAAAATAAAATAAAATGACTTTTCTTTTCTTAAACTTGTGTGTGGGAGATTTGAACAACAGATGTATGCCAGTTAAATATGTTTATATTAGCAGAAAAAAAAATTATAAAATTGGGATTTAAATATTCTTTTCATTTGCAACAAATATATTCAATAATGAATTTTAAATACATTTCTATGTTAGTATGATATGGATAAGTATTTTCTTTTTTTTTTTCTTGTCCAAATGAATAAATATTTTCAAATATAGGAAAAGTTTTAAAATTTAGCAAAAATAGCATAATAAAAATATAATTTTAATTCAAATATAGTATAAAGCTCAATAATAAAAACGCCAAAGTGAGTATAGCTCAGTGTAATTGATATTACTCTCGACTAGGATGTCAGAAGTTTGAATCTCCCTACTTATACTAAAAAAAAAACTCAATAATAAAAACACAAATTTATGCAAAATTTCAAACTTCTTTAATTAATCTATTTCAAACCTTTCTCATTTAAGACCATTTTATTTTAAAATTGTTTTCTTTTATTTTAAATCAATCATTTTATATATAAATATTTTCTCAATTCTAAAGGAAAAGCAATATTTAACAAAATAATTTACCATGATTAGAGCTTTGATGTTATCTCTGGTAAGCTTAAGAGCTGATTGTGAAGAATCATCAAACTCATTGCTACTGGAGGACTCATCTGCAAAGAACGCCATTAATTCATCCACCATATCTGAATCAACTTCTTCATCTTCTTCCTCTTTCTTCTTCGTCTTCTTTTGTATATGTTCATCAATTATGCTATCAATGAAAACATCAAGAGCTTTTCTAGCTTTTGCCATTCTTTCATTGAATTCTCTAGCATGAATCCAACCCAACCATGGCAAAAAATCTGCAATATTAAAAGCTCCAAACAATTTAGAGAATTCTTGCAAGATCTTCACGAACTCGTCTTGTCCTTCGTGCGAGCTCGATCCGAACGCGGCCTTATACGTTATGTTTCGCGTTAGGCCGAAAACCAGCTCCCCGATATTCACCGGCTCGCCGATTTTCGTCGACACAATTCGAACCACGGCGTCGACTTCGTCGCGCACTGACGCCCATGACTCGGCGCGACGACGGCTGAAGAGCTTCATGACGCAAATCTTTCGCATTTGGCGCCAGAAGGGGCCGTAATTGGCAAAGGCCATATCCGCCCGGTCGTACGTGAGGTACGTGATTGCAACGTTTGCGGGCCTATTTGCGAAGGCGATGTCTTGAACTTGGAGGAACTCACGTGCCATGTCGGGCGTGGAGACGACTACCATGTGGAGGACGCCGAGGCGGAGGTGGAATAGGCCACCGTAGATTGCGGCAAGACCGGCGAGGCCACGGTGGGTGAGTTGGTCCATCATCAACATGTTGCCAATGATGGGTAGTCCGCCAGGACCTGGCGGATAGGGGAGTTTACGACGTAAACTCCGAAGAAAAGCGACGAAGAAGAGAAGAGAAAAGAGGGAGAAGAAGAACAAAGGGGAAGGATTCAGGGACTCCATTGAGTTGTTGAGATGATAATTTGAAAAGATTTGGAGATGAATTTATAGAGATGAAGAGATTTGGTATTGTGTTTTGGGAGAATGAATTGAAAAGGGAAATTGATGAGAGAATCTTGGTTTGGGAAGTGACAACTCTGCGTAGTTACCTTCTTACTTTCAAAGGCTTGTGTGGGGTAACCGTTTTTTTTTTGTCTACATGTGTTTTTTTCTCTCGAAGAATAATCTTAGGTTAAATGACAAATTTAAAAAGGTTTTACTTGTTCATTATGTCGTTAATTACTTTTAAAATTTTGAATTATGTTTAACTTTAGTCTTTGTTATCCATATTATCCATATACATCGATGAAGTGCTAAATTGTAGCATTAGTTATATGAAATTTAGTTGGATTGGTGTGATGTAGTGGATAGTTATGGATTATATCAATGAATTGATACGTACGAATATGATTGAGATTAGATTGGATTTGTGATAGGTTAGGTGTGAGTGAAAGACGGTTGAAGAATTAGGGTTAAAGTGTGAATTGTTGATTGTGTTTCTTCATAAAAATTTGCAATATGTACAACTAGTTGGGAGTCACACTCCGTTACCACATCATCCAAATTTTATTTAAAGGAGTGTTATGTTAACCTTTCGTCAATCGACGTTAATAATAGAGACTAAAAATGTAAACACACATATCATTCGAAAGCTAAATAACATAATTGGAGCCTTTTAAAGTTTAAAAACTAAATAAACTTGGGATAGAGAAGCCATACATTTTCATAGAAACGGTTAAATAACCACTCAACTCAAAAGTTTATTATGATCGGTTGTGGTAAATTTAATCTTATATAAATACTTCTTAAACATGAATGGACAGATTTTTGCCTCCAAGCTTTCTATACATATAAATTTCTATTCTAAAAATTTAGGTGGGGACAAATTAGATAGAAAACTTTAGAATCTTGACTTTTTTATATAACCTTTTTAATTTAAAGGCAAAACGAAAAATGGTCAATTACCATATCTCTTTTCTTCTTCGCTCTACTCTTGTAAATAAACACTGTGCTTACAAGTGTAAAGAGGAATATATTTGAATTCTATCCAACTGATATTATTCAAAAATATATTATCTATTTTATCTTCAAACTTTCTTATTTATATTATTTTGATATTTGTAGTTACAAATCAACTATATGAGAATGATATAAAACTACTCACAAATGACAAGATCATTGTCTCATTCCATTAACTTAATGTGTTGAATGACGTTGGTTTGGGTAAAAAGGATAAACTTTTGTATAGTTTTTGTGCCACTTACACCATAGCCTTAAAATAATGTCATTAAGTTATTTATTTTTTTATTTTTTTATTTTTTTTTTATAGTTCAACAACAATTAGAGGTGGGAGATTCGAACCTCTAATCTTTTGATCGATAATACATGTCAATTACCGCTGAGCTATACTCACTTTGGCTCATTAAGTTATATTTATGATTTTAATATATATATATATATATATATATATATATATATATATATGATATTGTTATATGAACTTTGGTTTTATAAGCCATGCCAATTTGATCTGGAATGAGAATAATATAGGAACTATTATCATGTTCTCCATTAATTTTCTTTCTCGTTTCTTTTACTAAAATACATGGAAAAAATAAAAGTAAAATAATATCAAGCTACAAGTAAATTGAGAAAAAAAGAAAGTGCAAATATCAAATCAATCATTTTTTATGAGTTGAATTATGCTCAAGTTAGCATTCACCAATTGTTATTGTTATTATTATTATTGATTTGATATGGGGAAGGAGATTTGAACTTCTACATCTTGGTCAATGGTATAAGCTTTATGGCAGTTGAGTTATGTTTTTGTTAACATCCACCAATTAATTATAACAAGTAGGGATGTCCACGAGGCGGGGCGGGAATGGGGATGGCTTCCCCGTCCCCATCCTCGCCTCTCATTTCAATCCCCATTCCCGCGAAATTTAATGAAAAATTTCGCGGGGAATGAGACGGAGATTCCCCGAGGGAAATTTGCGGGGATCGGGTTCCCCGCGGGGAATTATTCCCCATTTAGTTTTTTTCTTTTTTCTTTTTTGTCTTCATTGAATCAAATAATTCTTTTGATAAATGTTTAAATAGTTAACTTGGCATGGAAAATATTCATTAATTTTCAATTAGATGGTTAATTATTCACATAATTTTTTCATTTGAATAGTTAATTTCATTAAAAAAAATCTCTTTTTAAACTTTAAAGATCAAATTCTTAAATCTCCTAATAAAAACAAAATAATATTTCAAAACTATCTAATTATATATACATATAATTCAAATGTTAAACCATATAATTCAAACCTATCTAATTTTTAAAATCATTAACCATAAAATTTAAATTTTTATATATATATTAGATAATAATAATAATAATAATAACAATTAAAAAAAAAAAGTAAACGGGGCGGAGAGCGGGAAACAGGGATGGGGAATGCATTCCCCGTCCCCATCCCTGTGTAGCTTGCGGGGAATTTTTTCCCCCATTCCCTCCCCCATTCCCCGCTTAAACGAGGATTCCCCGCCCCATTAGGGGCAGGTCCCCATGGAGTCCTGGTCCCGCGGAACAAATGGACATCCCTAATAACAAGTAAATGGAACGCAAAAAACTTGCTTCAGCAACGACAATGTGCTTTTTTAAAAGCAACGTTAAATCGATTTATAAAAAGAAATAAATAAATAAAAGAAAAAAATAATTGAAAATCAAATTTCTCTTTAGAAAATCCACGAAAGTTAATGGCCTTATATATTGTAAAAGAGAAAAAGAAAAGAAGAAAATTAATAGCCTTATACAAAGATAAGAGCTATTCATAATGAACAATATTTGGCTGCACAGTGGTGTGTAGGGATCTTCTTGCATACGAGCATTAAAGAGATAATTGCGTGGATGACCCATTTTGAGAAGCCAAAATGAAAAATGTCTTACCTTTTCAGATATATGCCCTTTTGCTTACGTCATCATCCTAGCAAAATTGTCATTTTACTTTCTATATAAAAAGGCGCCTTTAAGGCATTTAAGAGCAAAAGGTTGGAGCGAGATTGGAGAGAGAAATGAGAGAGAGTAAGAGATTGAAGGGAGAAATTGGAGAGAGAGAGCAAGAGAGAGCAAGAGATTGGAGAGAGAAATTGGAGAGACTAGGGAGAGCGAGAAGCTATAGCGAGGTTAGAGTAGAGAGTAAAATTTACCATTTTACTAGGTTGTTGATGCAAGCAAAATGACATATATTCTTGTTTTGAAAAGATAGGTCATTTATCATTTATGCCGTCATCCGTACAAAAATCCCAGCATTAAATTGTTGACAATTAGGAGAGATAAAAAAAAAGTTTTATCATTTTCTACTATTTTTTTAATTGTCAAGATTTTAACAGAATATGTAGGGAGATCCCTACGTATTTTCCATTCATAATTATCCTACCTTGTATGGGTAAAATAACGTGGTGGGAAACATCATTGGATGGAAACATTTAATATACCAATAAATTACAAAATAAGTTCTTTTCAGAAAAGAAAAAATCACAAAATAGGTTGGTGGCTGCTAATCTCAGCCGTTGGATCAAAATTCCAGATCAGAACTTCCCTTTTATTTTGAACTTGGTTTTGATCAATCTGATTTTTAAAAATATATATTTATTCTCATTATACCATTTTTAAAACTTATTTCCGAAATATTATTGTTTTAATGAAAATCGTCTCCAACTATTTAATGATATCATCTAATAAAAAATGGACACTTTTGGTGACATAGTTAGCCACGTCGAGACAATTTTGTTATGGTTATGGTATGAAATCTCTACTTGAATGTAGTTGTTACTTGTTATCTTATATCTTATTGACCAATATAAAAAATCTTACTTAGAAAGTGTAAAATACATACACGTATATAGGGGTGTTCATCGGTCGGTCGGAGTCGGTTTTGGACTAAAACCGACGCCGACCACCGACAAAATCGGTCGATCGGTTTTAGTTGTTGTCGGTTTTCTAGAGGTTGGTGACGCCGACCGACCGAACTCACGGTCGGTCGGTCGGTTTCAGTCGGTTTACTCCGGCGAACTAAATTACAGTGAAAGGGAGAAAAGAGAAAGAAAAAAAAAAAAAAAAAAGAGAAGAGAGAAATATGGAGAAGAAAGAAGAAAGAAATATCCATGGTCGGATTCATGACTCCGGTGAACTAACCCAAAAGAGGGAAGAAAAGAAAAAAATAAGAGAAGAGAGAAGAAACGGACGGCGGTCTTCGCCGGTGGGAGGAGGGAAGAGAAGAGAAAGAATGAGGAAGAATAGTTGGGAGAGAAGAGGGGAAAGAGAAAGGAAGAGAGAGATGAAAGTTGAATTTTGAAATTAAAATGGGAAGGTAACGTGGGAAAGGGAAGAGAGAGGAGAGAGATAAAAAAAAGTAATCATTACTATGATAACACCATGAGTGGTTTTGAGAAAACCATGGACACCCATGGTTTTCTCATTAATGCATTTGTGGGAAATCTGAAAAAGTCACCTTTTTTTTTACTTTTTTGGTTTTTAATTAATGCATTAATGCATTTACATGGGAAAACGAATAGGTGCTCATACCTTCGGTCGGTCGGTCGGAAAATTTCAATTTTTTCCTCCGACCGACCGACCGACCCCCGACCGATTCACTCTCTAAACCGACCGACCGACATCGATTCGGTCGGTTTTGAGAGTTTTCTTGAACACCCCTACACGTATATATGTTTTGAGATAAACACTTTAAAACACGTACCGAGTCCAATCACTCCAAAATAGTAAGAAAACTTTATTTTTCTTATATCATATTCAATCCCTACTTTTTAAATTTAAATTAATTCATCTCCTAAGCACAGTTTTAAGTGTTGATTGTTGATGGCAAAATCCGATCAAGTGCTCACCTGACCTTCACGTGACACCAACAATGAATTTATCGAATCTGGGGAAGACATGACCTGCAAAGAAGCAAACACTGCACACTGGTGTGGTGCTTGCCACACACGCTCCGATGCTTAAGTCAGTGATCGGAGGGAATCCGACAAAGCTATAGTAGTTCTGTAAAAGAATAGAGTTAGAAATCTCGTTTTCGAACCCCTTACCTGGGTCTCCAAAGGACCTTTTATATCTCCTTCTAGATTAGGGTTTTCCTCCTCTTCTCGTCGTAGATTGATTCCTGCTCCTCGAACCCCACCCTCCCGGGCCTGGGAGGATCCTCCACATTGACCCAGGTGGCATCCGGGCTTTGAAGCCTGGTCGGCCTTGGCATTGGGCCGAGGCCGACCACCTCCTCGGCCTCGGCATGAAGGTTGGCTCATCTCTTGGGCTTCTTCCTCTTTGTGGGTCGGTTTAGATTGGGCCCAAAGCCGCTTTCTTCCGGAATTCTCGTTATGCCAAAATTACCCATAACATTAAGTCCCCACTCTCTTATTGGGGTTTGGTGACATGCTACTTGTTTCAATCAGATTAATCAGAAAACCCAATTAGAGAGTATAATGCTCAACTTTAGCAATTCGGTTTCCTTGGATTTTTGTTGAATATCGCAAGCTTTAGTTCACATTTAGCCAAATTATTTTTTTATTATTGTATTTTTAATTTTTATTATTATTTTTCTTGTTTTATAAGTTTTATTCTCAACATTACGTGTGTGTGTGGGAATTTGGGAAATATTTCGGTTGGATTTGGACTAGGTAAGTTAGATTTGGATTGGGCAAGTAGTTTGAAGGGAAAAGGACAAAATCGAGAGTGGGCCGAGGCATGAGTGCGGCTGGGCCTCGACAAAAAGTCGAGGCTTTTCAGCCTTTTTTTTTTTAAATCTGAATTTCAAAATTCAAATCCTCCCGCCAATTCTCCCCAAGTTTGCCTATAAATAGCACCTCTTCATTTCCATTTCTCTTCACAAAATCCATTGCCCCCTTGCTTGGTTTCTCTCTGATTTTAGTTTCTAAATGTAGATTTTGATAAAAACTTTCCTTTCTCTTCTTCTTTTATTTTACTCAATGGCTAGTGAGGATTCGATTACTTCTTCGGACGTGGGGGAAGTTTATTCTGACGATGGTCCTTCCAGCTCTAACTATTTTGTAGACCCGGAACTTTCCGATAGTAGTGATAGGGAGCCTCCTGCACACTCCTCAGATTTATCATCCTCGTTGACCGCATCTCAACTAGAGTTTTTGCGGCGCAAGTAAGATATTCCTGATGATGTGCATCTTCGGCTTCCTAACGTTGGTGAAAGCTTTGAGAATCCCCCGACGGAGAAGTTGCATTTTAACATGCCATGTTTAGTTTCGACGTTCGTCTACCTCTTCCATTATTTTTGCAACATTTTTTAGTTGTTATAGGTCTAGCCCCCGCTCAAATCGTCCCGAATGGGTGGTGCCATCTCATTGGCTGCTTTGCCCTTTGGGCGATGCATGACGGGGGATCCCTGACGTCTGTCGAGGATTTCCTGTCTTTACATCTTATTAGTCATAACCCTATTTTCGGTCATTTCTTTTATTACATTAGTGCTAAAAAAGGCGTTTTAATAAGCGGACCCACTTCCGTAAAAAAGTGGAAAAATGGTTGGTTTTATGTGAGTGGCAACTGGTTAGAAAAAAAACCCAGATGGTTCTTTTTTTGGGGTTCCAATGAGGTTTGGAGAATACGGTAAGCATTTTTTATATTCTCCTTCCCGTTGGAATCCATTTCTTATCATTGCAATTTTTTTTAACTTCTCTTCCTGTTTTCTCAGTACCTCGCAACATCCGGCGTTCCCCGACAACTAAGAAGTTTGCCAAACACGTCCTAACGCTTGCACTGATTGACCGCCACGATCCCTTTTTAATTGACCAGAGAGTTCTTGAGTCGGTTGGGCTATCACGTCAACTACTGAAGGTAAAAGAACTCCGTGAGATGGTCAGCCTTGGTCACCTTGGTCGGCTTCGGCTTTTTTTTTTTTTTTGTCATCTGAATTTTTGCTTTTCTACCACCTCTCGCAGAAATGGCTTTCCGTGGAATGTATTTTAACTTATCTTGCTTAAATTATTTGTGAGCAAGGAGAGCCAGAATAATGGTAAAAAAAAACCATCGTGATATTTCAATTTGATAAGAAAAGGGAAATTACATAAGAGGTGGATAAAAAGTACAACAAAAGAAAGGAAGGATGATCGTTGCAGCAGCAATGTTGGAGACCCAGGTCCCAAACCTTCAGAGATCCATGTAATCTCTACCGCCGGAAGACTCGTCAGATGAAGCAAAGGCAACGGGGTTGGTCGCAAGAGTGGCGAGATCTTCTTGAATGAACGAACCATCCACGGTTGGATGGCGCTTGCAGAATCTCTGGACAGCCCATTTGATGTCATCGTTCCATATTTCATCCTGCATGGCATAAAACTCATTGGTCTTCCTGAACTCTTCAGCCAGGTAGTTGGCATCGACCAAGTGAGCCTTAGCCTCCATTAGCTGGCCTTTGGTAGTTTCTAGATCAGCTTCCCTGGAGTTGAGTTTTGCTCGAACTTCGTCCAGCAGGCGGTTGGCTTCATCGAGTTTCTCCTGAGCCTGTATGAGCTCGCTTCTTGGGATGTTGTTCAGTTGGAGCTCGTTGATCTTGTTCGCTAGGCTTATGGAAGAGGCGGTGGCTTTTGTGAAAGCCTACACCAAGGGAAGAAGAGTTGAGTTAGCAATAAGAATAATAAGGGCATAAAAAGGGAGATGCTTTAGGAGCTTACATCTTGAAGGTGTCTCTGAACTTCCTTGATACCTTGAGCGGGGTCCTCGACCCCTAGCTCTCCCTCGGGCCTGCGGGATTGCAGCCCTTACCAACACATGAAATTTTGCGTCATAATTTCCATCTCACTGCCCCCGCTACCGTAGTTCTCGGGCAGAGCAAACACTGGGATACCCGCCTGGAGGTCCGAGTCGGTAACTGTGGAACGCGTCTGGTAGCAGGTCCTACGAGTTAGAGGGGGCTGGTCGGCGAGAGGCCTCGGCAGGGGCTCGCGGGGTCTCATCCTCGGTGAGGTCCACGGAGGCTGTTCGTGAAGTCCCGACTTTGTTACGAGATTCACGACTTCTTCTATGGGAATCGTACATTCCACGGAAAGTCATTTCTGCGAGAGGTGGTAGAAAAGCAAAAATTCGGATGACATAAAAAAAAAAAAAATAAAAAAATAAAAAAAAAAGTCGAGGCCGACCAAGGTGACCAAGGCTGACCATCTCACGGAGTTCTTTTACCTTCAGTAGTTATCGTGCGTTGAAATGATAGGCCAACCGACTCAAGAACTCTCTGGTCAATTAAAAAAGGATCGTGGCGTTCAATCGGTGCAAGCATCAGGACGTGTTTGGCAAACTTCTTAGTTGTGGGGGAACGTCGGATGTTGCGAGGTACTGAGAAAACAGGAAGAGAAGTTAAAAAATTGCAAAGATAAGAAATGGATTCCAACGGGAAGGAGAATATGAAAAATGTTTATCGTATTCTCGAACCTCATTGGAACCCCAAAAAAAGAATCATCTGGGTTTTTTTCTAACCAATTGCCACTCACATAAAACCAACCATTTTTCCATTTTTTTACGGGAGTGGGTTCGCTTATTAAAACGCCTTTTTTAGCACTAATGTAATAAAAGAGATGGCCGAAAATAGGGTTATGACTAATAAGATGTAAAGACAGGAAATCCTCGACAGACATTAGGGATCCCCCGCCATGCATCGCTCAAAGGACAAAGCAGCCAATGAAATGGCAACACCCATTCGGGACGATTTGAGCGGGGGCTAGACCTGTAATAACTAAAAAATGTTGCAAAAATAATGGAAGAGGTAGACGAACGTCGAAACTAAACATGGCAAGGTAAAATGCAACTTCTCCGTCGGGGGGATTCTCAAAGCTTTCACCAGCGTTAGGAAGCCGAAGATGCACATCGTCGGGAATATCATACTTGCGCCGCAAAAACTCTAGTTGAGATGCGGTCAACGAGGATGATAAATCTGAGGAGTGTGCAGGAGGCTCCCATCACTACTATCGAAAAGTTCTGGGTCAACAAAATAGCTAGAGCTGGAAGGACCATCGTCAGAATAAGATTCCCCCACATCCGGAGAAGTAATCGAATGCTCACTAGCCATGAAGTAAAATAAAAGAAGAAGAGAAATGAAAGTTTTTATCAAAATCTACCTTTAGAAACTAAAATCGGAGAGAAACCAAGCAAGGGAGCAATGGATTTTGTGAAGAGACATGGAAATGGAGAGGTGCTATTTATAGGCAAGCTTGGGGAGAATTGGCGGGCAGATTTGGAATTTGAAATTTGAAATTCGGATTTTAAAAAAAAGGGGGGGGGGGCTGAAAAGTTACTCGACCTCGGCTTTTTGTCGAGGCCGAGGCATGCCTGCAGTGCGACAGGCGCGCCAGGCGTGTTAGGCACGCCGCCTGACACGCCAGGCCGAGATTGACATGCCTCAACCCACTCCCGATTTTTTCCTTTTCCTTATTTCGTCCTTTTCCCTTCAAACTACTTCCCCAACTTGCCCAATCCAAATCTAACTTACCTAGTCCAAATCCAACTGGAATGTTTCCCAAATTTCCACACACACACAATGTTGAGAATAGAACTTATAAAACAAGAAAAATAATAATAAAAATTAAAAATACAATAATAAAAAAATAATTTGGCAAAATGTAAACTAAAGCTTGCGATATTCAACAAAAATCCAAGGAAGCCGAATTGCTAAAGTTGAGCATTATACTCTCTAATTGGGTTTGGAGATTAATCTGATTGAAGAAGTAGCATGTCACCAAACCCCAATAAGAGAGTGGGGGCTTAATGTTATGAGTAATTTTGGCATAACGAGAATTCCATAAGAAAGCGGCTTTGGGCCCAATCTAAACCGGCCCACGAAGAGGAAGAAGCCCAAGAGATGAGCCAACCTTCTCCTCGGCCTCGACATTGGGCCGAGGTCGACCAGGCTTCAAAGCCCAGATGCCACCTGGGTCAATGTGGAGGATCCTCCCAAGCCCGAGAGGGTGGGGTTCGAGGATCCTCTTTTTTTTTTTTGACAACATGTGAGAGTGAGAGGACTCGAACCACAAACCTCTTAGTCGTTAGTATAAGAGTTATGCCAGTTGAGCTATGCTCATGTTGGCGTCGAGATCCCAATTTTATGACAACATCAATGGAAATATCAATGTTGACAAATCTGTCTAGAAAAATCAATAAAACTCATTATAAAAAAAAATAACTAATAGGGAAAAATACATTTTTAGTCCTTGAGGTTTGGGTTAGGTTACAGTTTGGTCCCTAAGTTTTCAAACTCAACAAATTTTACCCTTGAGGTTTGGATTTCGTTACACTTTTGGTCCATTCATCAAATTTTCTGTTAAATGTTAACAGAATGCTGACCGTGAAGGTATTAAAAAAATTATTTTACGATTTTTTTAAATAAAAATATATTAAAATAATTAAAAAAATATATTTTTTTAATATTTTATTTTTTTTCTCTCTCCCTCCTTATTCTCCTTCTTCACCATCCACCTACCACACACCCCACCACCCAGCCACCATTTGTAATTGCCGGCGGCAGCACCGGCCACCGCCGTCGTCCGCCGACGACCACCGTCGCAATCGTCGGCGGCTAGCATTTTTTTTTTCTTCCACCTCCTTTCTTTCTTTTCCTTTTCTTGTTTTCTTTTCTTTTTTTTTTATCTTTTTTTCTTCTTGTCGGCGACGGGGAAACTCCAAGATGACTGACGAGGAGAGAGACGGCCGGACAGCGACGGGGAGAGAGAGACGATCGGACGACGACGGGGAGAGAGAAACTTACGCGACGTTCCAAATCTAAGGAGGGAAAAAGTTCGTGAGGAGAAGGGGCGACAACATTCCAAATCTAAGGATTCCTCTCGCGCCTCTGTATTTTTCGGCCAACCAACCTCCGCAAGCAGTAGATCCGACGTTTGGGTCTGAAATGAAGGGGTTTCAAACCGATTTTCCCTTCGAATCCACGAGCGGCGTGAACGAACATGAGGACGGCAACAATGTGAACGCAAGGACAAGCAGCTGCGTGATCGAAATCCTAACGGTGCAGATCCGACGACGGTAACGTGAACGCGAGGACGAACTGCGGCGGCGTGAACGTGAGGACGAGCAGTTGCGTGAAGAAAAAGGAGATCCAGCATTGCAAATCTAAGTGTTGCAGATCCGGCAAGGGATTCGCGTGGGTGTTGCAGATCCGGCGACTGAGTTGCAGATCTGACGTGGGTGTGGTCGGTCGCCGCCTCCCTCTGTTTAAAAATAACAGAAGAAAGAAAAGAAAGGAGACGAAGGGAAGAAGAAGAGAAAAAAATCCCAGCCGCCGTTCGCCGGCGGTGGCCGACCACCGGAGTTGAAGAAGAAGGTGATGGGGAAGAAGGAAGAAGGAGATGGAGAAGAGAAAGAATAAGTAAAAGATAGAGGGAGAGAAAGAATTACAAAAAAAAAAATAATAAAATAATAATATTTTTAATATTTTAATATATTTTTATTTGAAAAATTAAAAATTAAAATTAATTTTTTAATTAAAATAATAGTGCCACGTCAGCAACCCGTTAGGATTTAACGGCAAAATGGATGACAGGGACCAAATTGCTCCTTATCTCAAATCTCAGAGGTAATTTTGTTGAGTTTGAAAACTCAAGGACCAAAGTGTAACTTAACCCAAACCTCAAGGACCAAAAGTGTATTTTTCCTTTATATTATAATATGAAACTATTGATTTACATCGTACATCCCTGATAGACACATAGAAATATCAACGTGCCAATGGAGAGCGTGGTAAACAAAATCAATTGCAATATTCCCTTTTTCTATTTCTCTTAATTCCAAAATGGTTTTAATAAACATAATATTACAATTTTTATACAGATTTCTCAACTTTTCATTCTGATTAATTTCATTCTATCTCATTTTCTTAACCTTAAATGAATAAATATTTATGGAGAAACTATGAACATAGGGAATGCACAATGAAATATAATATTGCAGATATAACACATCAAAGGTCAGGGAGGAAAACTTATGTATTCTGATGATATAATTCTGGTTAAAATATCAGTTTTGTCCTTCTACTTCGAGACTCCTCCAATTTTGGTCCTTGTACTGTCAAATATCCAAATTTAATCCTTTTACTCTCAATAAATTTTAAAACTAGTCTTTATTAGCCAAAACGAGTATAGTTCAACGGTAATTGACATGCACCTTCGACCAAGAGGTTGGAGGTTTGCATCCCCCCACCCCCAAATGTTGATGTACTTTAAAATAGTTTTTATTATTAGTTTGATGTTCATATTTATCAATTTTGGTAAATGACAATAATAATTTTCATTCAAGAAAATACACTATGTGAGTATCTATTCAAAGTTCATATTTATCAAATAAAAAATCTTTCTACAGTTTATAGGAAGGCCAATGGAGATTTTTTTTTTTTTAAGTCAACCATAAACTAATCATAATTTTAAGATTTATTCAAAGTATGGAAACAAAATTTGGACATATGGACATAGTACAAGGATTAAAATGGACCAAGTCTCAAAGCATTGGGACCAAAATGGTATGTTAACCTATAATTTTTTTCCCATAGGAGACACTTTAGGTCCTTGACACCTTGGAATGATTTCCTAACAGAATTTATCATAATTTTTTCCAAATAAAATGTTTTATTATTTAAGCTTTTTCATATGGAAGATGAATTCATGAAACTAAACTCAAATTTTTGAGTTATGAGATATATAATAAGGTCCAATGTCTTCATCTTCAGAGGCTCTAATGTTCTATCTTACTTGGTTTGGCTTCTCCTACAAACTCACACACACACTATAATCTTGATTCAACTCTAAATCAGTGAAGTCAGAGCAGAATAAAATCTCTATATTAATGAATTAAATGAAAACTAGTGGAACTACAAGATTTAGAATGGTATTTAAAGGAGAAAGAAAGTCTCCCAAGGAACAAACTTGCCCAAGGAGGTCACAACTTACATGGGATTGGAACTCAAAATCTTTCCCTCCACAACAAACTTGCTAGATGTGAGTCCTACTTCAGATCAAAACCTGCTGCTTCCACGACGACCACGGTTCGAGCTCCCAGGTGTCTGTAATTTATTCTGCATAAATACAAGTATTCAAATTTAAGAGGGGCCTTGGAATAGAATACTAAACCTTTTTTTGAGCAAAGATCAAGAATGCCAACTCATTTACTAGTACCTGCAAAATGGATTTCACTCGATCGGGTTCTTTTCTCACATAAATTTTTCGGGCTCGCCGTTTTTCTTCCTCCGCTTTCATTTTTGAGACGCTGGGCCTATAAATAATAACAGTTCTCCCAATTTGATTCACCACCACAGAGCCAGTTGATTCCTCCAATTGCCTCACCACATCCTCCAGCTCCCCTGGACAGTTCCCAAGAACTTTGATCTGTATCCAATGGTTCAATTTGTTTTATTTTAGTTTGGTTCTAGGATTTTCTAATATTCAACATGGAAATGAGAAAGAACACAGAAATTGAAGCCATTAGTCAACGAGAAATGCCACTGTGTTTTTTCTTTTTCTTTTTTTTCCTTTTTTTCCTTTTTATTGAGTGGGAAACAATTGAAATAATACTAAAGGCCTAAAAAAAAACCCTACACAAAAGGAGCCAAACTAAAACAAAAAACTAAAGATAATTACAAGAAAACGAATCAACTAGAAACATCAATATTTGCTTCATAAACTAAACTTCTCAGACAGAAAATGAATGAAGTGCAAT